>CM042481.1:53114196-53704196 GCA_023621385.1 Quercus gilva | reverse complement strand
AAGGCCGACCACTACATAAACCACCATCAGTCTAGGAGAGAAGCAAGCTACCTTTCTTTGATCCACCTTCCCGGGCAGGGAAGAGAACGAAAATAGGCCACGGATGGTGGTCGTGGTAGATTCGAGGATCTTACGCGGCGGAGCGAACTCCTCTATCATGTTGCATTTCCTCTGCCGGCGTAGCTGCAACCTCTCGATCCATCGTACTAGAGCGATCTGAGAAGAACGATTAGGATCATATTCTATCCTTTCTACAATGCCCATAGACGAAGTGCTTCGTTTCAGATCAATTCTTCGCTGCAATCGCTTTGATCCACCCCCCCGGTGAAAAACCGTAATACGCCCTGAGGAATTCCTACCAGCAGACTTCCCTGTACTCAAAGTGAATTGTCTAAGTGCTCTCCCCTCTTGGCTTTGTCTCATTGTCTATTTCGTAATCATTCGATTCCGTCCGAATTAGCTCCTACTCCACTCCTTCTTCTCCTTCATCGTCGTTGGTCCTTTTGACATAAGATTCTCGGTTACTCAAGAGACTGACTATCTCTCTATTTATTTATACGCAATATCTTTTAGTAGCAGAGTTGCTATTGATTTCTGCTCGTAGTTCCTCTCTTGTTAGTGTACTCGTGGGACTTAGTAGTGCGCTCGTGATACAGTACTTGTGCAACAGCGCTTACGGTGTGCTCTCACCTGTACTATACCAAGGCATAGGGCCTTGCTGCAGCAATGGCAACAAGGAGACGAACCGTGGTAATCTTAGCAACAGGGCAGAACGTCTCCTCATAAGAATCCTGCCCATGAACCTCTTGCCACTAATCGAGCACCGGACCCCTCCTGTCAACCCCTTTTTTAGAAAAGCCTGATTTGGATTCGCAAGTCTTAGAGATGGGCCTGCCTAACACTTTCTTCTTATTCATTATCCATCCATCCCATTTTTTTGTGTGTCTTTTTTTTTTTTTTAATCCAATGTTTACCAATGATAATTCAAATAGTCAAAGACGCTGTTAGTCACAGAGCCTTAGACCCGATCCGCTGTAACTGACAGCGCTATTTCTGGAAGACGGAACTCCGCCCCCAGGGGGTCCTAATTCGATCCAAATTGGCTTACTTTAAATACTCCCTGATCATGAAAGGCATTTTCCTAAAGAAATTCCAACATCTAAAAAGATGATTTTTACTCAAAAAAGCAAGAACTTTGATTCATCATCTAGTTCTAGGTTTAGAGAGAAACGACTTTCCCTATTGAAAAACTACTACAAGCCACTCATTTTTAGCTCGGAGTGGCAAATTTCATTGAGTTTAAACACTTAAAAAATCTACTTTTGATTGATTGGAAGAGAGACGAATGGGTGTAGCGAAGAAAGAAAATCGGAGTGCTATTTACATATAGATCTACATATAATAGATAGTGTGGTAGAAAGGTGCATCTAGTTCTTTCTTACTATCTATTGTATTGGATCTATATACCGCTGATTCCATCCAGTCCACTCATTTCATTTAAGACTTGGAATTGGAATCCCTTTTCATTTCTTCAATCATTGATAAGAACTAATAAATAACTCAAGTTTCATTCAAATGAATCATTTTTACTTAAGGTTTATACTATACTTATATTTGAAGTATAAAAAAGCAGTAGAAACTAGAAGAAATAGTGCAGTAGCAAAAAAGACTCGGTACTTCCATAATCTCATCATCTTGTTTTTTTTTTTCATTCTATATCCCCCCCAGTCTTGAATCACAAGAAGTTGGAGCGGATCTTTGATCTTTTATTAGCATTCCCCTTCCTTGGATTGGGACGCATACATCGAGAATCAAGTGTGTGCAATTCATTTTGATAAGATAGATAGATTGCCCCCAATTAGTCATATAGGTTACAAAAAATCGGAGCTAGAAGAAGGGGTAAGTTGAATCTGAAAAGTACTCTGTCGGGGTAATTATGAAAAGTAAATTGCCTATAAAAAAAATGTTATGTGCTCCCGGGAAAAAAAATGGCTACTCTATTCAATAGACCAGGAACAATCGAAAAAAGCCAGACCAGTACGGTATCTCTTTCAATCCTGAATATGGCGATACCCCCGATTGTACCAACCTACATATGTCTCTCCTCCATCCATCGGTACTAGTTATTGTCATTTGGATTCCTATTGACTTGATTTGTCCGATGACAAATGCGAAACGAAAGAAGGATCCTTCTGTTGGGAATTAGATCTTGCTCTGTGTCTCCCCTCTTCGCAGAAAATGGAGAGATGAATTGATCGATTCATCGGATCCTAGGTCAAGACTGACGGGGCTCGAACCCGCAACTTCCGCCTTTACAGGGCGGTGCTCTGACCGATTGAACTACAATCCCAGGAAAACTAGGTGTACAGCCTTCCCATTTTTTTTCTCATTGGATTTCATTTGAACCATTTAGTTCCGCCGTGTTGTAACAGAGACACGAAAGTCTTTTTAAATGCAGTAAACTCAAAGTGGACTAATTCATGAATTGAATTCAAATGGGCCCTTTTAACTAAGCGGTAGAGTCACGCTCTTTAAACTAAGAATATAGGCGTAAGTCATCGGTTAAAATCCGAGAAAGGGATTTTCTATTTTCCACGAAACTCCTGTCTTAGTCTTCATTTTTCAGCAGAGAATATAGATATGAAGAAAAAAAGGAACCGCCTGGCGAGTCGTTTTTTTTTTAGTTTTTTAGTGGAATGTTCATTATGATGATAAGTAGTCGATTAGGAGAACAGCTATGTTACTACAGGGTATACTCTTCCTCAAGTTTCATTATTCATATTTTATGTCCTGGGACATAATAGATATTATATATACCAATTATGAATCGCCAAAGTCTTCCTACTTCTCCATTGTTCCAATCTGATCTGAAAAACGAGAAATCAATCAAAAGTCGGTGGACCTGAATTGAATCATGACTATATAAGCTATTCTGATATTAAGATTCGATATAGATGAAATCGTGGAAGCGGGCCTTTGATTTCCTTGGACCACGTAAGAATTCGTGGTCCGATTGAATCTTCTTGTTCCTGGATGCTCCATAGAAACCCATCGCTATTCCTTTCTTCCACCGAGAAAGGTTCATTCAAAATCACAAGAGCAATTTCTCTTTTTTTTTTTAATTCATTTTCATTTTCGTTATGGTAATGCAATGCAAGAGGTCTCGGAAATCAGATTGTTTCTGATGATGAAAAAAGCTTTTTTTATGTTATGTGAAATTGATGAAAACCCGATATTTAAGGGTCGGTAATGTTAGAAGACGACTGCCGGTATCTGATGGTAAGATACCTATGGTCGGTATATCTTTGAAAGCTCAGACGGAGAGAATAAACGGACTCCTCGAGGGCTACTTAAGGCACTTTAGTGCAAACCAGAAGAACTGGAGCTGTTGGATGTTGCTCAGTGCTACTATAACTTAACAACCAAAAAGCTCTGCGTCGAACTTCAACCCCTTCGAGTTGGCCATGGGGCAACAGCCTCTTACGCCCCACACCATTGCGGCAGGAGGGGGCTTGCCCATCAGCCTACTTTGCCAAGAGGTGGCAGGAGCGCAACGACCTAGCCCAACCTACTTAGACAACCTAAAGGCTTGGCCCGGTCTGAAGGAAGAAGAAAGTAGACCTTGTAGAGAAGCGGATAGGAGAGGTAGCCTATAGACTTAAGCGATTAGCTCGGTGAAAACTCACCCCGTATTCCATGTGAGTCAGTTGACTTTGATTAGACCAGACCGACCCAAAGAGAGGAACGTGCCCACGAGGGCACCACCAGATGTTGTAGATGAACTTACTAAAGAAGAAGTTGAATATATCATGGCTGACCGCACCATGGGCTAGCCCATACACCCACTGCACGAGTGGAATACTACCTAGTCAAGTAGAAGGGCCAACCTGAGAGCGAGGCAAGCCGGGAACGGGCTGAAACTTACGATTCGAATAGACATCCCCTTAGATGTAACAAGAATCGGGAGATGATAAAGGATTACATAGACATCTAAGGTGAAGGTCCTAGCTACGCCATGCGTTCCATACAAAATCTGGAAAGCTGCAGGGATGACAAAAAGAGGGCGTTTTCCTGTGTTGCACTAAAAAAAGAAAAAAGGACCTAAGAGAAGACGCTCTTCTCTTAGGTTTCTTCCTCCCGCGCCCGGCCCGCGTTAGAGGGGAAGATTAGCAAAGCGAGAAAAGACAGAGGGAGGGGGAGCAGCATCTTATTCTCTTCGCGAGAACTTCCAGATCGGAGAAGCATTCGGAACGGGCTCCGCGTTCATTTTGTTGGCAGAAACGATCCAATCCATTTGGGGCTTCGGGGAACCAAAAAACGAAGTCTTTCGACTTGATTCATAGATAGAATCAATGATAGATAGACAAAAGATAAATAAACGAGATATCTTTTTTTTCTCTAAAAAAAGAGGAATAGAATAGACATCCCCTTAGATGTCTATGTAATCCTTTATCATCTCCCGATTCTTTTTTATATCGTTATATCCGCTCTCTCTAAAAAAAAATGGAGAGAGAAAGAGCAGATGGATCCTATCCCCTATATCGAACACTAAATCCTATCTATTGATAGAAAGATCTTCGTCAAATACCGGACTTTGCCTTTGTTTTTTAGGAATTCCTCATATCCAAGGCAGCTTACCACAAGCACCCCCCCCCCCATACGACTAGTTGGGGGGCTGTTCGCCTTTTGAATCAAACAAAGTAAGTAGTAGGGGCTTCATAGCTACTTTCATTCTAAAGGAAACCGAAGAACCAACCTGCGGAGCGCACCTTTTTTGGTACTTCAGTAGGGCGAGCTCTTTGATAGTGACTTCTTTCGTTTGGTAGGGCGACGAAAGGCTACTTATCTCATTTTTCATTTACCGCTTCGGGAAAGTGTATAACCTGCCCGTGCTCATCCGCATTTCACAAGCAATTGATGAGTGGCTTTTGCTCTTTGGCCTTTTGTTTATTGATCTTTTCCTGCCTGCGAATCCCCTTCTTCCTTTAATGAAATAGATCGGTCTTCCCGCTTAATTAGTACAAGATTCCCGTCCTCGCTTCTTCCGTGGGTGGGTATAGCGCTTTCCTTCCTCTAGTTCGAGAGTTGCAGAGCAAGAAAGGGGCTTCCATTAGCATTAGTAGTTGTAGTTGGCACTCATCCCGCTCTTGCTTCCTCGAGCATCGATGAAGCAAGGAGTTCATCGATTGAAGTATTTAAGTATGAGTGAAGTTCCTGTTCTGTTTCGTATCAAGTAGGGATCCTCTGTTTAGCTCATCGATGGCTTTAATCGGTCGAGCTGTCATCCGGGATATGCCCCTAGTTTGGTGAATCTCTCCCGTGCGTCTTCGCTAGGGCAGAGCGCTCATTCCTTTTTTGAAAGACTTCCCGGGGAATCTCTCGCTCGTATAGCCAACAAGATTGACTAGACTACACTCGGACCTCGACAACACTTCCATCTGCACTCCAAACAACCTCAATCAAGACAACAGAAAGCAAACCCTCTATTCGAAAAAGATTACTAAATCAAGGAAGAGGAACATCGTACTCGTTAACCAATAGAAATGGTGTATTATACAAGGGCAGTGCCAGACTCAAGAAGATTGCCCCGATCATTATCGACATGGATACCGCTCCTTGATGGGACCTGATCTCTAAAGGATCGAAATGTTAGGATGGTATATTAGGGTGAAAGTCTTTAAGGTTGCTAATAAGATTGGGAACGCCGTTTTCACAAAATAGGCAAGGCATAGGCAGTCCCAACTGCACATTTGAATGTGGTGGGCAAGGCTGAGGACGTAGGAGATTCAGATGATTTACCGAACAACAGAACTAATTATGAAAAAGAAGTATATGGGGTACAAGGCTCCACCAAATCCCAAGATTAGGCATAAAAAGAGTACAAACCTGATGTCGGTGATATAGGAGTAGTTGATCGCATCGAGTAGAGAAAAGGATGGAATTCGAGAGGACCCTTTAAGAGGATCTTGTAACCCTATAATACGATCCGGAGATTGAATAAAGGTTGCCTTAGATGGGAAATACTATGCATCATAAAAGGTGTGAAAAAAGCGGAATACTTTGGTTCGGCAATCTCTTACTATCAATCTTAAGAGGAGTCCAGCTTTCTTTTGCAATCCAATTCAATACCCCAAAACCACATAAACTAGAAGTTCCACTATCCGTTCTAGCACGAGCACGATCGAGCTTCTCTTGCCATGAAAGATGCACACACGATTTCTTGTCACTAAATATTTGGAATGTGGGAATCATAACACAAATATCTCCTTGATTGTGACTCTTTATATCACTCTCAAAAGGAAGAGGTGATACCTCTTAGGATATACCTTTCGGTTTTGTATCGACAACAACAGAGTGGGATTGCGGAAAAAGGAATCAATCAGACGTTATTACTAGCGGCTCCTTTTTGCACTGATGAGGCGCGTGGGCCACGTCTTTGGAATGGAGGTTTCCCCCCCTCCACTCCATACATATAGCCCGGCTCAATTCCTCGTCCAGTTAGCGTTGTCTCTTGCTTGTTCCTTTCGGGACGAGAGGACTGGGGATGAAAGAATCCATATTTTATACTTATAAACAAACAGGATCGGGTGGGACAATGACTGGCCTTTAGTTCATTCGATCAATGACGAGCAGAAGAAGCGTAAGCTCCCAAACCTTTCCTTTTCTGATGATCATTGTGATGAACGAACATCGATGCAGGCTCAAGTAGTTCAGTAAATTTCGTATCCGGGTGTCAGTATGAAAGATGGAAAAAATCCTCGTGGTGAGGAGACAGCTTAGTCTCTGTAGTTCATCTATCTCTTTTGGCACAGAACTGTAAATCTTTCTTTCTCTGCTTAGACCCAAACCAGTCAGCTACTGGAGAGAGGCAGGATGAATCAACACCTCCTACTGATGGGGATCTACTAACCAATGCAATTGGGAAACCTTCTCTCAAAAGCTCTGAACTGGCATCCGAAGCTAGGAGGGAATGTCGATACTCTACCTTGTATTGCCCTTACTTAGTCTTCCAAGTCAAGGTCCACAACTGACAGCTTTCGTTGGCCGTCCAAAAGCCAAAAGGAGAAAGCGAAATCAACTTCAAGCTATGGGTGAGGTTGTCGAATAAGATCCTGCTAAATTGGCTAAGCGAACCATACTTCGGATATCGCTCGGAGCAAGGCCAGTCGCTGGATTAAGACTAAGAAACCGACCATTCCTTATCAAAAGGCCCAGCAAGAGACGTCACTACGTACCTCGGCCTCAGGATGAACTCCGGTGTTGAGGCCCGAAGACTGGAAATTCAACCCAACCTAAGCTAATAACAAAGTAGATTTTCAACACTCTAAGTCAACTCAAGTAATAACAACAAAGAAAGATTGAATAAAAAAATAAGACAAAGGAGAACAGAATGCCAGACGAGTAGAAAAGCCAGAGAAAGCCTAAGCCAAAATGTTGAATAGTAGGAGACGGGTATACCGTCAGGAAACTTTGAGTTGTCCCTCCGTAAGTAAGTTGTTTAGTCTTTCCTTCTTATGCAACACGGCTAGAGCAGCTGTGGCCAAACCCTTGTCAAATTCAAAGGAAACCACTTCTCTATATTAATCACACTTGTATGACCGACCGGTAGGCAAGATCTACGAAGTTCTATCGGCAATCCGGTTGTATGTAGGTGGGCCGACCCCAGTGAAGGCTTCCAGCCAAAGGAAGGAATTGGACGACAGGGGAAAACGAGGTTAGACCCCGACGTCCCAATGTGTATTTTTATTCTTCGTTGTTCACAGCTTAACTCTCATTTCTAGAGCGGAAGTCACATAAGCTAAGGCTGTCAGTGGTGGTCTGGAGAAAAAAAAAAACGCTACACCACCAGAATATGATAAGATAAAGTCAAGCTAGCCGACTAAGACAGTATGCTACAGCTAACAGCAAAGGAAAAGGCTCAAAAAACGAAAAGTAAAGAAGTTGATCACAGGCAGGCAGCCACAGAGCTTTAGGAAGCAAGTCTAGAGACTCGAGAAGGCGGACGAGTACATCCAAAGAATAACTGAAACGGAAAAAGACGGGATAACGCTGGCAGTAAGAAAGCAGGCCATAGTGGCTATTACGAGTAAGGCAGTCCCCAGCCATTGAGATACCGGCACCGACTGATCGATGAAAATAACGCCAGCCTGTTAACAGATAAGAGGACTAATACTTCGAATGCAATAAAAGAGCTTGATTGAGATAGTGAGTCCATTGTTGGGAGACTCGATGAGAAGACTCATCCCTCTCTTCCTCTCCCTGGCTAGAGTGGGGGTGGAAGGAAGGCAGAGGCCATTGCAGCTACAGAGGCCGCTAAGGAAATGCTATGGATGAAGAGATTTCTCCTAGAGCTGGGTGTAAGGCAAGATGAGTATGTAGTGTTCTGTGATAGTCAGAGTGCTATGGACTTGAGCAAGAATGCTACTTACCATTCCCGCACGAAGCACATAGATGTGAGGTACCGCGGGCTAAGTTATTATGTAGTTGACAAGCAATCCAATCTATCTTAAAGTGCATCTTACAACCGAATCTCCGATGCGGCCTTTCCCCTGTTGTTTATGTGAAACAAGGCATCAGTAGGGACGAGCGTAACGGCTTCTCGTCTTATAGTTCCAGGAAGCTAGGCAGCTATCGAAGAGCGAAGGAGAGAGAGCAAATAATCTTGCAATTCTCTTTTCCACATCGGATAAGCGTAGCGGATATATATATCGGTTTCCGCTGCCGCTCTTTGAGGATAAAGAGTGAGAAGGCTAGCGTAACGTCTTGGTTGTTCCTCTTCATTCTCTCCTTTAGGTTTGAATTTCTTACTGTGCTTTTAGTGTAATAAGGACTCGAAGCTTCGCTGCTTTTTACTTTTCTCTTTCTCCTGTAGGGTTAGAGGAAGTAAGGTTAGAGCAAGCAAGGAAAGAATGGATTATCTTACTACGCGGTCGTAGCTAGGCGAATGGGGCTTTCCCCCAAGCTAGGAGATATAACTACTTCCCTTTATGACTCCCCATGATCTTCCTTAATGCGCTGGTAGTTGAATAATTTTTTTTTTTATCTTTCTCTTTCGTCGAGTGTGAAATCCTGCTCCAAGCTGAGCTTAGCTCCAAAGTTTGGCATTCGTGAGGACACGACACCGTCCCAGTTATCTGGATCGGGCATTCCTTCAACAATAGAGTTACTAGTCCCAGTTCCTCCCTCGCCTACAGGAGTTATGGATCAATAGAGGCAGGTCGGTCTCCTCCATCAAGGATGCTTGCATGCGCGTTTGTTGTTTATGTTCGTTCTTTACCTGTTATAGGCTCTGAAATCGACGTTTTTGCTGCCAATAAGGGGGGAGACCCTCTCTGCCCCCAACTCCATTTTCGCAGTATAGACGCCATTTCATAGATCTTTCGATTGAGCCCATCCCGAGATGAACATGTTCGAAGGCAGGTCGGTGTACTTAAGTGGATCAACTGGAGAAGGAAGTCACACAAGACTCATATTCATATGAAGAAGCGTCGGATGAACTGCTTGGGATTGCCTCAAGAGAGGAATTCGTGGGCTAGGCTTGCAGGCGCGTCTTCTTATGTTTGCTACAATGCATGTTTTAGGCCTTGAAAGAGACCTTTTGGTGTGCCAATGGATGATTTGATCTGAAGTAATCTCACATTGATTTCTCACTATAAACATGTAGTCAACTGATCTACGAGCACCCTTGCTCGCATGAACTTCTTGTTCATTTCATAAGAAGCTGTTGGTGACTAAGCGATTGGCAGATGATGATCGAGAGAGAAGCGATTGACTGTCTGAGGAATGATGACTTGGCTAAAGGTGTAGGTGTGAAGGAAAGCTTCCTATGTTTAGAGGTCTTTAGTTGATTTGCCCATTTTTCTACGTTTTTTGGCATGTCATTATGAGGATAAGAGGGGGTGATGAAAGATCTTGTCAAATGAGAAAGGAAAATGGCCTGATAATCGACATTCCTCCATTGCAAGATCACGTCTTTTTGTCTCACTCAATCCAACGGAAGGACAAATTCGAAACGAAAGAGGAAAGGGTGAAAGAGGAAGAAGGCCCTCGCAGATGAGGCGGATAGGCTAGGATCGGAGGAGAAAAAGGGCTACTAGTGGGATCGAGTAGCAGCACATCTTGCAGCACATTATTTGAACATTATGTGTTGTTTTATATGCTGTTCGAGCTTTCTACCCAAACCTTTTGTTGAGCTGATTCGAGTCCTTTACATTCTCATCCTCAACTTCCACCATGGGGCTATGTCATCAAGATGCAATTTAAGGCCATGTTCTTTACTAATTGATCTCTCTTCGATGCTTGATGGTTACACCATCTTATGAGCCTGAATCACATGCCTTATCTAGGCCTCTAGAACCCGCATTTTCTTCATTGGGTTCAAGTCTTGCATGAGCCAGCAGCTCACAACCATGGAAGGGAAGAGGGGCGCTTCCCTTCAAGGTTGGATTATCTGATCCGAGGAACAAAACCAAATGGAATTGTTGATCAGATCATGAAGGCCTCCTTCGAAACATTGAATGGAAGGCCATCTTTCTATAGCCAGCCAAAAGCCTCGTTCTTGGCATTTCAATGATCACCTGATTGGCCTCGGGAACGTCGATTTCGTATTAGTAAACCTCGCATTTAAGCACACTTCCTCTCATAATCGTAGCCGTCTAGCTAGCCTTCCCGCTTCCTTGACACTTTGATTTGAAAGCACATTTGGCTTTGTTGGATTCGCTGTCCTGCGTACCCAAACCAGTGAATCGTCAAAGTCTAGAGAAAGGAGCTTCTACCTCTCTTGCTTGGGCGCCAGCCTATCCTTCTCATAAGACCGACCCATAATTTCATGTTTTTGCATTTATTTGCCGTTGTTCTTGATTGATTTTCTTAAGTGCGCAACATAGGACGTAAACCCTAGCTTTTCCTAAGTCACCCCATAGGCAAGGAAGGGAACCAAGCAAGGAAGCCAGAAAGGGGGCAATGACCGCTGCTGTTGACGCTGCAAGAGCTTCCAACTAGCAAGGAAAGGAAGGATTTTGTCTTAAATAGATTCTCCAACAAGTGAGTTTCATCTGAACGATCAAACTTTAAGAAAGTTGGTGTTTTTGGCTTCCAATCGATCTTTTAGCAATCCACTGCATCTTTGGCAGAGGTAACCAGGTCAACCAGCTGGAGTTTCTGTCCATTCAAAGTAAAATCACCACCTCTTCCTGTAACGAAGGTGCCTTCATTTTCTATTCCAGTAGGGCTGTTTGAAGTCTTAGATTCTGCTTTTTCGGGTGGTTGTTCCTAGGCCGGGTTTAAGCCCCAATAGCGAGTTTGATTAAACTATTGGGAGGGATGACGCTCAAGGGGTCAAACGAAAGAAGTTGATAAAGGAAAATGGCAATTTACTCGATATTCGTTCCATCTTCTAGGGCTGACTTGGGATTGAATCCAAAACCAAAGGAATTGGAGGAATCGAAGCAAACCGCGAAATCCCAAAAAGGGGGAAAGTCACTCGCATTGCCAAAGTAAACTCCAGTTGGAAAGCCAGGATTAGAAGCAGTTCCAACACCAGCTTTGGGTCAACAAGACAAGCCAAGACCCGTACGCCAGGTTGTTGTCTCAAATTCATTCTGCAGATGCTGGATGGGAACACCTTTAACTTAACTGAATTGAGAAGTTGTTGAAACAGAAGTTCAAATGATTGAACGAAAACATTGATTTTACTTTAGAACTCCTTCTTTCTAGCACTCTCAAGCTGAGGTAGCTAGAAGCTTTGAATGGCTCCTGCCTAGCTTCCTTCCAGTGATTAGAGTCTTCTCTTCCCTACTTGCCGGTTCTCCCTTCTCTAAGAAGCCATAGGACTGTGCTATGAGGGAGGCACCCTTTCTTCTAATGCTTCCGATTGGTAATTCCTTACTCTATCTCTTCTAGTATCGGTTTAAGGCCTTCTTTACCTCAATAAAAGTTCCTGCCTCTCTTCCTTCCTCAAGTTTTCTTTTCATTCCTTCCTTTCAATCTTCCTCCTTGCCTCTAGTACTGTAATATGAGGGATAGCTCTAAGAGGAAGAAGTCTAAGTCCTATTACATCTATAAGATAGATAGAGAGGTAAAGTCCTTACTCTATTCCTTCGGAATAGCGGGATAAGAGAGAACTACTTCTTCAATCAACTGTAAGCAGATAGAAGTAGAACTATCATAACTCTAAGTCCCCATCCCCCGCCTTTCTCTCTAGGTAAGGAACTTAACTAACTGCATCTACTCCTTTTCTATTGCCTCCTTAAGTGTATCAAATGGAACGGCTTTACGCAGGGAATTAGGGAAGTGGCTAAAGATATGTTACATTAACTCACTTGAGGAGATAGGTAAAGCCATACGCTAGTGAGCTAATGAGGCTCTTAAAGGGAATTCTCGTCTCATTAGAGGAGAATATCGCGCCAAGGAAATTCATACCTACGTTCGTGACCCATAGCCATGGGGCACTTCACTCCTTTCTTGGAACCCTTCCACTCAGTCTTACTGTCGCGAAATGAAGCTTGAAGTCAGAAATACAAGACTATATTCCAAAAAAGGAAGAAGGCACATCGTCTAACTAGTCTGATCTACCAGCTAGAAATAGGGCAAATGAAAAAGCGGCAGCCCTTATTGATTGAGCTAACAGAGAGCATTGCAGTCAAACAGGAAAGAGGAAAGAAAAATAAGTGACTTACGAGAATACAGAATACTAGAGTGACTCTATCCATCAAGCGAAGAGAAAGGAGCACACAAGAAGAGTTAATCAAAGGAATTTGCCCTTTCATCCGGATTTCCCTTCTGAGATTGGTTTTCCCTCCCTGACTCTGGGCTGGATCGAGATCTTGGTCTATGGGCCCATTCTCAATTAGTCTTCCTGGACTTTTTTTCTTACCCACCCGAAACACCCCTGCTAGCATAAAAACAAGAAAGTTCGGGCAGCGAGTCACATGTTGGAATGTCAGGATGTGGAATTTTGTTATTGAGATTAGATTAGTGATTAGTCACACCTACCGTCACCTATATTGGTCAGGTTAAGCAGCTGACTTCGCCCCAAGAGACTAGGAGAGTTGCATGCGATCATGTGATCAATTGTAAACAAGCTCTTGTACACCCATCTTCAAAGCCCGTCCCAACCCACTTCTCGGAGGTAAAACCAATGGAGGACTTCACCTTTCTCTTTTAAAGAATGGCCTTTACAGCGCCCTATGTCGATTCCCACTTTCACTCTTTTGCCTCGAGACTGGAGCTAGTCTTCCGTCTACGATGGAATGATTATACTCGAGTAAGCAGTTCTCAATGGGCTTAGCCAAGTTCTTGCCATTCAGCAGTGGAATATTCCCATGATATAGTCGCTCAGTCATTTTTTCATTCCTTTCTGGAGTCCAGGATATCGGAAATAACCTCTATAAAGAGTAGCCTCCACCGATGAAAGGCCAGTCATGTAATTCAAAATCCATTGAGAAAGAAAAAGCCCAAGTATTCACTTACTACCTAATTCCGAATTTCAACCGAACTGCTGGCACCCGTTTTCCAAGCTCTTGCTTTTAGGGCAGATAGATGGTCTGAATTTGACATGACACGACACCACCTAATAACTTGTTATATAATTTATATTTTGAAAATCTCACTATTGAAATACATGTTCTATATGTTCTTAACATTCATGCCAATTTTTATGTCAATTGGATGTTATTTACTATTTGATTTATAAAACTCATCTTTTATGCATTAATTTAAACTACAAAAACTTGAATTTAAACAATTGATTGATAACATGATTTTTATTTATTTTTATTGATGATAATATCTTTGATCACCTTGAAATTTTGTAAGCATGAAAAATATACGAAGATAATGTAATCTAATGATGAATTTGTCAAAATTCGCATTTAAGTAAAAAATATTGAGTAGTGTAATATTACTTAAAATTACAGTAAGTGTAACTTATATATATATATATATATATTATTTACAGTGGCGGAGCTAGGAATTTAGGCTAGGGGGGCAAGATTAAAAGACAAGATTGGAAGTAAAAAATTAATCAATATTAATAACAAAATTGATCTGGACTCATTATTATGATCAGAATTCTCCATAATCTCAATTAACTACAAATATATATGTCATATCATTAAAATAAAGAAAAAAAATTACAATTTATGATTAAGAATAATCAAATTAAAAGATCATTATAAATACAAATAGTTTAAACATATAATTTGAATTATAAATTTATGGTTAAAAATAGTCAAATCAAGAGATCCATCTAAATATAAACAGTTTAAACATATAATTTGATTCTTTAAAAAATTAAATAAACAAATAAATCAAAGCAAAAGTATTAAGAGTATGCATACCTATGAATATTTGAATGTGTGACTTAAAAATCCAACTTGAATGCTTTTAAAAACTGCACAGAAACTCTGAGATACAAAGAAAGAGACTGGTTTGAAAAGAAATTTTTTTCTTTTTGATGGGAGGCCGTGCTTTGTTTGCATATTATATATATATATATATATATATATATATTTTTGAGTTCTATGCTTACTGATTTCTACTCCGTGTAGGCGTAGGCTTGTAGCAAAGTTGTTTTTTTTTTCTTTTTTTAATTATTACCAAGTGGGACCCATGGTTTTATTCAGTAACGTGAATTCATTGAATAGTAGGCGGCTTGGTAATTGGTATAGAGCATAAAAAAAATCAAGTTTACTAAGTGAGACCCATTAATTTTATATATAGAATTGTACTACTACTAGGAGTAGAAGTCTACTGCTACAAGGAAAGCTGAAAAGGTAACGTGAATTCCCTTAATTGGGAATTATTTTTTTTTTTTTTTTTTGTCTCTAGTGTAGGGGGGGCAAATATGGTATTTCAGGCATTCTTAGTGAAAAGATTTGAAAGTTCAGGGGGGGCAGGTCCCTCCGCCCCAATATATATATTCAATTATGATGATATGTAATGGTCGAGATTTTCCAAAGGAAAGCATTGTGAAGTTTATTTCTGCAGTAAGTAAGTTAAACATGATTGAGTTGGAGGCACGTCAAAAGAAAATTACAAGTTTAGTTGGTCAGAAGTAGAGAAGGGCCTTAATTGAACAAAGCAATTTACAATATATCAATAACAACCAATGTGATGACTACTTCAAAAACATTGATAGATGGATCTCAAAGTGGGATCACGTTGCAGAGAATGATGGGTCCATTTGTGACACGTGTAGGACAAAAGCAAAAGTGGAATGGTTTCGCAACCTGGTACACAAACAACCAATGCTACAATGTTGAATCTATGACAAACCATAATATGTTTTGTGTTCTTTCAAACCAATGTGAATGTAGTGTTTGTATTTGCTTTTAGTTTATGGGTATGTAATGTTTATGTACTGATTTAGTATGTTAAGTATCTGTTGTTAAAATGGTATGTAAGATAAGGGGTCAGTGTGTTTTAACCTATTACTACTAGATATTAGAAATAATAAATTTTTTATTGCAACAAAATATATATTCTTGTATCAAATTTTTCATTAAAATATTTGGAGTTTATTGCAATGAAATTTTTTGTTGCACAAATCTATTACCTCAAATTTTATTACATTAACTATTGCAATGACATGGTTGTTATTACAACAATAATTTTTCGTTGTTGCTAGGTTCTAAGTACTTAGAAACTTATGTATCAGAACTCTAATGTGTATTGTTGGCAAACCATGATCAAACCATGTTGTTTAGTCTTATTTAGACTTGCTCAAAGTTGTGTCTCTTATGTAAAGTTGGAATCAAGCTGATGCAGAAGTATTAGTGCATTTCGGCCTGGCTCGATCGATCGAAGCTTAGGCTCGATCAATCGAATCTCGGACAGAATGTGTTTTTCTATAGAATTCCAACTTAGCCCTATCTCATTAAAACATTTAGGGTTTTATGTTTTTGCCCTAGATATATAAGGCAAATCCTAGCCACGTTTTTGTGTTGCTCAGATTGCTGTTTGTGTGAATTTCTTGTGAGATCAAAGAGGAGCTTTCCTTCACATAAACTTAGGATTATCAAGGAGGAGATTTCTTCAAGAACTTAATTATCATTCAGTTGTTGCCATAAGAGCTTAAAGATACACAAGCGGGTGTGCTTGTACTTGCTGGAGAATCTAAGAAAGAAGGAGTCCGTGGTCTCGGAGCTTGCACGTGGTCGTGTTAGTAAGTTTCTACTGGTGGGTAGCAATAGGATGTTAGTGGTCTAAGTTGCTATTGTAAAATTTCAATTCTTTCTATATTGGATTTAGGTTTACCTTGAGGATAGCTAGGTTAAATCCTCCCCAGGTTTTTTACTGGTTTGGTTTTCCTGAGTTATCATATCTTTGTGTTCTTTATATTCCGCACTTTACATCGATATGATTATATGATTGTGATAGCCTAATTTTGGAATTTGAACTAAGTAATAACTTGGCTTGTTAATTAGGTTAATCCAATTGTGTTTTAAGAGGTCTAAAAACAAACAGTTGTGATAAACATTTTTTTCTTATAGTGACACCTAAACCATCAATGACTCTCCATTACAGTCATCATACATAACTTAGCGAGTATTGGCAGCACATTTGAGAATCTTAGAGTTAGAGCTACAGATTTTCCACATAATTTATCTGCAGATGATATAAGTTTTTTGTTATTCTGTAGAAGAATTTGACATCACAACTTTTTTTAACCACTAACATCCAACCATGTAAATTAGTTGTCGTAAAAGTTGTGGTCCTAGAAGATATTGAAATGATTTATTTTCTTTTAACTTAAAATACAATCACTTTTTAACAGAAATAAAACACAATGCAATTATTTCCTTCAACAATTTAAGAATACATTTTTTTTCTTTACCACTCATAACTAGCCTCGTAAAAAGAATTTTATGACAAAGTGTGTTAAGACTCTTTAAGCTATCTGTGGTTAACACAAAGGAAATGAATTTTCTTGTTGAATTCAAGGACAATCGGGTCTCCTCAAGAAAGGTGGGAGATTAGGAATGAATGAAGAACTAAAGAAATGATTCATATTATTCATCAATGCCCTTCTTCACATTACAATCCTCTCGTATACTCTTATGCCTTCTAACTAACTATCAAGTAACTAACTAACCAATACCAAGCAACTAACTTGTAATGACCCAAATCCATAGAATATGAATTTAGATGCATGACTAACTTGCTGATCTTACATAACTCAATAAACATAATTAATTTCCAAATAAACAATGCTTTTAATAAACAATGCTTTTAATAAACAATGCTTTTAATAAATCTCTTACAATACTAAAATCCACAATTTAGAAATAATCTCCAAATACTATAAAATCTTAAGTGAAATAAAAATAACTAAAAATCCTTCAAAGCTTTAAGCATTATTGACGTCACCTAAAACCTCCCACACTCTACCTTGCACATTATGAAGAGATCCAAAGTTTTTGTTTTCCAATTAAACTTTAATTTCAAAATTGTAATTGATGGGGTGAGCAACACATCTAGTAAGCAATTATACACAATACACAATAGAATAGAGTCAAGTAGAGCATGAGTATTTTGATTTTTCACAAACTTATTCAATGATATCAAATATAATTATTCCAAAACATATAATGAACCACTTAATACATATGTAATCAAATTTTAAAGTCATTTGAAAACACATACATATAATTGATCAGAGCACAGCGTTACATGTACACATATCACATATTCTCACATATGGTCCTGTGAGCAGATACCAACATCTAACCCTTATTGCTGAGGGATCAACACTTATTCTAACATACAACCCTTTGAGCGAGCTTACACATATATCTGATCAATTCTTCTTCTTCTTCTTCTTCTTCTTCTTCTTCTTCTTCTTCTTCTTTTTTTGAGATAACGATAGAAGTATATATTATTAACTGAGAAAAAAAACAATATTATAGGGAGTTTTTTGTCATTGACTCGTGTCCACCTACAATCCAACCCCAAGTCTGTTACATTTCTCCCTACCCCACGTAGTGGTCTACCATACTGACACTAGCAAGACTGCCAAGCTTCTTATGGTATGACTGCTATGGTGTTCTGGGATGCTGCAAGACGTTGATAGTCCTCCAGAATTCCAGTGGTGTGAACCATGATAAACCTTGGCTGCATCTGCACCTTCTCAAAGTAGTATTTGTTCTGATCATTCCAGATTGCCCATGACGTCGTGGTCCATCTCTCCAACTCTGTCTTTGTTAGCTTACCCTTCAACATTTGAAACAGTTGGAAGAAGCCCTGCACCTAGTTGCTACATTTCTACACCCTTCCTTTCGATATTGCCCACACATTTCGTGCCATTGGACATTCCCATAGCAAGTGCAATGTTGATTTAGGCTGTTGATAGCAGATGTCGCATCTTGGCTTCACCTTCACCCTTTGGCTGTGCAGATTCTCCTTAGTGGGGAGAATGTTTGAACACGCTCTCCAAATAAATTTCCTGACTTTCGGTGGCACCTTTAAAGCCCAAATTGTCTTCCACACCTTGCCATCTATCCGAGCATTTGAGTGTTCAGCCCTATCTTGATGCAAAAGGCGAAAAGCAACTTGGTACGCATCTTTCACTGAGAACCTCCTTGCCCTGTTTTCCTTCCACTCTAACTCATCCCTTCTGTGTAAAGTATTCAAGGGTATGGCCAAAATCTCACATCAGGTACTAGGTGTAAATAATTCATGCACCTTCTGTCTGTTCCATTGGCCCGTGTCATCATCAATGAGCTCACTGAATAGCAAATTTGTCTGTTCTTCCCTAGTAAATACCGGCTCGTGTGTCAGTCAATTATCCACTTCCACTCTAATTTTTTTACTGTCCCCCACCTTCCATTGTGACCTCACCCGTATAATGTCTCTTGCAGCCAGTAGGCTACGCCAAACATAAGAATGATTTCGTCCCAACTCCACCTCCAAAAACGAGCAATTTGGGAAGTACCTTGCTTTGTAGACCCGGTAGAAAAGAGAGTGAGTGTGATGTATCAATCGCCACGCCTGTTTTGCTAGCAATGCCATGTTGAAAGCTTGGACGTCTTTAAACCCCATTCCCCCCTTTACTTTTGGGGAGCATAATTTTTTCCAATTGATCCAATGTATCTTTTTCTCCTCCTTTGTTTGCCCCCACAAATATTTGGCCATAGTGGAATTTTAAAGATGCTCATGGAGTATATTGGTATTGCTTGCGCTACCGTCTTGATTAGGACTTCCCTTCCCACCTTTGAAATAAACTTTTCTTTCCATCCCATCACCTTCCTTGTGATTTTTCCAACAAGTCTTTGAAAGTAGTCACTTTAGACTTTCCACTTGCCATCAGTAATCCAAGGTATTTTTCACAATCCTCCACTATTCTGGCCCCCATCAAATTCCTAATATCGTGCTTTACATTTTCTCTTGTATTTTTGATAAAGAACAAAGTCATATTCTGCCTGTTTTGTAGCTTGCCCCGAAGCTGCCTCATATTGCGCCGAGATGGTTAATAGCTGGTGGCATTCCTCCATTGTTACTTGGCAAAAGATGAGACTATCATTTGCGAACAATAGGTGGGGTAGGCGGACTCCACCATTGCTGGATAGAACACCTTGCAAATGTCTTGCCTCTTCTGCCTTTCTAAGTATAGCAGACAATCCTTCAGCACAAAACAAGAATAGATAGGGAGATAATGGATCACCTTGTTTTATACCCTTTATGGGGGTGACAAAACCCTTTGGCTCTCCATTAATGGGGATCGAGTAGGTAGCAGTGCATACTGTTTCCATTGCCAACTTCACCCATTTTTCATGCAACCCCAGTTTAAGCATCACTTTCCGAAGGAAAGCCCATTCTACTCAGTCATTAGCTTTGCTAATATCTAGCTTTACGGCCATCTACCTCTTTTTCCCCCTCCTTTTATTTCGTATTCTGTGTAACACTTCAAAAGCTACAGTAGTGTTATCGGTAATAAACTGGTTAGGAATAAAAGCACTTTGGGCATCAGATATCACATTTGGCAGAATAGTTTTTAGTCGGTTTGCAATAACCTTTGATACAATTCTAGAGACCACCTTTTCCAAACTAATAGGGCGGTAATCAGACATTTTGTGTTTCTTCTTTTTTTGGAATCAAAACAATATGGGTAAAATTCATTTTCCGTAAATAGTGACCTGAATGGAGTACTAATAATACAACTTCTATCACATTTGGGCCAACAATATCCCAATATTTTTGGAAAAAGAAAGGAGACATACCATTCGATCCAGGTGATTTTTAGGGGTGCATCTGAAATAAAGTGCATCTCACCTCCTCTGGTGTGTAAGGTTGAAGCAGCATGTGGTTCATATCTAGGGTGACTACTCTATTTACTACATTAAGTACAGTGTCCATGTTTGAAGGATTTGTTGTAGTGAACAAATCTTGGAAGTACCTTTCTGCCATTGTGGCTATTCCCTCATCTGATTGCCTCCACACCCCATCTTCATCATAAACTCTACCAATATGATTTTTCCTCCGCTGTTGGCTTGCTCTTTGATGAAAAAATTTGGTGTTTTTGTCCCCCGCTTGTAACCCAATGGACCTGGACCGTTGACACCAATGGAGTTCATCATTGTATAGTCTTGTATTGATCCCCTCTTTTACTTTTTTGATGGTTTTGGCGTTCTCCACATTATTCAGCCCCATTAACTCTTCCAACTCCCTATGTTTTTCTTCCAAAATTACCTTTGAGTTCCCAAACGCACTTCTACTCCACCCCACCAATGCTACCTGGCAACTTTTGATCTTTTCAAAAAAATTATACATCAGGCTGCCCAATGAGACCACATTAGTTCATGTTGCTCTTATAATTGTTTCACACTCCGGATGGGCTACCCATTTCTCCTCGAACTGGTGTGGTACACGTTTCATTCTTGGTGGTTGCCGCCTTTGTGTTGTTAGTAGTATGGGTATGTGGTCCGAATAAGAAGCTGTAAGGTGACATACCTGTGCTTGAGGGAAGATTTCTCGCCATTCTAATGTTGCACAAGCCCGGTTCAACCGTAGTTGTACATATGCGTCTCCCTTTTTGCCATTATTCCATGTAAATTGGTTCTCCATGAAGCCTAGATCAATCAAACCACAATGAAGAAGCACACTTCTAAACTCTTGCATAAGGTGTTAGACTTTTCGTAGTCTGCCTTGCTTCTCCTCCGGCACCAAGATTTCATTGTAATCCCCAATACACACCCACGGGTAGGAGTTTCTAGACTTCAAGTGCCTCAATAAAGTCCAGGTTTCATGCCTTAGATGTTCCTCTAGTCTACCATATAAACCTGTAATTCTCCACGACTTCGTTGGGTCTGTGAGGACTAGAGCATCAATATGGTTCTGGGTATAAGTTTGGATATGCAACTTCACTTCTTCTTCTTTCCATAGCATCGCTAAACCACCCATTCTGCCCAAGTAAGGGACTGCTAGCATTGCATTGTACGGTAAGTCTGCTTGGATACTTCTCATCTCTTCCACCGTTATTTTTTTTATTTTATTATTATTATTATTATTTTTTTTTTTTGTCTCCATAAGAAACAATATTTTGGGAGCTATTTCCCTCACTAAATGAGAGAGCACCTTCACTACCCGTTGGTTCCCAATCCCTTGGCAGTTCCAACTTAGGATCGTCATTGTGCTCGACGGGGCTAACTAACAGCCTCCACCGTTGAAAGTAAATCGTTGCTGTCCTTCAGAGGCTTTTGTCTTTTAACTGCCCCAAAGATTTCAGCTGTGTCATCTTCATTCTCTCCTTCGTGTCTTCGTTTTTGTCCAACACCCTCCCCACCATTTGAGTCTTCAACCATAGAGCTTGTATTTTGTTTAATCTTTGTCCACATTGCTCGTTTTTTGGATTCCTATACATTTGGCTTAGGCTTGTGGGGTGCATTTATTTCTTGTGTTTGTTTTTTTGGTTTTCCTATTACGTTCCTAGGGCTTGGCTCTTTCTCCTCTATGTAAATAATGGGCACACTTACTAGATTGCCTTCCCTAGGTGTTGTGTGGTGTAGTGAGTCTCCATCAGTAATATGTCCGTGATTGGTGGGAGCTGCCATTGCAAAACTAGCATTAATGGGAAGAGATATTCCTATATTAGTTTGTGCCGTGTGGGACTTGAATTCCCCACAATTAGTGTGCACGTGTATTGTGGGAGTTGCGGTTTCAGAGCCTTCATTTATGGGTACACTGATCAGGTTGCCTTCCATAGGTGCTGTGTGGGGTAATGACTCTCCATCATTAATGTGTGTGTGTTTAATGGGATGAGATATTCCCATTTCAGTTAATGCCATGTGGGACTTGAATTCCCCACAATTAGTGTGCACTTTCAATGTGGGAGTTACAATTTCAGAGCCAACATTTATGGGATTTGATACTCCCATATCAGTTACGTACATAACGGTCCCTGGAATACTAGTTCGGCTTCTATGGCCCTGTACCACCGGTGACTGGCCTGATTCTACAGACACCTTGCACCTTGCTCTTGAGTTTGTCGTCGTAGTGCGCCCTGGTGGGTTGTAGTGATCATTCTCTCCATTATTCTGTTTTCGAAAGCCTCCTTTAAGCCAATCTCCATATGGACTCCCATTCCCATCCACATCCTTTGGTTCTCCACAATGTTTCGCTTCATGGCCTAACCTTCCACAGTTGAAGCGTAGCCCAATCAATCTCACATATTTAAAGGCTATCCAAACTGTATCACCTTCCGAGCCTTGAACTTTGCTGCCTCTACGGATGGGTTTATCCAACAGGATGTCTACACGGACACGTAGGAATTGAGCTTGATTCGAGGCTATCGCTTTTGAGTCTACTTCTACCACACGACCCAATCCTTTGCCAATATCATTTCCCACCTCTTCATTGAATAGGTCAAAGGGTAGTCCCCATACTTGCACCCATATTGGCAGATGCGTGAAGGTCACCGAATTTGTTGTCATGCCTCTCTCCCACCTCCAAAGTAAGAGTAAATGGTTATCGAAACTCCACGGTCCATTGTTTACCACCCATTGCAGTTGGCTTTCCATGGAAAATTTGAACTGGAATAGCTCGTCGCCTACCTTCACAATTTTTAATTTCGTTCCAAACTTCCATGCCGATCTCAGAAAATTCTTCGCTGACTGTTGGTTGAAAGGTCGGGTTGTATGGAATTTCCCCAAAAGACTGAAGGAATACTCCTCAAGGATCTGTTCACGTTGTCTCGGTCTGACTTTGATAATTTCCCCCTCCTCCTCTGTTAAGTTTATACATTTCAACCTGTTTATAACTTCAGAGTCCATTGAGTAAGCCCCAGTAGCCACCTTGACGATGGTAGTGTTTTGTTATTGGAGAAGTTGTGGTTGTAAGGGTATGTAAGAAAAAACACTCACCTTCTTGTGAGAAGAAAAGCTCCTAGCTAGAGGAGAGAAAAAAACTTATATCTGATCAATTCTAAAAACACTTATTTTGTGTCACATATCACAAAAGCAAAGTTTATACAAAATAGAATAATTTTCTCAATATTAACAATTATTCCAAATATAAAGGCATATCGAATATCACAATACCGAATTGAAACATAAATTAAAGAATGCTTGACTCTCTTAGGGAACGAATAGAAACTAAAGAGTTTATATAAATATTTTACAATTCTTGAGTAAGTCTGAAAGCTTAATTTTGTTTAAAAAAAAAACATTTTAAATACCATTTGGAAAAATAGGAATATGACTTTGAAATCACTTGGTTTTAAACAAATTTAATGAACAAGAACCTTTTTAGAAAAATTACTTTGAAACTCAATTATTTTTTGAAAATAGTTTAGTTTAAAAATCATCTTTTAAATGAGATTCGAACATTCAAAACGTTATTTATAATTTGAAGTTTCTCTTTAAAACATTATTTAAAAGTTGAAGTTTCTCTTTCAATGATGTAAAAAATGCTTTTGATAAACTTTAGAAAATGTAAGCTTAAAAACATAACTTTTGAAAACCTTTGACTTCTAGGAACTTAAAGAACAAAATTGTGCATATTATGCATAATTATTTACAGTACTTGAATTACTTTGAAAGTCCAGCCAAAACACCCTCCAAATAGTCTCAAAACACTCTTAAATAGGACCTATAATCAACCATGGAAAATACTTAATATCTTATACAAAATATAAATCTTATTGAAATATACAAATTGACTCACTAAGATTATACTTTATTGAACTAATAACACTTTTAACACTAAATTAAAGTTTCTCTAACTAATGATATTCCCTTGCATTAATTGAAACTCATATTGCCATGAGGAAGGCAGTAGCCAAAATATCATTGACCTAGGATTTACTATAAAACCCCAAAGAAAACGTTAAACCATCCTAATATCCTAATATATAGGACAAAACTTAGATACAGTACCTTAGGTGCTATTTCTTAGATTCCCATATTAAGATTCAACCATGTAGCTATTTAATTAAAAAATATACTTTCATCTCATGAGAAAAAATTTACATGACAGAATCTTAAAAGGGGAACCTAAGGAACGGCACCTAAGTACTGTACCTAAGTCTTGCTCTAATATATATAACCAAAGAAAATGTTAATTCATCATAATCTATATATATCTAAAAGCTGAAGCGTAGCAATTATTGTTGCTACACTCCTGTTGAGCCACATCATCGGCCACGTCATTAAATATATATATATATATATATTGGTTTACCAATTCTATTAATTTTCTATTGCAAAATCAATGTTTTTGTGGCCAACATGCACTACACTCCACCATAAACTTTATTGTTTATATTCAAAACTTCTTTCAACATTAAATTTTTAATTTTAATGTGAATAGCATGGGATACCGGGTGGTCTTTTGCACTACCACCCTAAGTTAACTAAAATTTACTTAAAAAAAATAAAAAATAAAATACTACTATAATCACTTCTACTACGACACATATCATTTCTTCTTAAAGAGAAAATGATTATAATCACTCTTCATCAATCACTATTTTTTCATTTTCAAGGAGCCAGTCAAACTTTATTTTTGGTTTCCCATTTATCTGTAATTTATAATTTTTTAAAATTTCATAAAAAATTTATTTGTATGTTGTAACAGTTGATTCCGTTGTGTATATGAAAAGACGGTGATCTTTTCATCTTCTCCAATCATTTCTTCTGTTGTAACTTTTGAACACTTGATGCTTCTAAATTTTTTATGTTGGATTTGATATGCCATATGTGATGTGCACAACATGTTAATCGGCTTGAGATAATCCAAGATATACACTACCTGGCTAAAGCTAATAATCCGCACATTCGATGGTTTGATGTTCAATCAAACTAGCCTCAACAAGTATGTCACTCCCACAAGTAGTCTCACTTTTACTTATAAAAGAAAAAACAAAATAGTTTAGTCTTACATTTTTTTTTTTTTTTTTTTTTTATAGTATTTTACATGTATCTTTCCAAATGCTAATGTGGACACTTATCTCTAATGACAAGGTAGGTAATGAGCTATTATTAACATACCAAAAGCATGATGGAAATGGGGCTTCAATGTGATGGAAGTTGGGTGTATGTAGGTTCTAAGAATGGCATAGTAAAGATTTGGGATTTGAGGTAAATAGATTTTTTCTCCCAACATATATAAGGTGGATTTGTTATTATTAAATCATTATATTATGCCCTTATTGTTAAATATTATTTAGAGTTACTCTTTTATATATATATATATATATATATATATAAGCGGAAGCGTAAAATTTATTATTGCTACACTCCTATTAAGCCACCTCATCCACCACATCATTATTCTTTTTCTTATTATTTTTTACCTTTAAATTTTTTTTTGAAAATATTAAATATATAAATATATTGGTTTTACAAATTCATCTTAGATAGGCTTAACTTTACATATTCATGTTCTTTAATTATATATGATGTTGTAACTAAATAATAAATCAATGAAGAATCAAAACAAAAAATATTGTCTATACATATTCATCTTCAGCGGTTTTAACTTTACATATAATTTTGCATTTACAAGTTTATTTACTTTAATTTAGATGTTTATAAATAGAAAATAAAATCAATGAAGAATTAAAAAAAAAAAAAAAAGTGTCTATAAAAAGTTATTCACAAGTCTTGCTTAATATTTGATGGTAGAAAATATATAACTAAACAACTGCCTTATAGGAGGAATCTGAATCAAGTGTATTGTAGATCTCCTGCTAGAGGTTTGTACTTAATGTTGTTTGTTATTGACCTAATTTGGAGAAAAATCATATCATAATATGACCTATTTTGTGTTGTTATCAGATTTTAGTTTATTTTGAAAAGAACAAGATAGTTTGGACAATATGACAAAGAATAGTTTGTGCAGTTGAAAAAGATGGTCTTTGTGTAGTTTCCTTTCACTGTTTGTAAATATTTTGTTTAACAAATTAGTAGCAAATTATAATGCCTTTATTAAATGATGTTCCAAGGTACTTGAGTAATTGTTTTAAGCGTTTACGAATATCTGATATTACTTCTCATCATTTTCTCATTAATGTATTTTTAAAGATTTTTTTAAGAAAATAAATTCAATTTTGTGTTTAAAATTAATTATTTAACTATTTATTATTCACATATTGGATTAGATTATGGCAATATTTACACAATACTTCTTCTTCTTTTTTGTTAAAATTTTCCTCTATTTTTTCCCCTTTAAAATTGTACTCTTGGCTTGTTGATTTATGTTAGGTTCTAAAGACTTAGGATTTATGTATTTAAAACTCTAATGTGTAATGTTGGCAAACCATGTTCAAAACAATATGTTTAGTCTTGTGTAGGCTTGCTCAAAGTTGTGTAATTCATGTAAAGTTGGAATCGAGAGGCTGCAGATGTATTAGTGCATTTCGGCCTGGCTTGATCGATCGAAGGTTAGACTTGATCGATTGAAAGTCGGCCAGAATGTTTTTCTGCAGAATTTTCCAACTCAACCCAAGCCCATTAAGGATTAGGGTTTCAGATTTACTTCTCCCACTATATAAAGGAAGCCCTAAGCATGTTTTTAAGAGACTGAAAAGAGAGAGAAGAGAGTGCCTCTTTTGTATCTAGGATTTTGTACCCAAACCTCTCTAAAGTCTTTGTTGCTCATATTGCTGTTTATGTGAATCTTTTGTGAGATCCTTAAGGAGCTTTCCTTCACATAAACTTAGGGTTTTCAAGGTAAAGATATTATCAACACCTTGATGATTAACTCAGTTGTTGCCATTGGAGCTTAAAGAAAAACAAGCGGGGGTACTTGTACTTGTGGAGAATCCAAGAAAGAAGGAGTCCATGGATTCGGAGATTGCACGTGGTCGTGTTAGTAAGTTCTACTGGTGGGTAGCAATAGGAAGTCAAGCGGGGGTGCTTGTAAGTCTTATTGTATGAACTTCAATTCTTTCATATAGTGGATTCAAGTTTACCTTGAGGATAGATAGGTTAAATCCTTCCCAGGTTTTTTACCGTTTGGTTTTCCTGGGTGATCATATCTTTGTGTTCTTTTTATTTCCGCTGCTTTATATTTGATAAGATTATATGCTTGCGTTAACCTAGATTTGCATAATTTGACTAAGTTAATTACTTGGCTAATTCACTAGGTTAATTCAATTGTGGTTTAAGGGGTCTAAATTCCTAACAATTTATTTTTATATTATTAAGGAAAAACAGTTAAAATCATCATGTATAAAGCTATAGCCAACACTTTTACTTAGAATCGGCCACCTATTTCTATTGAATAACTTCAAAACCTTATTAAAAATTTTGAATTTGATTGTGCATTGGATCTTTGGTTTGATAATGTCACATTTGATATGTTTTACGTATCAGGAAAGAGTTTGATTATGATGTGAGTTTTATTTTTACCTTTCTTTTTTTATTTTAAATTGTACTTTTGTTGAATTTTATTAATTTTTTAGATATATTTTTTAGTGTTTTCGGTGTGTAGGGTAGAAAAAATTAGGTTTGAGAAGTTTGTTTAAAACTAAAAGAATAATTTCTAAATTTTATATACTTTATAATGATACACAAAATGTTATAAATAAGTTTTATTAAAAAATAAATATTTTCACTAACTTACCTTTTGAATTCCTGGGAAAAATTGTTTTGTTTTCATTTTGATATGATAAAAATTATATATATATATATATATATTACATTTGTGATTTTTCCTATAATAAATGAAAATATGTTTATAAAATACATTATTCTTTATTAATTAGTTCAAATTGCAAAAAATAAACTTAATGAGGTCACTCTAAAAGGATTATCACGCGCAACGCGCGGGACTACGACTAGTATATATAAAATCAAAGAAACACTAACCCAACCTAATGTATATAACCAAATGAAGACGTGGCAAATCTAATAGGACTTCATTCATGGATTTAATATCATTGACCCTAATGGATTTAATATCTAAGCCTTTGGGATGAAATTAGAATTTGGATAAAAACTAAGTCTGTCATTATCCTTTAAAACAATTGTAGAAGTGTTGAACCTAAATGGTTCATTGTGTAAGTGAGAGTTAGAATCATTTATATATCATGGGCAAGGAGTTATAACCGTCCATAAATTGTTTTCAATATTCACAAACGTTTTCATTTCAAGTGGAGCAAATTCTGTCCAAAAAATTGTCAAATTCGTAAATTCAGCAGAATCCCCTGCAACACTCGTACATTCGTGTTTCGTGCAAATTCTCAAGAAATATTGGTGCAAAAGAAACTAGAAAATGTCGTACGTCTTACATGCATCTCTTGTACGTAGGAGATTCTCTAAACTTTTTTTTTTTTTCCATTTCATTGCCATAGCTTCTTTCACTTTACATCTACTAAAAAGGAACTAACACTTCTCACATTAAAAATATATATATATATATATATATATAGGGACTACACATCAAATTTTCACTAGCAAAAAATATATTAAAAAAAATATAGAGATCTAATAATCAAACAAATCATTTGAAAATTTGGAGCCACAACAAAACGCTATCCTTAGACAATATATGCACCCACACAAGAGTTACTGAAATGTTACTACAAATTTATCCCAAGGTTACAACCAAGTTTATTACGTTCTAAATACAACAATTTTAGAGAAGTCCCTGAGGATTTTTAGTGTTTCTTAGAAAGTTTTGAAAGAGTATTGAAAGTGAGACTTAGAATCATTTATATATCACTAATAAAGAGTTATAACCGTCCAAAAAATTTTCCAATATTCACAAACGTTTTCATTTCAAGTGGGACAAATTTTGTCCCAAAAACTATCAAATTCGTAAGTTTTACATAATCTTGTGCTATAGTCATATGTTTTGGTTTTTTACAAACTCTTAGGACATTTTGATGCAAAAGAAACTCGAAAGTCTTGTACATCTTAAATACAACTCAAAAATTTTATTTCACTTCATCCACAGTTTTTGTCACTTTAGCTTTACTAAAGTGGATTTAACATTTCTCACATTTTAAAAAAAAAAAAAAAAAAAAAAATTGGGACTAGACATCACTTTTTCACTACCAAAAAACATAATGAAAATAACATAATGATTCAATAATCGAACAAAACATTTTAGAATTTGGAGCCACAACGAAATGCTACCCTTAGACAATATATGCACTCACACAAGAGTTGATAAAAGGTACTACAAATTTATTCTCAGGATACAACCAAGTTTATTACGTTCTAAAAATAGCAATTTTGGAGAAGGCCCTGAGGAGTTTTAGTGTTTCTTAGAATGTTTTAAAAGAAGAAGATATTCAAAGTGAGAGTTACAATCATTTATATATCATGGATAAAGTCTTATAACCATTCAAAAATTGTTTCCAATATTCACATTAGTTTTCATTTCAGGTTGTACAACTTTTGGCCCAAAAAATTGTCAAGTTTGTAAATTCTGTATAACCTCGTACAACACTTGTACGTTTGAGTTTCATACAACTTTCAATTAATTTTGATGAAAAGTAACTTGATACTCCCGTACGTCTTACATACAACTCTCATATGTCCGAGATTCTATAAACTTTGTTTTTTCATTTGTTTGCCACATTTTTTGTCACCCCTCCAATACTAAAGAGGAATTAATGCTTTTCACATTAAAAAAAATTGGGACTAAACATATCGTTTTCTGTACTGAAAAATATAATTAAAAAAATATAGTGATTCAATAATCAAACAAAACACTTGATAATTTGGAGCCACAATGAAATGCTTTCCTAAGACAATGTATGCAGCCACACAATAGTTGCTAAAAGATTACTATAAATTTATCTCCTTAATACAACCAAGTTTATTAGGTTCTAAAAATAGTAATTTTGTTAAAGTCCAACGGATTTTCAGTATTTCTAAGAAAGCTTAGAAAGAAAAAGACATTGAAAGTGAGAGTTAGAATCTTTTATATATCATGTGTAAGGAGTTATAACCATCCATAAACTATTTTCAATATTCACAAACGTTTTCATTTCAAGTGGAACAAATTTTATCCAAGAAATTGTCAAATTTGTAAATCCTGCAAAATCCCCTGCAACACTCAAACGTTTGAGTTTTGTACTAACTCTCAAGAAATATTAATGCAAAAAAAACTTGAAGCTCTCATATGTCTTACATACATCCCTCATACATACGAGATTCTCTAAACGTTTTTTTTTTTTTTTCCTCATTACATTAGCATAGTTTCTTTCACTTTAGTTCCACTAAAGAGGAAGTAACACTTCTCACATTAGGAAAAAAAGGGGAACTTCACATCAAATTTTCACTATTAAAAAATATAATAAAAAAATATCATGATTTAATAATCAAACAAAACATTTGACAATTTGGAGCCACAACGGAATGCTATCCTTAGACAATATATGCACCCACACAAGAGTTGCCAAAATGATACTACAAATTTATCCCAGGGATACAACCAAGTTTATTACGTTCTAAATACATCAATTTTAGAAAAGTCCCAAAGGATTTTTAGTGTTTCTTAGAAAGTTTTGAAAAAAGTACAGAAAGTGACAATTAGAAACATTTATATATCATGGGTAAAGAGTTATAACCATCCAAAAACTGTTTCCAATATTCACAAAAGTTTTCATTTCAAGTGGAACAAATTTTGTCCCAAAAACTATCAAGTATGTAAATTTTGCATAATCTTGTGCAACAGACATCCGTTCAAGTTTTGTAGAAACTTTCAAGAAAATTTGATGCAAAAGAAACTTGAAAATCATGTATGTCTTACATACAACTCTTGTACATAAGAGATTCTCTAATTTTTTTTTTTCACTCCATTGCCATAGTTTTTGTCACTTTAGCTCTACAAAGGAGGATTTCACATTTCTCACATTAAAAAAATTGGGATTAGACATCACTTTTTCACTACCAAATAACATTATGAATATAATATAGTGATTTAGTAATCAAACAAAATGTTTTAGAATGGAGCCACAAAAAAATGCTATCCTTAGACAATATATGCCCCAACACAAGAGTTGATAAAAGGTACTTCAAATTTGCCCCCAGGACACAATCAACTTTGTTGTATTCTAAAAATAGAAATTTTGGAGAAGGCCCTGAGGAGTTTTAGTGTTTCATAGAATGTTTTGAAAAAAGAAGATATTTAAAAGTGAGAATTACAATCATTTATATATCATAGGTAAAGTTTTATAACCATCCAAAAACTGTTTCCAATATTCACATTAGTTTTCATTTCAGGTTGTAAAACTTTTGGCCCAAAAACTGTTAAATTCGTAAATTCTGCATAATCTTGTACAACACTTGTACGTTCAAGTTTCGAACAACTTTCAATTAATTTTGATGAAAAGAAACTTGATACTCTCCTACATCTTAAATACAACTCTCGTACGTCCGAGATTCTATAAACTTTGTTTTTTCATTTGTTTGCCACATTTTTTGTCACTCCCCCTCTACTAAACAAGAATTAACGCTTTTCACATTAAAAAAAATTGGGACTAAACATCTCATTTTTTGTATTGAAAATGTAATTAAAAAAATATAGTGATTCAGTAATCAAACAAAACACTTGGTAATTTGGACCCACAATGAAATGCTTTCCTTAGACAATGTATACACCCACACAAGAGTTGCTAAAATGTTACTATAAATTTATCCCCAGAATACAACCAGGTTCTAAAAATAGCAATTTTGGTGATGCCCCAGAGGATTTTTAGTGTTTCTAAGAAAGTTTAGAAAGAAGAAGACATTGAAAGTGAGAGTTAGAATCATTTATATATTATGGGTAAGAAGTTATAACAGTCCATAAGCTATATTCAATATTTACAAACGTTTTCATTTCAAGTGGAACAAATTTTATCCAAAAAACTGTCAAATTTGTAAATTTTGCAGAATCCCCTGCAACACTTGTACGTTTGAGTTTCGTACTAACTCCTAGGAAATATTGATACAAATGAAACTTGAAAATCTCGTATGTCTTACATACATCTCTCTTACGAACAAGATTCTCTAAAAGTTTTCTTTTTTCATTTCATTAGCATAGTTTCTTTCAATTTAGTTCCAGTAAAGAGGAAGTAAAACTTCTCACATTAAAAGAAAAGGGGGACTTCACGTCAAATTTTCACTACCAAAAAATATATAAAAAAAATATCGTGATTTAATAATCAAACAAAACATTTGACAATTTGGAGCCACAACGAAACATTATCCTTAGACAATATATGCACCCACACAAGATTTGCTTAGATGATACAACCATTACGTTCTAAATACAGCAATTTTAGAGAAGTCCCAGAGGATTTTTAATGTTTCATAGAAAGTTTTGAAAGAAGTACTAAAAGTGACAATTAGAATCATTATATATCACGGGCAAAGAGTTATAATCGTCCCAAAACTGTTTCCAATATTCACAAACGTTTTCATTTCAAGTGGAACAAATTTCGTCCCAAAAACTATTAAGTATGTAAATTTTGCATAATCTTGTGCAACAATCATATGTTCGGGTTTCGTAGAAACTCTTAGGATAAATTGATGCAAATGAAACTTGAAAATCTCGTAGGTCTTACATACAACACTCATAACTAAGAGATTCTCTAAAAAAAAATTCACTTCATTGCCGCAGAATTTGTCACTTTAGCTCTACTAAAGAGGATTTAACATTTCTCACATTAAAAAAATTGGGAATAGACATCACTTTTTCACTACCGACAAACATAATGAATATAATATAGTGATTCAGTAATCAAACAAAATGTTTTAGAATTTGGAGCCATAACAAAATGCTATCCTTAGACAATATATGCCCCCACACAAGAATTGATAAAAGGTACTACAAATTTATCCATAGGATAGAACCAAGTTTATTATGTTCTGAAAATAGCAATTTTGGAGATGGCCTGGAGAAGTTTTAGTGTTTCTTAGAATGTTTTGAAAGAAGAAGGTGTTAAAAGTGAGAGTTACAATCATTTATATATCATGGGTAAAGTCTTATAACATCCAAAAACTGTTCCCAATATTCACAATAGTTTTAATTTCAAGTTGTATAACTTTTGGCCCAAAAACTATCAAATTCGTAAATTCTACATAATCTCGTACAACACTCATACATTCGAGATTCATACAACTCTCAATTAATTTTGATGAAAAGAAACTTGATAATCTTGTAAATCTTTTATACAACTCTCGTACGTCCGAGATTATATACACTTTTTTTTTTCACTACAAAAAAATATAATAAAAATAAATAGTGATTTAATAATAAAAAAAAACATTTGACACTTTGGAGCCACAATGAAACGCTATCCTTACACAATACGCAAATCCACACAAGAGTTGCTAAAATGTTACTTCAAATTTATCCCTAGGATACAACCAAGTTTATTGCGCTCTAAAAACAACAATTTAGGAGAAGTCCCAGATAATCTTTAGTGTTTCTTAGAAAGTTTTGAAAGTAGTACTAAAAGTGACTGTCCAAAAATTGTTTCCAATATTCCCAAATGTTTTCATTTCAAGTGGAACAAATTTTGTCCCAAAAACTATCAAATTCTTAAATTTTGCATAATCTAGTCAATAGTCGTAAGTTCGGGTTTCGTACAAACTCTAAGGAAATTTTGATGCAAAAGAAACTTAAAAATCTCGTACGTCCTATATACATCTCTTGTACATACGAGATTCTCTAAATGTTTTTTTTTTTTTTTTTTCCATTTCATTGCCACAGTTTCATTCACTTTAGTTCTACTAAACATGGTTTTGAAACCCGGACCGGACCGTACGGTCCGACCGGAAAACCCTCGAACCGCTCATCTTTGCAGTTTTTTTAGTCTCAAAAACCGTTCTCTGGAAAAAAGCAGGAACCCGTGTGAACCGCGGTCGGACCTCACTATTCTGAGAACCGTGAACGGTTCTCGCGGTTCTCACAGGTCCCTCTTAAAAAAAAAATTAAGGCCTTAAACGGCACCATACTGCGATATATACCGGATTCTGACCGGTTAATGGATACCGGACTGGTACAAAATTACACACAAAATGCTTCTTTCCCTCCCCTCATGCCAGTCATACTTTCTGCCTCCCTTCATTTCTAACTCTCTTTACACTAACGATGAAGTCATGACATTTGGTGGAGAGCGGCGGCACCAGTAAATATCCAGCAAGCTTTGAGTCCTTGAGAAGGGTTGAAGGTCTGAAGCTTTAATAAAAGAAAGAGTCTGAGGTGAAAGATAGAGAGGGCTGTGATGGAGGTGAAACCGTGAAAGAGTTATGGAAAATAAATAAAGAAATGTTTGATAGTGAAGTGATAAGTTTGATCGTGTGGAGATGATCATGTGGAGATGAGGGCTAAGTTTGATCGTGTGGAGATGAGGCTTGTTGGAAATTTGAAGTGATAAGTTTGATCGTGTGGTGATGAGGGCTTATTGGAAATTGTAATGACAGTAGGTTGTACTTGTTGGTCCTAGGCATGTGATGTGGATCAGAAAAAGAAAAAGAAAAAGAAATTAATAGAGGTGGGAGTGGGAGGCAACTGGCAGGCACGTGTTTGGTTTTATCACCCAAATTGATGCATATCATCCTCTTGCCGGTACAAATTGGTTTTGTCCTCTTTTAATTTCCTTTTTATAAAAAAATGGTTATTGTTATTATTATTGGATTGATATTTCATATTTAGACTTGAGATGGATATATTAAACATAGTTAAAATATGAATTTATAGTTTTAATTGGACTATTTAATTTAATTTTTTTATTTATACTAATTTAATATATTTATTTTTATTTAAATAATTATTAAATTAATTATGACGTCATTACGGTTCGACCCCAGTTCAACCTCGATTCGACCTCAAAAACCTTGAACCTCTCTTTTTTACGGTTCAATGAACGGTCCGGGTCTGAAAACCTTGCTACTAAAGAGGAAGTAACAATTCTCACATTTAAAAAAAAAAAAAAAAAAAATAGAAGGGACTTCACACCAAATTTTCAGTGCCAAAAAATATAATAAATAAATATAGTGATTTAATAATCAAACGAAACATTTGACAATTTGGAGCCACAATGAAACGCTATCCTTGGACAATATTTGCACCCACACTTGCTAAAATCTTCATTGCCATAGTTTTTGTCACTTTAGCTCTACTAAAGAGGATTTAACATTTCTCACATTAAAAAAAATTGGGATTAGACATCACTTTTTCACTACCGAAAAACATGATAAAAATAATATAGTGATTCAATAATCAAACAAAATGTTTTAGAAATTGGAGCCACAACGAAATGCTATCCTTAGACAATATATGCACCCACACAAGAGTTGATAAAAGGTACTACAAATTTATCCCAGGATACAACCAAGTTTATTACGTTCTAAAAATATCAATTTTTTAGAAGGCCCTAAGGAGTTTTATTTTTTCTTAGAATGTTTTGAATTAAAAAGATATTCAAAGTAAGAGTTACAATCATTTATATATCATGGGTATAGTCTTACAACCATCCAAAAACTGTTTTCAATATTCACATTAGTTTTCATTTCAAGTTGTACAACTTTTGGCCCAAAAATTGTCAAATTTGTAAATTTTGCATAATCTCATACAACACTCGTACGTTCGTGTTTCATACAACTTTCTATTAATTTTGATAAAAAGAAACTTGATACTCTCGTACATCTTATATACAGCTCTTGTACGTCCGAGATTCTCTAAACTTTGTTTTTTCATTTGTTTGCCACTTTTTTTGTCACTCTACCTCTACTAAAGAGGAATTAACGCTTTTTACATTAAAAAAATGGTAAAAATCATCTCGTTTTCTGTATTGAAAAATATAATTAAAAAAATATAGTAACTCAATAATCAAACAAAACACTTGATAATTTGGAGTCACAATGAAATGCTTTCCTTAGACAATGTATGTACCCACACATGAGTTGCTTAAATGTTACTATAAATTTATCCCCATAATACAACCAAGTTTATTAAGTTTTAAAAATAGCAATTTTGGTGCAGTCCCAAAGGATTTTTTGTGTTTCTAGGAGAGTTTTGAAAGAAGAAGACATTGAAAGTGAGAGTTAGAATCATTTATAGATCATGGGTGAGGATGTATAACTCCATAAACTGTTTTCAATATTCACAAATGTTTTCATTTGAAATGGAACAAATTTTGTCCAAAAAACTGTCAAATTCGTAAATTTTGTAGAATCCCCTGCAACATTCGTATGATCGAGTTTCATACAAGCTCTCAAGAAATATTGATGCAAATAGGGCTATAAACGAGGTAAACTTTGCCAAGTAGTGTGTGTTTGGGCTTAACTCGTCAATAAAAATCAAATGCTCAAGCTAGGCTTGAACTCAAGACAAGCTTAAATTCCAAATATTTTAATGAAAAATTTGATTCAATATTATATATTTTGTTGCAGTAAAAAAATTTTTGTTTTGAATATCTTGTAGTAGTAGGTTATTACTTCACAAATTTTATTATAATAGATTGCAAATAATTGATAAAAATAATTTAGATCAAATTATTGCAACGTTCTACTCCTTGTAATAGATAAATATTTTATGTTTGCCATTGCAATAGATTGTAAAATAATTGATATGAGGTTATTGCAATAATATCTTAATATTTGTCATTGTAATAGATTTTAAAATAATTTATATCAGGTTATTGCAATGTTATCTTAATATTTGTCATTGCAATAAATTGTAAAATAATTCATATCAAGTTATTGCAATGAGTTATAAGTGCCGGTAACCCTTTCTGTCTCATCTACGTACCAAGGAATTCGGTATTATATTGTGAATGGTGAAGTAAATACTAGACTTAAATATTTTGAAGAATTTGCTGAAAATGACTATCTGCCATCAACATATATAGGGTGTAGAGCCAATGTTACAATTTGTGTTACAACTTGTTTATGTGGTGAGTTGTGAACGATAGATGTGTGATAGTAGATTCATGTAGGAACACACCTCTACCACGTACAACTCGTTACGTGAGCAAATTATGTCATTTTATGTGGTAGTAGCATTACTTCAATATTTATCACGGGTAATAATAAGAATGCTTGCATCATGGGCTTACATGTCTTTTGAATGTGAATGCGTCAATACTGTGAAGAAAATGATGGCTTGGCATATGCCAAGGTAGATATATAAACAGATTGTATACCGATCATAATATTTAGAGTAACGTTAGATGCTAATTAAGAAACTATTTTATGTCTCACTATTGTACTTTATGTCAAATTTTTGACCAATTTTAACATTACTTAGAGTTACACCTAGTGTAATTTTAAGCAAAATTATACCAGCTAATAGTTTTTAATTTGATGCAAATTTTGATAAATCTACCGTTAGATTACATTATCTTCTTATATTCTTCATGCTTGCAAAATTTCAAAGTGATCAAAGATCAATAGTCATGTCATCAATTAATTGTTTAAATTCAAGTTTTTGTAGTTTGAAATAATACATAAAAGATTAATTTATGGATCGAATGGTAAATTACATCTGATTGGCATGAAATTTGGTATGTATGTTAAGAATATATAAAACATGTAATTCAACGGTTGAATTTTCAAAATATAAATTCAATAATAAGTTATTGAGTGGTGTAATATTGCTTAGAATTACACTAGGTGTAACTTGAACCAAACTCATATATATATATATATATATATATTTCATTATTGATATAACAAAGTAGAAAGAGCTACAGAAGGACGTGGCATTCCGAAACAAATCTCTATCAAGGTCTAAAGCGGTAGCACCTATGCTGGAAATTTTTGAAGCTGGGCTCGCTCCACCAGCCTCTACTCCTATAGGGTGTAGATGATGAAATGAAAGATTGGTTAATGGGTCATTAGGGCTGGTTGAAAAAATGCTAAAGCTTGTCTTTCCTTCAAGTTCTACGCCGCTATAAAATAATTAACATTACTATCACAGATGAAGTAAGACCCCAATGCCGGTGACAGTTCCTGTTCTATTATGATTGCTTTCTTGTTAAGGCGTTAAGCCCTATATATATATATATATATATATGGAGTGCATAAGTTCAACATTTTATGCTGTTGATGAGCCTAAAATTGTTCAAGTTATATGTTTTCATACATACTACTACAATATTAAAATTGCATTTGTCAAAGTTTAAAATACAATAATATTTTTTACTAATTCAGTAGTGTATTTATAAATTTGATGAAGCTTAAAGGCTGTTTGGTTGGCCTGTTTCCATAACTCAATTCTCAGTTTTCATAACTCATAACTCAAAAATGGTGAGACCCATAGCAAGAAGTTCGTTTGGATGCACCATCACTTTGTTTTCATAATTCTGTTTCCATCTCTCAATTCTCTAATTTTTGAGTTATGAGTTATGGAAACTGAAAACAACTTTTGGCTGTTTTCAGTTTCTAATTCTCTGTTTTCAATGGCAAACTTGTAAATAACACTACACACCCGACCCCACAGTCAGAGGCATTCACGTGAGGCACGCCTTTTGATGCTCTCCTCAACGGCTCTCTTCAGCTCTTTCATCTCAGACTTCTCTCTTCAGTTGGCAGAGCTCTCTCATCTCAAACTTCTCTCATCTCCATTGTTCTTCCTTTTTTTTCTTTTTCTTTTTTTCCTTCTTCTTTCACTGGGTTTGGGTTTCTAAGTTTTTTTTTTTTTTCCTTCTTCTTCTTCTTCTTTCGCTGGGTTCGATCTTCAGTTCTTCCTTCTTCTTCTTTTTTTTCCTTCTTCTTTCACTGAGTTCGAGTTTCTGGGTTTCTTTCTTTTTTTTTTTCTTTTTTTTTTTTTTTGTTCTTCATCACAGAATTTTTTGGTCTAAAGCTGCACTCCTTGACCGGGTAAGGATGGGTTTGAATTTGGATTTGGGGTTTCAAAATACCCACTTGAATGGGTTTCAAAATACCCATTCCTTGAACATGACGGTTGGGGTTTCAGCGTGGTGTCCCAACTGAGTTGTGGACGAAGATCTCGCATCGATTCTGTATCAGTTGATGGACAAAGACCGTGAACCGTGGACGAAGACTGTTGTTGTATCAGTTCTATATTGGCTCGTTGTCGTCATTGTCGTCGGCTGAGGTGGAGGTGGAATTAGCCGTCTGATTGGCCGCATTTTGTTGTTGTTGTTGTTGTTGTTGTCGCTGTTGTTGCTGTTGTGGTTGAAGTTGGGTTTGGGTTTGTGTTTTGGGAGAGTAACAAGGGTGAAGGAGGGGAAATGAGAAAAGTGAAAATGGTGGGGCCCACAAAACAGCTTTGGTCTGACAAGGGACAGTTATGGGGCCCACAAATAGTGTAAAAAATATTGAGTGATGGCAGTTGGGTGATGGTGTCCAAACGGGTGTGTTATTTAAAGTGATGAGTGATGAGTGATAAGTGACGAGTAATGAGTGACGGAAATTGAGTGATGAAAAAAAAGCAACCAAACAGCCTCTTATTTGGTAATAAGAACGGGTTTAATAATTAATATATAGATTCCACCCAAAACCTGCAGTCTACCTTAGTGTATGGTCTTAAAAAGAAAAGATCAACCAGAATTGACTAATAAATCACGTCTGTTGTTAATTTTAATCTAATTAAATGCAAGAATGTTATGACCAACGTCAGAATTTTGCTGATTCTGATTATTAAAGCATTTCTCTTTTACATAAAGAAACCAGATTGGTGAAACTAAACTGATTTAGAAACAAAAAATTTAAGGAACTCTTGACTGCTTAGCAAACATGAAGATTTGACCAACTATTTGAAAGTAGTTTTAACATTGGAGGAAGAAGAATATAGCAATGAGGAAGCAGAAAAGCTTGTGTTGTTGCTTTGGAGGTATGAATGTGGCATCATTGCATTTGCAGATGGACCTCCACCGCCACCGGACCAATTGTTTTCTTGTTTCTCACTTGCAGAAGATCCATTAAGAATTGTATCAACTTTCATGCACTCCTCTCTCTCCTGCCTTATCTCTTTGAGCATTGCTGCTACATCTTTCATGGTTGGCCTATCATCTGGGGAAGGATTTACACACAGCAAAGCCACACCTAAGGTCTGCAACATTCCCTCAATTTCCGATTCTGGTTGAGCGCATAAGCTAGGATCTAGCACTTGAACTCCCCCTCTCCTCTGCCTTACCCAATCTACAATGTGAAGACCATCTGGTATGGTTGGATCAATTGGTTGCTTCCCTGTTAACACTTCTAAAACAACAACACCATAGCTATAGACATCACTCTTCTCTGTTATCTTCATCATATACCCATACTCTGAAAACCAAAGGCACAAAAAGCACATGAATGCGGCTTAAAAATTGCATAAAATTACCACATGAAAACTGCAACATGAAAAGTAATTCTTCATTATGAATGACGTTGAAATCCTTGAATTGGCAGAGAAAGCAAATTTTGTTAGGCATGTATTCTCATTCTTAAGTTATCTGTATATTTATGAAAAGATGTCCATAATTAGAGATGATAAAATAATCTATGACTAAAAGATTTATTCATCATACAATTAGTTTTATCAAGGATTATGAAGATAATGTTTTTGTTAAGAGTTCTTTCATTTTTTCCTAAAATTGTTAATTGATTCTTAAGAATTTGTACTTTCAATGAAGGATGATAAGATTGGAGTATTGTACTAACCAGGAGCAATGTAACCATAGGAACCAGCAACAGTGTTGGAAGACCGAGCAAAATCTCCATCATCAACAAGCTTGGCAAGCCCAAAATCAGCAATATAAGGTTCAAATTCATGACCAATGAGAATGTTGTTGGCCTTAATGTCCCTATGAACAATGGGAGGAACACAGTCATGGTGTAAATAAGCCAAACCTTGAGCTGCCCCCAATACAATCTGATATCTCAGGTTCCATTCCAAGCAGTTACCGCTTCGTTCATGAAGAAGACTGCCCAAGCTCCCATTGGGCATATAATCATACATTAGCAATCTCATGTTTTGATTCCAACAGCAACCCAAGAATCTTACAATGTTCTTGTGCCGGATTGTGCCAAGCGTTTTTACTTCAGCTGAAAAGGAATCACGAACCGATCCATTGATTCCTGTCCTCACATTTTGGCAGTTATATCCAGCAGCCATTGTCGTTGGCCACAGCTTCTTTACTGCAATGACTTCCCCATTTTCCATGTCTGCCCAATAGACAATTCCTGAACATCCCTTTCCAATTACATTAGATTCAACTAGACACTTCAAAACTTGCTCAACTGAGAAGTTTAACTTCTGGAATGGAGTGAACTTCCAAGGCCATGAATCCCCTCCCATCTCAGAATCGTTGTCGTCTCTAATAATTTTCCGTGCTCCAAAAATTGCAATAGCCCCGAATATTGCCAATGCAATAGTCAAGGTAATTAGCAACCCAATGGCTAATCTTAGACTCTGTGACCTCCTAAAACCACTGCTGTTTGTCATACCTGTAGCATTGCTGAGGAAACATGCATCATGGCCCCTAGAACACAATCCTTGGTTCCCTGCCAACTCCGTTGCTGATAACTCTCTAAATAGCTTGCTGTCAGGAAGATAACCGGTGAAATTGTTGTAAGAAATGTTCAGAGAAACAAGATTTATGAGCCCAGATAGTACCATCAAGTCACCTTCGAGCTTATTGTGAGAAAGGTCTAGTATGGAGAGCTTGTCGAGAGCAGAAATTTGTGATGGGATTACACCAGATAGTTCATTGGAACTCAAATTTAGAGCAATGTCAAGAGCTTCAATTTCAAATATTTCTGCAGGGATTGTGCCAGAAAGTGCATTGCTACTTAGATCAAGCAACTGAAGACCAGAACAGCGACCAAGCAAGGAAGGTATTGATCCAGAGAGTGAGTTTCTACTAAGGATGAGTTTGTTCAGTGAAGTAAGCTTCCCAAAACTCCCAGGAATCTGCCCCAGAAACTGATTAATAGAAACATCCAATACTTGAAGCCTGATCAGAGCGGACAATGAGCTAGGCAATGTGCCTCCAAGGGTGTTATTACTTAGGTTCAACATTTGCAATTCAGCACAATTGCCAATCTCTTCTGGTACTGATCCAGCAAGATGATTTTCAGACAGGTCAAGGTAAGTAAGGTTGTTGAGAATCCCAATTTCTTTTGGGATATACCCACTGATTCTATTATTCTCTAGTCTAAGCCTAATAAGAGAAGTGCACTTACCAATCTCTGGAGGAATTGAGCCCGAAATGTCATTATAAATTAAGAGAAGCTTTGTTAAATTTTCAAGCTGAAATAGTCCAGGGGGTAAGCTACCAGTGAGTGCATTGTGGGACAAATCTAAGGCTTCAAGGCTCCGACAACCCGCTAATGCTGGTGGAATGCTTCCTTCAAGTTTGTTCTGCCATGCAAAGAAAACCGTTAGTGCTGTCAACATCCCAAGCTCTGCAGGAATCCGACCTGATATCTGATTAGTATCAAGCTGTAACTGCAAGAGGTTTGTGGCATTTGAAAGAACAGATGGGATTGAACCAGAGATGTTATTGTTACTAAGCATAAGCTCTTCAAGGTTTGAGAGGTTTCCAAAAGACCGAGGTATGCTCCCAGACAAAGAATTGAAGGCGAGGTCAATAATCTTCAAGCTTTTGCAGGTTCCAATTTCCTCAGGAATACTGCCAACAAAGTTGTTTTGCCATAGCAACATCTTCTCCAGCTTCTGAAGCTTACCTAACTCTGCTGGAAGTGAACCTGAGAGATCATTCTCATAAAGGAATAAGTTGACAAGCTCTGAACAGTTGCATATATTTGGTGGAATCTCACCAGTGAGCATTGTAGTATAGACTGACAGTGTCTGAAGCATGCTTAGTTTACCCAGTGAAGCAGGTATAGAGCCTGATATTTTAGTATCAGCAAGACCAAGAACCTTCAAATTCTGACAGTCTCCAAGTTCATCTGGGATATTTCCTGCAATGCCTTTGTTCCCTCCCACGCGTATAACTTCCAAACTTGACAGTTTTCCTAGTTCAACAGGAAGCTTCCCACTTAAATAATTATCAAATACAATGAGATTCTTAAGGTTGATGCAATTACCAAGCTCTGCTGGGATTTGACCAGTAAGCTGGTTAGAGTTCAAAATCAAGTCCTTGAGATTTTGGAGCTTGCCAACACTTGAAGGTATAGTTCCCACCAGACTATTTGAACTAACATCAATGACTGTAAGCTCAGTGCAATATCCTATATCAGGAGGGATTGTCCCAGTGAGATTAGCACCAGAAACAATGAGCTTTTGGAGGAAGTGAAGGGAGGAAAGGTTGGAAGGAAAGGGAAGAGCTAGCTCAATAGACTGGATATTGATCTCAGTAACAAAGTTTTCTGAAGAACAAGTTATGTAAGGCCAGTTACAGGGGTTTGGGTGTGAAGAATTCCAGTTAGAGATAGCTGAAGAAGAAGGTGAGGGAGAGCTGTGAAGCCATGAATACAACGTAACAACCTCATTGTTTGCAGTGGAAGAAAAAGAAAAATAAGATAGAAGTATCAGGACAAAGAGGAGGAGATGATAGTGGCGGTGGTGGTAGGGGATGGTGAAGGATTGCCTCAGCATTGGATGGTGGTTGTGAGTGTTGAAGGACTGCCTCGGCATCGGCATTGCCAATTGCCTCAAAACCTTAACCACTCTTGGTTTTTCATTGGGTCTCTCTCTCTATCTCTTTCTTGTTGCTTGTTCTTTTCTTAAAGAGTAAACTCAACAGTCACACTCTACAAGTCTTGCTAGTGCAATAACAAGTCTATATTAGACTTACGTTGCAGTCAAGCAAGAAAAGGAGAGATAAAGAAATAGGAAATTAGTATATAGATTCAAAGATTTGGAGCCACACCTCCACCATCACTTTCACCTCGGGGTTCTGTTCTTAATCTTAGCTTATAGTGTACTTTAGTCTCATTGAATTGAACAGGTATTGCAAAATTTACTCATTAGCAATGCTCCATGTGTTCTTGCATTGTTTTCCTCAATATTTGTCAGTGATGTGGGCTGTCTTTATTTTTTATTTTTGTGCCACTCCTTTGAACTTTGAAGGTCATTCACATTAGCTTTGATTCTTTTTCTTTGTGAGCAAGTTCAAATTTTCATTCAAAGAGTGTTTCCCATCATTTGAATTGATCGAGATGCATCTATGGAACTTGGGGGAAATTGATTCTCCTATGCTTTTCTATAAATAATTTTTAGTATTTCTTCAGTTTGTATAAGATGAGCTATGAAAGTATAAAATGTGTGCTTTGCGGAATATATCTGATTTGCCGGTAGCAAAAAATCAAACTATCCAGCCTCCTCAACTATAAAATTATTCATTGCTTTTGTTTCTTTTTTCGCATTAACATAATCTCTTGATTACACAAGGAACTTTAGGCGTCCTATTGTCTATACAGTTTACACTGCTTTCCATAATTACTACTATTTAATTGTTTTTTGGTCTATTCAGCCATGCTTCTCACTAGGGATATGGCAAGAATTATTATAGTACAAGAGAGACTTATTCACATAACACAGATAACAAGATAAGCATCATCGTCTCTTTGGGACAAATGCATTAGTATCACTGAATGCAAAGCATATTATTGCAATTAATAATCATGGTCTCTCTGTCACTTAATTTTTTGGACTTCGTTAATAGAGTCCGACCATCACCTGTTAATGAACCAGCTATGGTTCATTTATGATCTATCACAAATCTCACATGCATTGAAAATTGGTAAAATTTTACTTTTCAGTTGTGATTTATGTTAGACATGTACTTTGGTTTCTCCAATACTCCATCTAAACTGACACACATTTAATACATATTTAATTTTTTCCATATTCCTAAAAAAATGTGAATAATTTATTTTAAATTTTATTACATTTACGGGTACTGTACAGCACCCTGTTAACAGCACCCTAATTTTTTTCTTATTTTAATTTGTTAATCAGCCCAAGTGTGATGCATGGTAACCACAGGGAGTTGGTCTAGTAAATTGAAAGGTGTTGTGAGATTCATTAATTCCTTAGTTCAAAACTCTCATCTAGCATCTTAGGAATAGTCTCCAAGAAATTTCTCCCTATAATTGTTTAGCATGCATGAGACAGGAGGATTTGAAAAGAATAGTCAATTGCTCAAAGAATTACAAGAGGAGGGGAAAAAAAAGTACGAGGTGCTTTTGGCTGAAGGGTGAAGCACAAACATTTGCATTTTAGGGATTGTGCAATTCACCTTAAGTTGTGAGAGAGAACTTAAAAAAATAAGTGTAAAAGTAAAATGGTAAAGAATTAAAGGCTAAAATATTTTTTTTATTCAAGGGTTGAGATTAAAAGTAAATTTTGAAACTTTCAATTAGAACCTTTGATTTGCAATTGCATGGCCTGATCTCAAAATTGTGCAGTCTAGCGTCCTGTATTATATAATCCATCCATTCCAATTTGTTGGTCCTCTATTACATTTGGGATGTCTCAAAATGAAGTCCTTTTTTAAAATTAATAGATAAAATTTCTATCTTACCTTTTACTTTATTTAAAAAGTCAATGTCATTCTTTTTTATAGTTTAAATTAATGAGAGTAATTCTAAAAACTTATACATTTTTATATAGCAGACAAAATAATAAATGATATTTTCTTAAAAAAAATTGAGTTTTTGAAACAATACAAACAAATTGGGAAGGAATGAGTATATTTTCTTTTATAGAGTCCTCTATCATATATATATATATATATATATACACTATGCATTTATTTAATATTAAATTGACTTCTGACTTTTGTGTAAGGGAAAAGTATAATAAAGCATTTAATTCATAAAACTTATTGAAAATGTTAATCTGCTATACAAGTATATGTTTCCTGCTTAAGTCATGTGCATGTGCAGGGCTAAAAATGACTCATTTACTTATAACAGAGTAAGGCAGTTCGAGGCAAGAGTAAAGTTTTCCTGATTTCTTCTGAAAATACAGAAAAAGAACAGTTAAGAAATTATACTGTTTCCGTGGGTCACCAATGGTAATATTGATTAGAAAATGGCTATTTTGTGTGTGCTTGGTTTAGTTTATTTTAACTTATTATGTACAATTTTTCCAATTCTCACTTTTTGTAGGTATAACTCTACTTTTACTTTTTTCTATAATTTATAAAAAATAAAAAAATAAAAAAAAAAACTCTACTTTTACTTTGAGCAAATAAACAAATCAAACCAACAAGTAAATTAATTCAAATGCATATTAATTATTCATTAATTAAAAAATAAAAAATAAACTGTAAAGGAGTATGAGATGCTATGACCTATTGAGAGTTGTTCTCTTGTTTGTTTGGAAAGATGTTAATTCTTATATAGTTTTTTTAACCTATTTATTTTTGCAGTTTTAAAACATTATATTTTAACCAATTTTTAAGAAACAAGTTAAAAAAATCCAAAAGCATATATGAGTGTCATTATTTAAAGATTATTCCAATTTTCAAGGCTTAAACCATGTGGTGGATGAACCTGTGGTTTCAGCCATTTGCATTGCGCCAGAACTGATTTTTATATTTCCTTTTTTTTGGTAATTATTGTGCGTCTTAAGAATAAATGTGATCGTGTATGCTTTCATCTGAGTCACTCGGAAAAATTTTACTTAAAAGAAAAACAATGCTGCCGAGGGCCCAAAGCTCTAGGGGCTCATCGGGAACCTTGCACTGAGGAATCTAAAGACTAAATATGTTTCGCTTTGTCAAAAACCCTAAGAAACATTCAATCAGCCCCCCCCCCCCCCCCCCCCCCTTTTTTTTTGGTTAGTTGTTCTCTGCCACACCTCTACAAGTATTTGAAAAAAAGGTAAGGGTTTTATGGATTAAAAATGTAATGGTCCAAAAGGTCTATGTATATTGTGAGCCCATGCAAGGATTCTTTGTTACATAGGAGTACAATTCATTAAAATAAAGATGTAACGCTAAAAGTTTCTCTTATGATGTAGGTCGTTATATCGAACTATATAACCTATGTCATTTCTCTATCTTCCATTTTTTTTACTATCTTTTATATTCTCTTTATTTTACAATACTTAATATGGTATTAAAGCAAAAAATTGATCTTGGATTAAAACAAAATTTCTATCTTTTTCTTCCATCAAATCTACATAATCTTAGCTATGGTCATCATTAAACCCTTGCTTCGCCATCCTTCCAACCCAAATCTGATGTCATAAATCTAGAATCCTTGTAAGCCATAACTCTCCCATCTCAAAATCACTCACAACCACCACCATCCAAAAGACCTCAAGTAGGCCTACATAACAGTGACAAAATCAGCCCAAATCGAGCCTCCACGCATTGCCACGCGCCACTTAAAGATTCAGTGTGTCGTACCACACACTTCACATGCTTCCACATGCTAGCAATTTTGGCGTTATGCGCTTTCACGCTCAACATGAACCTTATACACTAGATCATATATGTGACGTTATGTTACCATGTGTCACGTTTTGATGTCAACCAAGTCAAGCTAACGACTTTAGCAACAAACTTTAGCATATGAAATAGGGTCTGTAGGGAAAATATATTTCAAGTCAATGAACATGTCTAACAATTTAATTTTCCACTCGAAATAGGGTTTGTAGGGAAATATATATTTCAAGAGTGTTATCATTTCTTCAAGATAGCGAATTTAAGTTATGGAATTTATTAAGCAATATTCTTGTTTATATTACAAGGTGATTAAGTGAAATTAATTTATATTGACTAGCAATTGCATCAATTTTCCCGACGTTTTTTCATCGGTTTCCTTTTGATCTATAACTATTTCATCTATATAAAACAAAAATTAAGAGACTTCTAAAGATTTTTATTGATCTAGAGAAAGCATAGGATAAGATTCTTAGAAAGGTTATTTGGTGGGTTTTGGAAAAGAAAGTTATTCCTTTAAAGTGCATTAAAAGTTGATTAATGATATGTATTATCAATGTAGCTGTAACTTGTGTGAAAATAAGTGGAGGAATCTCAAGTGAGTTTTCCATCACTTAGGTTTGCATCAAGGATTGACATTAAGTCCATATGTCTTCGCCCTAGTGGTGGAGGAGCTCAATAAATGGATTCAAGAGAAAGTCCCTTAATGCATGCTTTTTTCAGATGATATAATTTTAGTGGATGAAACTAGAAGCGGAGTTAATGCCAAATTGGAAGTTTGGAGAGACACTCTAGAATTGAAAGGCTTTTGAATAAGACTAAAACAAAGTATATGGAATATAAGTTTAGTACGAAACGAAAGGCTTGTAAGCCTTGATGGTCAAGAAATACCAAAGGGTGACAAATTTTGATATCTTGGAACATAATCCATAAAGATTGAGAGATTGAAAATGATGTGAATCATAGAATAAGAGTAGGATGAATGAAGTGGAGAAGCGCATCTAAAGTGTTGTGCAATTGTCAAATGCTTATTAAGTTAAAGGGAATGTTAAAATGGATATTTGAAAATACACATAAAGATAGGATTAGAAATGAAGAAATTCGCTTAAAGATAGTGATGGCCCCTATTGATGAAATGATGAGTGGGAGTCACTTAAGATGGTTCAACCACGTTCAAAATAGAGCAACTAATTCATCAATAAGAAAGAATGAGTTGAACCAAGTTAAGGAAAAAAAAAAGGTTAGAGAAAAACCAAAAATCACATTAGTAGAAGTAATGGGAAAATATATGATAATTAAGGGAGTAACAAAAAGTATGGCCAACCCCAACTAATTTGTTAAGAATCCATAGTCGTCCCCAAAATTTTGGGACTTAGGCTTTGTTGTTGTTGTTATTGTTGTTGTCATTAGTAGAAGTAATAGGAAAATATATGACAATTTCGGGAGTAACAAAAAGTGCCCAACCCTAACTAATTTGTCAAGAATCCATAGTCATCCCCAAAATTTTGGGACTTAGGACTTAGGCTTAAGAATAGGAATACTATAATGTAGTTGTTAATGGATGCATTAGAATTCAAAACGTCAGGTCAGAAAGGCTAAAACATGATATACTGATGAATGTATAGAATAGGAGCAAAAATGAAGATATTCATGAATTCCAGCAAGTCAAAGAGATTTGCCACCAATTGCTTCAACTCCTTGAACAACCTCAACAAGTCTCTACCCCCTTTGGCCAGCTACACCACCTCGGCACCTCATGCGGCTCCACCACCACACTTTCTCCCAAAAACTGCTTCGGCAGCTTCAATGCCCCATACAATGATTGTTCATTAAATTTTCCAAACTAAAATAATTTTCAAGATATATGGTCTCCACCTCCACTAGAAGGAAAATGAGAATAAAACAAGAAATGTGGGGCCCACTGAATCCACTGAGGGTGTTTGGATTGATTTTTGAGTTAAGTTTCCATAACTCAAAACTTGAAAATTTGAGTTTGAGTCATGAAAACTGAAAACATAATTCAAATGTTTTTAAGTTTTGAGTTATGGGTTTCAATGGGTCCCATAGTTTTATGCAAAATTTTGAGATATAGAAAAGAGATATACACCAAAATATGAAACCAAGTAAGTTATTTCTGAAGTGAGTGAAAAATAGAGTTAAAAAAATGAAATATGAGAATTGAGTTTGAGTTTGAGTTATGGGTGATACTCAATCCAATTCTTAATCCTGATAAGCCTGAATAAAACTAGGTTTCCAAGATCTCACTACTTCGTTTTTTGAGCTACCTATATAAGAGGCAACTAAAGCGTTCTTGTCCATTGCCATAGTAAAAAGATCATGGAAAAAGATCTGAGTAGAGGAACAAACCCTTATACCATCTTTCATCCTTGGTTTTTTGTAATTTAGGCCGTTTATTTATTTATTTACTTTTTATATCTACATTCTACAGTTAAGGTTGTATAAGCATGGCTATTACTTGTGGGTAATGGGTATTGAATAATATTGATTGACCGTTTTGTTTTTAATTAGAGACCGTATAAGTTCTCTCACACCACTCTTCATTCACATAATCTAACCAATTGAAAAGGAAGGAAGTAAGAAAATAATAAAATAGATCGAATATAAAGATTAGCATCTGGTTAACCTTTTGTCAAAATGAACTATTCATACTCTAGTCGTTATGTGCTATGCATGTTTGCTGGCTTTAACTGAAAATTTTGTCAAAATTCTTTGCATGTTTTTGTTGTTGTTTGCTTGCTTAAACTGATATTCTAGTTGAAGTATGTATTCATTGTTGTGCTGTTTGCTGTTAATGTTGTCAAATTTCTTTTTGTTATTTTTAAATCACTTTTGTGTACCACTTTATATTCCATCCATTACAATTTGTCATGAATTTTTTTGACTTTCCTTATAAAATAGCCAAAGTTTAAAATAGGAAAAAAATTAAACACAAAAATTTATGATTAGTGTAATACAAAAAGTAGTACAAAAGATTTGTACTCTTTATTTGAAGAGAGTGGTGCGTGGTCATATATATCGAAGTTCATTTTAGCAACCTGCTAGTGCTTCCCATTGATATCGAAACTCATCCTGCTCATTCTGAAAATCTCTTATATATATTCCATCGTCTTTGGCAATCCAAATGCAATTCTTCCACTTGCAGCGCTCAAATAGAACTGGATCTTGCCAAAACACTCTAAAGGTGGCTTGAGCATCGTCCTTGCGTATGTAGCATGAAAAAACCGTAGAATGGAAGAAGTTTGTTCTGAAACTCCAAGAGAAATTAGCTGCAGGAGACAAATTGTGGTTGCCCATATCATTGTCTGAAGATTGGCAATGGATGAACAATGTCATGTTGTTGCTCAATCCATTTACAATGTATACATGCCATTTGATGAATAAAGGAAGCACATTTCCATTGGCAGAAATAATAAGCCATGAAGGGCTCATAGCTAATGCCAAAACAAGTAAAACTAAGCTGTTCCTGATAGCACTCATTGTGTAAAAGCTGTGTTAAGCTTTAGATATTGATACCTACAAAGTACAAACTTGTGGTCTAATTTTCTCCTTTTATACCCAAATAAATTTATGCAAAATTTCTTGTGTGTTTTACGGATTGATGGTGCGCATGGCATTCCTGACCGGAAAGTGTGAGAATCAAAAGGCACCTTGAAAATTGCATTAAACTGAATGCATGCACATTTAGAGTGATGACATTAAATTAGACTTTTGATTTACTTCAATTTTTGGCTTCGATTTAAGTCAGGTACCATATCTTATAGACTTTTTAAACTTTTCTAGCATGCTAGTCAGAAAACTCAATTTGAGATACTCGGAACAATTGTTGGGTAGCATTTAATTTTAGGCATGAAAAATGATATTCGATTTGAACGTTTATTTCTTGCACTAAATCAACTTTCTTTAATGAGAGGCTTATAGAAATAAATGATAATGATAAATTAGCGAGTGCCGACCAAGAATCTTTTGCCAAAAATCTATGATTTAGCCCTTCAATTTTTACTTCAATTTTTTGCTGAATTATAAATTACCCTTCGTATTAAAAAAATCTTTAGGGAAACATTTAATGAACATTTGGATTACCTATTTGATATTGATAGCCGGCTATCTTTATCTTTAAATTCAGTTGTATTGGACAAACACAGTCGGCAATTTGTAGATGATAATGCGTGCCTTTGATCTTTCCAGAACGGATGATCATATGAATAAAAATATATATCTAAAACCCAAAGCGTAGATTATAAATAAAAATAGATTTTAAATCCAAAATACAAACATAATACAGTGCAGTTTTCACATGCAGGATTATCATTTTTCACATGTAGAGTCCTTCTGGCACCCCTTCTTTCTTCTTGAACATTACTTTCTCCTTTGCCTTCTTGAAATCAGGATGTGTTACCTGAAGCGCACAATTAAAAAAAGTGTGTATTAAGTCACAGTCCATTCATTTAAATCAACTCCAGAAACCAAACATATATGCATAACCTGTTTTAGAAACCAAAATGAAAAAACAACATAAAATAGTATCATGAATAATAATGTTATAATATAAATAAATAGAATAAGGTTTAATGTTATAACAAAAATATGTATTAAGTTCCATCAAAAAAATATATATGTATTAAAAAAAATTCTCAAAAGAACTAAACGATTCTCAAGTGAGTTTTCACAACTGAAAAAAAAAAACAAATATACAATCAATTAACATTGAAGGAATAATGACCCTAAATTACAAAACATAATAAATAATCAAATAAATTCCAACTTCCAAATTGCACTGTAACCAAATAATTTCTAACTTCCAAACTTCATAACATCACATCACAGAATAATAATGCTTCAACCACGAGGCATATAAGTTCAAGTTCTAACAAACATAGAACGTAATCAACTATGATTAGAGAAATGAAGGCATTATTTTATATATTTGTTTCATTTCAAAACAAACCAAAACAGAACTCATAACGTAATTCATCATATGGTGTGGAAGAAAGAGTAGATATCCAATTAATACTTTCAATTAGCGCTTACAAATTCATTAGGACTCCAACCATGATAATAATTTGGTTGAAATCAAGTGTACTTGTTGCAACGTTTATCAATGTTTTACCACTTAATAACTTTCTAATGGATATCTTCTGACAAACACATAAAAGATAAACCTGAACATGTAACCATCAATTTCAGTTGAAACAAGCACATTTCATTACTTTCCATACCCATTCACCTTTTGCCCTCGAACCTCCCACCTCTACACCCCCCTCCCCCCCCCCCCCCCCCCCTCTCTCTCTCCCTCTCTTAACAAACAGACATACCCATAAAAGAAAAGAAAAGAAAAAAAATACAGGTTTTCCCTCTGAAAAGGAAACCGCCTTTGACAAATCAGAGCTCACCAAACCCCTTCACCTCTCACAAATGCAAAGCACCATCATGCTCCATGGACCACCCCCCCCCCCCCCCCCCCCCCCCCCAATTCTCTCCCCCAACAAAGCATGTAAGTTCAAGTTCTAACAAACATAGAACATAATCAACTATGATTAGAGAAATGAAGGCATTATTTTATATATTTGTTTCATTTCAAAACAAACCAAAACACAACTCATAACGTAATTCATCGTACGGTGTGGAAGAAAGAGTAGATGTCCAATTAATACTCTCAATTATCGCTTACAAATTCATTAGGGCTCCAACCATGATAATAATTTGGTTGAAATCAAGTGTACTTATTGCAACATTTATCAATGTTTTACCACTCAATAACTTTCTAATGGATACCTTCTGACAAACCCATAAAAGATAAACCTGAACATGTAACCATCAATTTCAGTTGAAACAAGCACATTTCATTAATTTCCATACCCATTCACCTTTTGCCCTCGAACCTCCCACCTCAACACCCCCCCCCCCCCCCCCACACCCCCCTTTTAACAAACACACATACCCATAAAAGAAAAGAAAAAAATACGAGTTTCCCGCTGAGAAGGAAACCACCTTTGACAAATCAGAGCTCACCAAACCCCTTCACCTCTCACAAATGCAAAGCACCATCATGCTCCATGGACCACAACCACCCCACCCCAAAAAAAAAAAAAACTAAGGAGCACCTCTCCTTCAGCAGCATGGCAACAATGTGTCACATGGAGATCGTCACAACAGGAGGAACTGAGATATTGATTTTGTTAACAGTTTGTCTATTGAACCACCAGTCAAGTGGTTTTAACTGGTCTTTTTTAACTCCACCAGCTTTTAGGATAATCAGACCAGACTAGCTACAGGTGGTAGTTGAACAAATTGACTGGGCTGTTCTGGTTTTTAAAACACTTTAAATATTTTCTAGGAGATCTTAAAATAACATGAATACAACTTTTTTATTATTTTTTATTTTTTATGGATGGCAACTTGCCTTACTCAAAATAGTAACAACAGAAGTAGTGATTTGAAGGAAAGAATGTAAACTATCAATGCATTTTTCATTACTCATTTGGTATCTCCCTTCTTTCCTTCCACAGAAATATAGCAAATTGACAACTTCCATTTACTAAGTTACTAAACTGACAAAATGAAAGTTAAAAAGTATCAAAACAGGCCAATAACTAGTCATGGAGAGAGAGAGAGAGAGAGAGAGAGAGAGAGAGAGAGCATAAAAGATCTGCGAAGGATACACTAAACTCTCCTGAAAGTGAGCAAGAGCATCTAATATGGTCAGCTAATAACCTAAGAACACATTGTAGGTGAGACACTCTTGAAGCATCTTCTCCAAGGTAAAGGTGGACAACAATAATACGGAGAAAAGAGAGTATGATATTAAGTTGCCTATGGAAGAAGTCCCATCTCTCTGCTTCTACACTTCCAATTCTTCCTTCTACCAATATGTAATTTTCATGTAATATACGCTCTAATTGGGGAGCTTCATACATCACGACTCAAGAAACATACAGTAAAACCATATAAATTTATAATAAAGTATTTCCAATTCTAAGGGGCTAATGATCGTATAAATTAGTGCAATTAAACTTCTAACCAAGTAATAGCATTCCTCTCTGAAAAATGTACCTCTAGAGAAATTTAATAAATAAATAAACAAATAAAAATTAAAAAAACCTCAGCCATTAGTCATATAAAGAATTGAAGCATGCTCACCTTCATTCGGCGTTCTCTTAAAGCAAGCAAGCCAGCTTCAGTACATATTGCCTTAATATCAGCTCCAGAGAACTCATCCTTAGTCATGACAAATTCTTCTAAGTTGACATCATCAGCCAATGTCATCCTTGATGTGTGTATCTGCAAATAAGAAATATGAGATTTGCTTAATCATGTAGTGAAGCAAACATAGCAAAATCACTTATCAGAAGGAATAAGAGAAAAGATATGCAATGTGTTGATTTTCTAAGATCAAATGTACCTGAAAAATACGCCTCCTTGTCTTGATATCAGGAAGAGGAAACTCAATCTTTCTATCTATTCGGCCAGGCCGAAGCAAAGCTGGGTCAAGACTTTCAATCCTGTTGGTTGCAAGAATCACTTTGACATCTCCTCTCGAATCAAAACCATCCAACTGATTCAGCAATTCCAACATAGTCCTTTGAATTTCACGTTCACCACCTGAGTGGGCGTCATACCTGTTGGGCAAATTGATCAGAAACACTCCATGAACACTGATATACCATTAATGTTTATTAACTCACCTCTTTGTACCAATTGCATCAATTTCATCAATGAAGACAATTGAAGGTGACAGATCATCAGCTACTCTGAAGAGTTCCCTCACTAATTTTGGACCATCACCCAAGTATTTTTGAATCAATTCACTACCAACGACACGTAAGAATGTTGCTGATGTTGAGTTTGCTACTGCCTGATAGAGCACAAATAAGATTACAAGCTTAAACTACTTCGACAAAACATCTAATCCAACTACACCAACAGTACTCCATTGCAAGAAACACCATAACAAGCAACTATGCAGGGCATAAATCAAATAGATGCTCTTAAGCCTACATAGTGCAACCATTTTAGGCACAAATAAATATCGTACATATATTTGGAATGGCAAACACATTTTAAGTATTTACTTCTTGCTTGCCTATATAGACACCATACCAACCAACTTCAGTGTCATTTAAAGTCTATATTAACATCCACACACACGCACGCGCGTGCACACACAGAGTCCATGTGATATGGAGCTCTGGCACCTAAGAACATGTGAAAGTTCACATAGGAGTCAAGAAGTGCAGCTTCCAAAGTGAATTGTAGAGGAAAACATACACTTCAATGTATATAAATTTGGTTGATACTAAGTTCACTTATCATATGTTTTGCATCTAAACATGTAATCTGGTGTTTAAATGAACTTGGTTCCCAAGTAATGTGAAAGGGTTTAGGGTAAAATACATTAACTAATTTTGAGCTTAAGCTTCATCAATTTGAGAGGGGGGAAATTAAATAAAAATGTGTTCATTTGGGTCTTCAATTCAATCAACTACTCAGAACAACATATCGCAAAGATTCTAATACATTTAGCTTTCGTTAACAAACATCATGACCAAAATTCCATAAACAACACTATATTATTGTAAATCATAAATAAATAAACTTGGGAATAACAAAAAACCAAAACACAAACCTTAGCAAGCAAAGTCTTCCCAGTTCCAGGCTCACCATACAAAATAACACCCTTAGGAGGCTTAATCCCAATATCTTCATACAACTCAGGATGCGTTAATGGCAATTCCACAGCCTCCTTAATCTCCTGAATCTGTGCATCCAAACCACCAATATCCGCATACGATTCCAAGGGAGCTTTCTCAACTTTCATCACAGACACCATAGGATCAACCTCATCTTGCAACAACCCCACCACAGAAAGCACCTTGTTATGCATCAAAATCGCACAACCAGGCTCCAGCTGATCCTTATCCACAAAAGACAAAATCCCCACATAGTATTCCGGCCCCACCGACGAGGAAACAATCGCGTGATTCTCATCGATGAGTTCTTCCAGGTTTCCAACACTCATGGGCGAGCCTCTGAGATCGTCGACTTTGGATCTGTCCTCCTCGGCTTTCTCCTCTTGGGGTTTGAGTCTTTCTTGGTTGCTGACGAACTCTTCCTCCATTAACAGATAGTCTTTGACACGCTCGAGCTTTAGGAGTCGGAGACGGCACTTTGTGTGTGGCGTAACGCCTGGGAGTCGAGAGGCGGCATCTGGGCCTTTCTGTTTGCGCTGCTTGCGACCCACTCGAGCTGGTGGCGCCGCCGGCTCGAATTTCTTCTCCTTCTTGTCGGATCCGTCGGGTTTTCGATCACCCGGTAAACCTTGCCGGTTAAGACCGCCCGGAGTTCCTTGACCCATATTTTAGGTTGATCTGATTGTCTCAGAGACAGAGAAGCTTAGATAGATAGTGTTGGCTTTGAGAACAAGTTAAGTTCAGATCTTTTCTTTAAAATCTAAAACAAAAAAAAAAAAAGTAATAATAAAGCCTTTCTTTTTAGATATTTTTGATGAAATAATAATAATAATAATACATAAAGTTTTTTTTTAGTTATAGTTTTAATCAATGCGGTTCGCTATTTTTTTTTATTATTAAATTAAAATATTAATTAATTTTTGTTGTAAGCAGAACTTGATCTCTTATTCGACTATAAAAAATCTTATCAGTTGAACTAATCAGAACTTATGTAATAATAAAAAAGTTAAATCGTATATGAAACTAATTCAAACTAAAGTGTACTGTATGTATTATAATATCTCCGATGGTCAATGTTTTTTTTTTTTTGGGATAAAAGATGAGTATTATTTAATTATATATAATGTCAAACAACAACATGCATTACAACCTTTACATTACACATTCTAGTAGTTCCTATATGTTTCATATCCCATACAAAAGTAGTATATACAAAAGCGGGACAGGTATCATAGGTTTCCAAAAGACACTGTTGTTGATTTCCCCTCTTTGCTAGAGCATCCACGCAGCCATTAGCTTCACAGAATATGTGATACACCTGGACGGTCTAGTTGCGCTCCATAAGGTTCCTGCAATAACATAATAGTGGGTTAATAACTGGTGGGATATCTTTATTATTAGTTAACTAGGAAAGAACTGTCATAGAATCTATTTCAAGATGAATAAATCTGAAACCCAAGTTCCATGCCAGAAGGAGGCCTTAGCGAACTACACCTAGCTCAGCGATATTATTGGAAGTAATACCCATATGTAGTGAAAAACTTGAAATCCAATCTCTTGAGCTATTGCACAACAATCCGCCTGCACCAGCTAAATCAGGATTGCCTAATGAGCTACTATCTATGTTTAATTTTATTAAAGGTTTTGGCGGAGCATTCCATTTAATAATCCTAGGAATTTTAAGTTTAATATTCTTCATTGGGCATATATACTAAAAAGAAGAATTCAGTAGTTCGTTGAACTACTTTGTGTATAATTAGATTTTGAGAGCAAAATTGATTTTTAAATATACGTTCATTCCTTGCCAGCCATAAGTGCCAGCATAGGAAGGGAAAGTAAATTTTCCAAGGTAGTTGATAGTGGAAGATAAGAGAATTTGATGTAGTGTTGGTACGTAACCAATTTTGAAATGAAAGGTGAAAAAAGGATAATGGTAAAATACCTGGAGAATGATACCATATCCTCTTAGCCTATGGACAATCTCTTAAAATATGAATAGTAGTTTCAAGATTATTATACCTAGGACAACAGTTATTTATTTCCGGGCGAGAAAATGACAGATATAAACAGGTAGCCAAACGGTTTCGTATGGATTTCCAAATTAAAAAAAAAAATTGAATTTTTTTTGGGACATTGTAGTTTCCAAATCCAATTCCAATAGGTTTTTGCAAAAGGAACATTAGCTTGTTGGTATAAAAATTTCGATGCAGATCGAACCGAACAAACACCGTTATTTTGAGGCCATATAAAGGTATCCGATAACCTAGTCAGACAGGAATGCCATGTATAAGTTGTTCAATATGTGTTGGGATGGGGAATTATAAATTTTCTAACCTCCAAATATTATTGTCCCGAAAGGAACTAACTAACCTCTGTTCTTCATTGGGCAAAAAAGGGCCATGAATATAACTTCGTAGCGGCCCTCTAAGTATCTAGTGATCCTCCTAAACACGAATGTTCTATCCGTCCCCTAAAACCCAATTCATACCTCGTTGAAGCCATCTTATTCGTACTAGTAATGCTTTCAAAATATGAGACGCTCTAGGGTTTATGCCACTATCATACATGTCTATACGGGGAAAGTACTTGGCTTTTAAAACTTGAGCCCATAGCATGGATGACTTTATTTAAGCCTTCAGGCCTGATTCATAAGCAAAGCCACATTCATATGACGTGCAGTTTTTAAACCCAACCCTCCCGCATCTTTAGAAGTAGTGATGGTTTCCCAACTCACCGTATGGTAGTGTTTATGGTTGGTGGTATCTCCCTATAGAAATTTGCAATTTAATTTATCCAGTTGCCAACTAATTTTTTGCGGGAGAAGGGTGGTTTGCATGGCATGAATAGGGATAGATGCCGAGGTGGAATTGATTAAAGTAACCCGGCTCATAACAGAAAGATATTTAGTTTGCCAGCCTTTGATCTTTTTTTGGATATTATCCACTATATATTTATAAGCAGATGCCTTTCGACATGTAGTGAAAATAGGAGTTCCTAAATAAGTTCCGAGTTGAGTCGTAGTGGGGATGTCAAAGATGCCAGCAATCAGTTCTTTTGTTCGCCTAGACATGTTTGGTAAAAAAGAAAGACGTGATTTTAGTGTGCTAATAATTTGTCTAGAACACTTGCAAAAATTTTGGAGAATGCTTTTAAGAATTTGGCACTCCATTATTTTTGCTTTCGAGAAAAGAAAGAGATCATCAGCAAAGAAAAGATAGGGAATTTTAATTTGATCCCTAAATGTAACAGGATGAATAGCTTTGTCTCGAACTGCCTCTTCTAGAAGGATGGATAATCTTTCCAAACATGGAATAAATAAGTATGGGGATAAAGGATATCCCTGACGTACTCCCCTAGATGGAATAATAGTCGATAAAGGTGTACCATTCCACATAATATTAAAATAAGTTGAGGAAATCATATTCATAATAAGTTGAATCAGTTTAGGGGGAATTTGGAAGAATTCAAGCGTTTCCTAAATAAACAACCATTCAAGACGGTCATATGCTTTTTCAAGATCAAGCTTGAGAGCCACGTGTCCCTTGGGTCCAGACTTTCTGACCATCGTACGGATAATTTCTTGGACAATAATAATGTTGTCACTCATTCAGCAACTCAGAACAAAACCTACCTGGCATGGATTGATAATATCTACGATATAAGGTTTTAGCCTTTGTAGGATAATACGAGACACCAATTTATAGAGGGTATTGCATAAGCTAACGGGGTGAAATTGTGTGATCATATTTGGGTGATTTATTTTGGGAATAAGGACGAGATTTGTGGCACCCCAATCTTCAGGAATTGTTGTAGTCTCAAAATTTTCTTGAATGGCTTGAATAATGCCAGATCCCAGATGTGCCAATTTTTTTGAAAGAAAATCGCATGATATCCATCCAGACTTGGTGCTTTTAAAGGAGGGATTGAAAAAACATTCTGGTAAATTTCTTCAGGTAGGGGAGTACTAGAAAGCTGTTGGTGATGTTCAATAAAGGGATTGTACTGAAGGTAATATCTAACCAAGGGAAATTAGTTCCAGTTTAAGGAGATGTGGACGTAAAAAGTTTGGTAAACACATCTCTAATGTGGGTAATTAACATATCTCCCGATACCCATAATCCAGTGGAGTCTTTAAGAGTTGTAATACAAAACTGACTACGATTTTGCAAAGTTTTTAAGTGGAAAAAATTGGTGTTAGCATTTCCATAGTTTAACCATGTGATACGAGATTTTATTGCCAAAAAAGGAATTCTTGATGGAGTGTATGAATGTAATCTAGGATGAGTTGGTGTTCTAGAGAATAAAGATATGCGAAGGGTTTGCATGCTAAAGCTATCTGAATGCCTCTTAGTCTAGCTAATAAGCGGTTCTTTTTCCGAAACAAGTTGCCAAAATAATTTTTATTCAAGTCAATAATGTTGGTAGTTAAAAATTTTAGACGATGTTGTAACCTAGAGATGGGGGGGGGGGGGGGGGGAAGAAGATGGTATAAATGCCGAAGAATTCCAACTATTCTCAACCAAAGTTGAGAAAGAAGGGTTAGTGAGCCACATTTGTTCAAATTTAAAAGGTTTGATCGATTTATATGTGGGAGGTTCAAATTCTAATAAAATGGGACAATGGTCAGATTTGGTACAAGGAAAGTGATGAATTTCTAACCTAGGGAATAAAATATTACATTCTGTATTGCTTAAGCCTCTATCTAATCTTTCCTTAATATTTCAATGCCAAATCGAGTTCTTGTTGGTCCAAGTAAATTTAGGTCCATGAAAACCTAAGTCCATAAGACCACAACAATTAATTACAGTTTCTAAACACATTTAACCTATTTTTGTTAAGAGGAAGCCCCCCATTTTTTTGTCTTCAGCAAGCATATCATTAAAATCGCCTAAAAGGACCCAAGGCATATTAATAGATGGAGATAATTCTTTTAAATAATTCCATAAAATTTTATGTTTATTAAAACTTGGCGAAGCATAAATAGCCGTAAGTAGGATTGTCCAACCCAACCCGGAACTTGACCAACCCGAGCAACCCGCCCGAACCCGAACTAGAAATCGCCTGAACCAACCACTCCGACAGTCGGTGGAAGGTTGCCGCCCATAGAACTCGACGTCTTCGGGTTAGTTGGCGAGTTTCCTCTCCCAAAACCCGAGCAACCCGACCCAAGCATAGAACCAAAAATTTTCAGCAATATTTGGAGTTCTCAGGCCAAAACATACAAAAACCGACGATATTTGGAGTTCTCCGGCTAAAATTTACTTGAAACCCATCAGATTAGACAAGATACAGCAAGATCTCGTTGAGATCTAGTCCAGATTCGACGAGATCTAGCAAGATCTCGTTGAGATCTAGCGAGATCTCGTCGTGATCTGGTTAGATCTCGATGGATCCGGCCAAAATGATGGCACCGGAGGTGAAACCCGAAATCGACCGATACAACCCGAAGCCCAACGCGACCCAAACCGGCTGATCCGACTAGCATTCCAGGTCGGTTGCAGGTTCCGTTTTCATCCAACTGACAGCTTCGGGTCGAGTCCAGGTCAGGCACAAACCTGACCCGGCCCGACCCGTGGATACCCTTAGCCGTAAGAAGAAAATTATAAGAGTTGGTGGGTACCTTGACAAGTGCATGGATACTGTATTCACTGGTGGTGAGAATCTCCACAACGAGCCTACTATCCTCATTCCATAGAATCTAGAGAATACCTTTCTCAGAGATAGTTCAAGGAAAAAAAAAACATATGTTGAAGTTACCTTGGATGCATTCGTGCATGAAACAATACATGAGGAGGATGAGCAAGAAAACAATGACGATGATACGGAGGATACTAAGATAAAGAATAACAACGAAGAACAACCTGGAGATGAAGAACAGTTCAACGAGGAAACATGGGAAATCAAGGTATCTAAGGAGTTGAAGCAGAAAATGGCAAGTCCAAGCAAACCAGCATTATCATCAAACTTATGGGTAAACAACTAGGTTATCGTGCTCTACAAACCAGGTTAGCTGGAATTTGGCGACCTTCAAGTAATGTGGTTTTAATTGAAATCGGATATGGATTTTTTATCATGAAATTTGATGTTCTTAAAGATTACCATCACGCTCTTATGGATGGACCGTGGTTTGTGGGAGATCAATACCTCCATGTTCGAGCATGGGAGGCTGATTTGCATCCTGGAACAGCCAAGTTCACATCCACTGCAATTTGGATTCGACTGGAACACTTACCCATTGAATACTATCACAATGAATTTTTAAAACATGATGGAAATAAAATAGGCAAACTTCTAAAAATAGACGCGGTAACAAATTTTGCCACGAGGGTAAAGTTTGCTAGAATATGTGTCCAAATCAACCTCGATAAATCTCTACCCAAGCGTTTTAAGATAGGGACATTTTGGCAAGACATTACATATGAGAATGTCCCATTATTATGCTTCAAGTGTGGTCGGATAGGACATAAAGAATCTACTTGTATGGAACCAATCATTCCTGTGAATCAAAATCCAAACATAGAATCTCCAACACACCGAATAGATTGTTAGAATTATTTTCCCTAAAAAACAATACTATGCATTTTTATTTGATATTAAAAATTTATTTTTACATTCATAATTTTATAGGTATATTTCATTGTTTAAATGTGGCATGTGATGTCACATTTATAGAAAAATCATGTTAATGGTTAAGGAACCAAAGACAGAGAGTAATGATTTTTCATAGATTATTAAATTGTTCTAGGCTGTGGATATTAATTGAATATTACCACTGAACCCTACACTTGTTGTGCTGCTATTTGATAGGATGATTTACTCCATCATTGAGGTAGTGACTTTAAGCAGATAAGTGGGTGTAATGTAATAAGTACATACACTGAATTGGATCCGATCAAGGACACCTTATGGAGCGATCACTGTTAATTAAAAGGTTGTCCTATCACAATTTTTCTATTGTCCTCAAACATGAGGGGTTTGTGTATATTTATTTATTATGCACATAACTTTGACAATGTCAACTGGTGATGCCGATTTTAAAAGCTATATACAAACACGTTGGATTATGTGTGTAATGAGTAAAATATATAAATGCTCAACAATGAATCCACCAGTCTTTAAAGAAGATAGTATATTTAGTTGATTTTCATATTGAAGTTGGACTCAAAACAAAACCGGCCAACGACATTTTTCGAAAATGTTTTTCATATATATAATATTGTATATATATATATATATATATATTTAAAGAGTTTTTTCAAAAATATTTTGGAGTTCAATAGAAATTATGAAATCAAGAAATTAAGAGTTACATAAGCTAGGGACATGACAGTGATATTAATCCAATCCTAGTGGCTTGTGGGAATATAGTATGGTGGAAGGACATAGATATAAAATTGTAAGTAATGAGACCTCATTTGTAATTCTCTAATCTTCAGGGGTCAATTGCAATGTGTTGATGGACATTATTGCAATTTGTAAAAGTTCAAATATTTTCCTGATATGGTTGAGAAAATTAAGGAATAATTTTGGAAAGAGTTTTAAGATAAGTCAATAACATTCAAAAAAGTTATTGATGAATCCTACGACTGAAGATTAGGATCCCTAAGGATCCCATGTCCAATCTCTCTCTAGGGTTTTAGAAGTCTTAAATATAAATAAAATTTTAAAAATCACATCAGTGGTTGGCCATCAGAACTACTGAGTGATACTGCAGTCTTTTGAAAACTCAAAAAGAAATAGAGAGAGAGAGATGTGAATACCTTGGGAGGCAACACGCTTGGGTTGTTAAGAGAGGTACGCAATTTTGTTCGATTTAGAATCCATGGTTGTGTGTTACAATAATCTTTAAATAAAAAAAATATAAAATTTTGTTTTATATTACTTCCGCAAAACTTTCATAGATAAGGTTGCTTGTCAATCTACTCTTCATAGACCAAATGAGGTTGATGAGCTTGGTTATCTACAATCTTACTGCTGCCACCTCACAAACACTCGGACAGCATGCATGCAAGCACCGAGGACAACATCTCTGTAATCTCGCATGCAACGACATGTACCCCGCAACCCCATGAACTTACCTCTCAACCTGGGATGAACTTATCCCTCAACCCGTGTTAACCTCTGTTTTTATACCAAAAAACAGAGCACACCGAATCTAAAGCTTAAGCACGGCCCCATCCGACCAACACCTATTGGTTAGAGGTTTTGATGAAAGTTACTCGGTCACGATTATGCCACGTCAAGATAGATTGAAAGAAGGTTTAGTTAAATTTCTCAAGTTTGTTTATAGGTAATTACCACTTTACTGTTTACTCACATCACATGTAATGTAATTATTACGTTTTCACCATTTAAAAAAAAATCTAAATTAAAAAATTAAGATTTTGTAAATATCAAGAACTACAAATGCAATTTTCTCAAAAGAAAGAATAGAGTTTTATAAAAATGTTTTTTTTTATTATTTAAAAAGTAACTTTTTTAGTTTGAATTCTCTGTTATTTTTTGTTGTTGTTGTTGTTGTTGTTAACAGCGAAAATGACGAGATATGTATATGATGTTTAATAAAGCTGACATTAGAGCCATCTCCATTCTCCAATAAGTTCTCTAAACCTATTTTTGGAGAGCAAGCACTCAAAAATAGTAATACCAACTCCAACAGCTTTTTTAAACTCTAATATTTTTTTAAAAAAGAATTGTTACGGTAACTCTCTTGACCAAACAAGCACACTGTTACTGTAGGCTTTGTAGCAGCTTCAAACTTTTTTCTCTCACTAAAATCAACCCCATTTGAGTAAAAGAATATTTTTACTAAAGCTACCTTTGACAGACTATAATATGCATTGTAATATAATAATTATTCTTATAATTTAGTTATTCAGTAATTTAGTTATGTTTATATTATAGAGAATAGTCATTTCTTATGAATAGTCATTCTTTAAAATGAGGAATTATTATTCATTTCTAAAAGCGTTGTAATAGTTATTCCTTAGTAATGTATTAATTTCTAAAATTAATATATTTCCAAATGAACAAACTTTCCATATGCACATAACAATTATGAAAATAAAAAATCATAAAAAATAACTAATCTATCTTTCAAATTTAAAAAAATTTATTTTTTAGAAAACATAATTATATGAGTAAAATATTTCTTAAAATATATCTTAAGTTTGATTTAAAATGATTTCATTTCATTGTTTTCAAGGGTTCTAATATTGTATTGTTACCAAACAAATGAATAGTAATAAATATTACATTACATCATCTTTTATTCACTGTAATATTTATTCCTATTCCTATGTAATTACCGTTATAGCCTATCAAATGTGTCCTAAGGGTTATGTCAACGGGCACCTTAAGGTGCCCGTTAACTGTAGCCCTTTGTACTTTTTTCTCAGCATTATTGTAGCTTTATTTCATATTTTTGAAGTTTTTAGATTGTGGGACCAGCTTTATAGAGAGAAAAAAAATATTAAAATAAGTTGTAGGGTCAGTTTTAAATTATTATTTTTTCTTTTTGTTCAATTTTTTTATCAAATGGGACCCACATTAGTGCAATATTACGATGCGTATTAACATTTGCCTTACTAAAAATGTGTGAGAGAGAGAGAGAGAGAGAGAGAGTCGTAAAGCTGAGTGTGGGGCCACAAATGAAAATGGCCAAAAATCTCTTTCATTTTCTATATTTAAACTCTTTTTTTTTTTAATATTAAAAATTAAAATTGAGTACAAATTTACAAACCAAACCAATTTTTTTGTGGTAGGTCCTACAAAAAAAACATCACTTTTTTCTTCAAATCAAAGAGGTTGTTTGGTTAAGATAAAAAAAAGTAGTGTATTTTGTTTTCATTTTCAATTTTCAGTAGCACCCACCACTAAAAAGCTTGTTTATTTTTATTTTTATGCAATTTTCATTTTTAGTATCCAAAAAAGTGAGTTTGAAATTTGTGAATGCCTTTCTCTTTATTATAAATTTATATTATATGTGTGTAAGTGTGTGTCTTATACTGATTGTGTTTGTAATTTTATTTATTTATTTTTTTGTTATATATATATATATATATTTTTTGTGAATAAGTGCGTGTAGGGTCCAAATTTGTTGGGCTAAGCACAAACTTTGCAGATTGTGAGCCCAATTAACCCCGAACAATAAATTTGTAGAGAATAGGTTAAACAGCTGGGCTGGGTATGGATTTAGCAACGATTCAAATAAGCAAGTAAGGATAAAACGATGTTCAAACTAGTATTCAGTAAGAATCCTCTTGAATCCGAAGAGGCTTAATGTTTTTAGACCAGAATGAATACAATTTTTTCTCTGCCTCCTATTTCAGAAACCTACTTCCTTTATATATCCTCCTCCTTCCTCATCTTCACCGTACATTTGTTCTTCATCCAAGCATTCACTTGAGTACATGTCACATCAGGCGTTTGCTTTAGTCTGCTGTGAGTGGTAGTAGCTGAGGTTGAACTGTTCAGGTGTCTTCTCTACATAAATGCGGCCAGGAAAGTTGCTGCAGTGCATTAAATGCGATGGTAGCAACTTTTCCTTTAAGATATTTTGTATTCTTCTCATCCCTAGGCATGCCCAGAGTTCTCTCTTTACCGTGGAATCAGCTGGGTAGGTTGCTCAGGTCTTTAGTATATTTGCTTGATCAAGTTCTCTAATGATCCGATGAGGGGAACCTCTTCGGACCAATAGGATTGTCTTCGGACACATCTATCATTCCTTTTCAAGTGCATTTCCACCAAACGGACTCAGCTCTGATCTCTTTTACCTCTTCGGACAAACAGTGATATTCAAATTGGGCCCCAGGCCCAATACGTAGCGTTGGGCTTTCACTTCCACAATAGCCCCTCAAAATTATAATTTTTCCCTCGCATCTGAAGAGAAAAAATGGGATTTTGATTTTTTGCGAAATAAAAGCTTTGAAATCATTGAATCTCTGAATCCACACGTGTATGCGCATAAATTTAGGCGCTTCATTATTGCCGTTGTTGTTGCACCGTTTCCAAGGCGCCATTAATTGCTCCAGGCGGCGTCTTGTCTATGGAATCCAACGGTAAGCTACTGATCCAACGGACGTGATTTTTCTCAAAATTTGGGCGGGATAAATCCCACCATTTTGCCTGCCCCTATATAAAGCCCCAGAGGGGGTTATTTTTCCCCTTTACTTTGCAAATTCCAGACTTCTCAGTGAACTCAAGCATTCACGCTCACAAAGCCCCTCCTGTCATCAACTCCAACTCACCCTAGAATTTGCTACAATCTTCCTACGAACCTAAAGATCATTCTTCAACTTAATTCCGCGTAAGTTCCTCACTTGAGACTTTCATATTCTTTTCAATTTGCCTCTTCGGCCTTTGGATAGTCGCTCTCCAGTCACTGTTTTGCACCTTTCCCCTCTATCTTAACTGAAAATGGGTAGGTTTAAATATCTGGTGAATAGTCCTTCCCAGATGGAGAAGTTTAGGGCGACGTATCGCATTCCCCAGGATGTGGGCTTGAGATATTGCTCTACGGAAGAGCTATTAACAAACCGAGAAGTGGACGAAGTTGCAATCCCCATTATCGCCTTCCTAGAATGAGGAATGACCATCCCCATGGGTCACATCACCAGAGACTATCTCCGAAACCATAGACTTTGCCCTGAGTAGTGCGGTCCTAACGTGTTTAGAATTTTAGGAACAGTCGACGACCTGAACCAACATCTAGGGTTGGGGCTCACTTGGCTCGATGTGATACACATGTACGAGTGTCGTACCAAACAAGGGTCGAGATACTATCTTAGATCCCGATCCGATATAGTCAGACTCTTCTCTTGTCTTCCCAAATCTAACAAAGGAAGGATTCACTTAATAATAATACATTTTGAGGTTATTTACATTCCACGGCCGGGGTACTACATGATTATCCAGATCTTCTAGGAAATATGCTCCAATGCCAGCCCTTGAAGTGATGCGGTATGGTCCTTCCCAATTTGGTCCTAGTTTTCCCCAAGCTGGATTCTTTGCAATACCCACCACTTTCCTCAGCACCAAATCACCAGGCTCTAAAGGTCTCAGCCTTACGTTGGCATCGTAGCCCTGCTTGAGCTTTTGTTGGTTATGCGCCAGTTGGACCATTGCATTTTCCCTCCGTTCTTCAATTAGATCCAAACTCTTTTTCAGATGCCCATCGTTGTCGATCGGATTAAACGAGCTAGTCCTGTATGTTGGGAAACCAGTCTCTAGAGGTATAACAGCTTCAGCCCCATAGGTCATTGAAAAGGGGGTCTCCCCAATAGACCTGCGAGGTGTAGTTCTGTACGCCCACAACACGTGAGGCAATTCTTCCACTCATTTACCCTTCGCATCGTCCAGCCTCTTCTTTAATCCGTTAACTATGACTTTATTAACAGCTTCCGCTTGCCCATTTCCTTGGGGATAAGCAGGGGTGGAGTATTTGTTTATGATTCCCAATTCGCTACAATAGCCCCTGAAAGCTTTACTATCAAACTGAAGCCTATTGTCCGAGATGAGGGTATGAGGGACTCCAAACCGAGTGACAATGTTTTTCCAGATGAATTTCTTTACATCTACATCCCTGATGTTTGCTAGAGGTACAGCCTCGACCCATTTGGTGAAGTAATCCGTGCCGACCAGAAGGTACTTCTTGTTTCCTACCGCCTTAGGGAATGGGCCCACGATATCCAATCCCCATTGAGCGAAAGGCCATGGGCTGGATAGTGGATTAAGAGTGCCACCTGGTTTATGTATGTTCGGCGCAAACCGTTGGCATTAGTCACATTTTTTAACATATTCATGGGCCTCTTTCTGCATATTTGGCCACCAATAACCTTGAGTAATGGCTCGGTGAGCTAAAGATCTACCTCCGGTATGGCTCCCACAGATCCCCTTATGCAATTCTTCTAGTAGTGATTCAGCTGCCTCAGGATGCATGCACAATAAGTATGGACCTGAATAGGAATGCTTATACAGTTTATGGTCCTCGGACAGCCAGAACCTCGTAGCTTTCCTCCGTACTTTGTCCGCTTCCCCTTTTTCTTCGGGCAATACATCGTCCTTCAAGAACTTGATGATAGGATCCATCCAGCTTAGGTCGGCCCTGATATAATGAACCTAGACTGCCTCTCTTCTTAATTTCGTAGGTCTGTGCATGTCCTCAACGAGGATAACCCTTGGTAATTCTTGCGCCGAAGAGGTGGCAAGCGTGGCCAAAGAATCAGCATGCGTGTTACCGCTTCTGGGGACATGTCGTAGGTTAAAAGATTCAAACTCTGACTGTAGGGATTTAGCTCGGCTCAAGTACCCCTGCATCCTTTCGTCTTTCGCCTCGAATTCCCCCTGCACTTGACCAACGATTAATCTTGAGTCCGAGAACATCTCAACTGACTTTCCTCCCATCCTTCGTACTATCGTCATCCCCATCAATAAAGCCTCATACTCTGCCTCGTTATTCGTCGCTGCGAAATCCAACTTTAACGCTTTTTCAATGATAATTTTCTCTGGGGATATCAACACTAGCCCCACTCCTGAACCTCTTTGATTCGATGCGCCATTTACGTACACTTCCCAGGGCAAAGGGCTCCGTAGAGAAACCATGCCAACAGACCTTCCATCCAGGCCCAGTGTTGGTGTCACTTCTTCTAAATGGGGCTCTGTGAACTCAGCGACCAAGTCCACAAGGATTTGGCCCTTCACTGATGTGCGAGGCATGTACTTGATATCAAAAGCCCCTAGTATCGTGCCCCATTTGGCAATCCTTCCAGTGTAGTCGGCGCTTCGGAGTATGGCCCTGAGTGAGAGCTAGGTGAGGACTATAACGGTGTGGGCTTGAAAATAATGAAACAGCTTCTTTGTACCGAGCACTACAGCCAGGATGGCCTTTTCCAGTGGCAAATAACGAATTTCAGCTTCATGCAGTGACTTACTTACGTAGTAGATTGGTTTTTGTACACCACAGTCTATCCGTATCAACACCAAGCTTACATCATTAGGAGCTACAGCGATGTAAGCAAACAAGACCTCATCTGGCTCAGGACTGGACATGATTGGAGGTCGAGCTAGGTAGTCCTTAAGTTGCTGAAAAGCAACAGCACATTCTTCAGTTCATTCGAAACCTTTCCACTTGTTGATCAATGAGAAAAAAGGCCTACACCTATCTGCTGATTTGGAAATGAACCTATTGAGGGCAGCAGTCATCCCAGTCAACTTCTGAATTTCCTTGGGGTTCTGAAGAGCTCGTAAGTTGTTGATGGCCTTTATCTGATCAGGGTTAACTTCAATCCCCCTGTGAGTCACCATATATCCTAAGAACTTGCCTGATCCCACACCAAACGAACACTTGGATGCGTTTAAGCGTAATCTGTGTCCCCTTAGAATTTCAAAAACATCCTTGAGATCCCCAATGTGCCCAGCAATAACCTTGCTTTTTACCACCATGTCATCAATATAAACCTCCATACTTTTACCCAACTGCGGCTCAAACATCTGGTCATCATCCTTTGATAGGTAGCCCCTGCGTTTTTCAAGCCGAACGGCATTACCTTGTAGTGGTAATTCCCCACAGGGGTCACAAATGCTGTTTTCTCCTGATCACCGAGAGCTAGTGGTATCTGATGATAACCTTGAAATGCGTCCAATAAGCTCATCCGAGGATGTCCAACGGTAGAATCAACTAGTTGGTCTATCTTTGGCATTAGAAACGGATCCTTCGGACAAGCCCTATTAAGGTCAGTGAAATCCACGCACACCCGCTATTTTTCGCTTTTCTTCTTTACCACCACCGTGTTAGCTAGCCATTCGGGATAAAAGATTTCCTTAATAGCCCCTGCCTGCTTGAGTTTCATCATTTTTTCCCTGACCGCATCTGCGTGTTCCCTTGATGGACGCCGGAGCGGTTGTTTCTTGGGGACGATGGTGGGATTAACGTTTAGATGGTGGTAAATGAACTCTGAGCTTACTCTTGGGGCTTCTGCGGAGTCCCATGCAAATATATCAACGTTGGCTCTGAGAAACTCTATCAACTCTTCATTTTCTTGAAGAGGCAACATGAATCCGACTTGAAAAAACTTCTCTGGGTCGTTATCAACAACTATCCTCACTAAGCTTTCACACTCTGCCCTTTCGGCCGAGGTTTCGGCGTCCAGCGCCGAAGGCCTTAACTGCTATAAACTCTCATCGTTATGGTCCGAGGACTCAGCCTGAGGTTTGTGTTGGATAGCTGCCACTAGGCATTGTCTGGATGTAGATTGATCTCCTCGGATTTCCTCGACTCGCCCTTCGGACGGATATTTAACCTTCTGATGAAGAGTGGAGAATACGGCCCCGAGGGTATAAAGCCAAGGTCTAGCCACAATCGCGATGTAGGGTGAGTAGGCATCCACTACTATAAAATCTACCTCCACTGTCTCAGATCCAGTTTGCACAAGTAGTCTGATCTGGCCTTTCGGGATGACCACTTTACCATCAAAACTCACCAGAAGGGAACTGTAGGGCGTTAAATCTTTGAGAGCTAAGTTCAGCCCCTTATAGAGGTCTGGGTACATTATTTCTGCGGCACTGCCCTGATCTACCATTACTCTCTTCACGTCGTGTCCCCCTATTTTGAGAGTAACCACCAGAGAATCATCATGCGGCTGTATGGTCCCGACTTTGTCCTCGTCCGAAAAGCCCAAAACTGGTTGAGCCTCTATCCTAAGTCTCTTTGGTTCTCTGTTAACACTCTCCGAGGGCAGCTGAGCGACTGACAGTATTCTGGATGGGCAAGATCCTGTCCTCCCTGGTGCGGCGAAGATAACATTTATCGTGCCCAAAGGAGGTTTTACATAATCATCTCTCTGAGACCCTGCGTTTGCCTAGTTTCCCTAACCATATGAGTGGTGTAAAAGTTGTTTTAACTTGCCCTCGCTGACAAGTTAATCCAAATGGTCCCACAGGCTTCTACAGCCCTCAGTAGTATGCCTATGGTCAAGATGATATTGGTAGCAGAGATTGTGGTTATGCCTTTCAGGGTTTCCGACCATCTTGTTTGGCCTCTTGAAGAAAGGCTCATTCTTGATTCTCTCCAGGACTTGGTGCACTGGCTCACGAAACACAGCATTAACTGTCTGAAGGTTCGTTGAACCCTGTCTAACCCAATCCTTCCTCGACCTGTTATGGTTCTGCCGGTCTGACCTAAAATCTCTCCTCTCCTGAGGGATAACCTTATCCTTTCTCTTACCCTGCTGTTGGTCTTCTTCAACTCTTTTGTATTTGTCAATCCTATCCATCAACTAGGGTACACTGGTAGCAGGTTTGCCCGTTAGGGACGTTCTCAAGCCATGTTCAGTGGGAAGACCTAGCTTAAAAGAGCTGATGGCTACCAGGTCACAATCTTCCTCCATCTCATTATACGCTTCCCATAATCTATCTGAATATGACTTCAAAGTTTTACCCTCTCTCATGCTGACGGATAATAGGGAGGCCATGGACTGCGGAACCCTTCGACATGTGACAAAGCGCGACCCAAATGCCTAGGTTAGCTCTTGGAAAGAGCTTATGGAATTCGCTTTCAGACTATCAAACCATCTCATGGCGATCGGTCCCAGGTTGGACGGGAAGACCTTGCACATTAGGGCCTCATCTTTGGAGTGAACGGCCATCCTCTGGTTGAAATGACTTACGTGTTCCATAGGGTCTGTCCGGCTGTTGTAGATGGTGAATGTAGGCTGGTGGAAATGTTGAGGAAGTCTCGCATTCTCAATGTTACGTGTAAAAGGAGATCTAGAAATCTGATCCAGAGCTTTACTCATAGCATCGTTCCCTACGCCCCTAGGTAAGGGGCTCCGAGGATTCCTTTCACGATGGTGTATCTCCTCATAGGGAAGGGACTCGCTGACTGGTGTTCGAAGTTTCTGCTTGTAGACAACGTCCTGTTCGTCCTCATAATCTTCATCAAAGTACGAGAAAATGCGTTTCCTCTTTGCATGGCGCAGCTCCCTCTTTAGCCTTTCAATTTCTAACTGCATGCTTTGGTTTTTCTCTGCATGGGACATGTGGCTCTCTCCATGTGACTAGTTTCGATCGACATGTGCGGTGTGTATGCTACCTTCACGATCCTGCCTCCGTTCCAAATTAAGAAAAGGATCGGTGTGCTCATGCCCTGGACTCTGCTGGACGTTGCCTTGGTTTAGCCATTTATGAGGTGTTACTTCCACTTTTGCTCAAGCCGATCCCTACAGACGGCGCCAATTGTAGGGTCCAAATTTGATGGGCAAAGCATAAACTTTGCAGACTGTGAGCCCAATGAACCCCGAACAATAAATTTGTAGAGAATGGGTTAAACAGCTGGGCTGGGTATGGATTTAGCAACGATTCAAATAAGCAAGTAAGGATAAAACGATGTTCAAACTAGTATTCAGTAAGAATCCTCTTGAATCCAAAGAGGCTTAATGTTTTTAGACCAGAATGAATATAATTTTTTCTCTGCCTCCTATTTCAGAAACCTAATTCCTTTATATATCCTCCTCCTTCCTCATCTTCACCGTACACTTGTTCTTTATCCAAGCATTCACTTGAGTACATGTCACATCAGGCGTTTGCTTTAGTCTGCTGTGAGTGGTAGTAGCTGAGGTTGAACTGTTCAGGTGTCTTCTCCACATAAATGCGGCCAAGAAAGTTGCTGCAGTGCATTAAATGCGGTGGTAGCAGCTTTTCCTTTAAGATATTTTGTATTCTTCTCATCCCTAGGCATGCCCAGAGTTTTCTCTTTACTGTGGAATCCGCTGGGTAGGTTACTCAGGTCTTCAGTATATTTGCTTGATCAAGTTCTCTAATAATCCGATGAGGGGAACCTCTTCGGACCAATAGGATTGTCTTCGGACACGTCCATCATTCCTTTTCAAGTGCATTTCCACCAAACGGACTTAGCCCTGATCCCTTTTACCTCTTTAGACAAACAGTGATATTCAAATTGGGCCTCAGGCCCAATACGTAACGTTGGGCTTTCACTCCCACAGTGCGTATATAGTATAAATATAATATAACTTTATATAATTCAATACTTAGGAAATATAAAGGGTTTGTTACATGTATGTGTATTATTATCATGTTATAAAAACTTTTTGTTATAAAATTAGTGATTAAAAAAATAGTATAGTTAGTGATTATCATGTTATAAAAACTTTTTGTTATAAAATTAGTGATTAAAAAATAGTAAAGTTAGTGATTGTTCAAACATTCGATTGGTTAAATAAATACTTATGGCACGTTTTGTAGATTGTGATGGTAATTGTATAGGAATAGTTCAAATGTTGTAATGTAATACTTATTACAATTCATTTGTTTGGTGACAACACAATAATAGAACCCTAAGACAATGGAATGAAAGCATTTTAAATTAAACTTAAGATATATTTTAGGAAATATCTTACTCATATAATTATATTTCTTAAAAAATAATATTTTTTAAATTTGAAAGGGAGATTAGTTATTTTTTATAATTTTTTATTTTCATAATTGTTATGTGCATATGGAAAGTTTGTTTATTTGAAAATTTATTAATTTTAGAAATTAATACACCTATTAAGGAATAGCTATTACAGCTCTTTTAGATATAAATAGTTATTTATCATTTTAAAGAATAATTATTTATAAGGAATAACTAATTCCTGTAATAAAAACATTACCAAACTATTGAATCGCTAAACTATAGTAATAATTATTACATTACATGTTCCTTAAAAAAGAAAAAAAAAAACTATTACGTTACAGTACCTATTATAGTCTACCAAATTTACTCTTAGTGTATTAATACAATCATTATGTATATGGTATTACAGCTCTTTTAGATATGAATAGTTATTTATCATTTTAAAGAATAATTATTCATAAGGAATAACTAATTCCTGTAATAAAAACATTACCAAACTATTGAATCGCTAAACTATAGTAATAATTATTACATTACATGTTCCTCAAAAAAGAAAAAAAAAACTATTACATTACAGTACCTATTATAGACTACCAAATGTACCCTTAGTGTATTAATACAATCATTATTTAAATGGATAAGTTTGGGTGTGTGGGTCAATCATTATACAATGATAAATAGATAATGACAATTGCATGAAAATAAAAGGTTATACAAATTTAACAAAATAAAATTGTCACATATATCCACATTAACAATAGATAATGACAAATGATAATAAACTATCATGTAACAATTTCAAAATATGAAAATGAGTAAAGAAAATTGTAAAATTTAATGTATTTGTGTCTTTGTTATTTTTATAAAACAATATATTCAAGTTTTATTTTTATTAAATTTTGTTTAATTTAAATTCTTTAATGACTCCTTGAAAAAAGTTCCTAAAGCTGCTAAATCCTTAATCAAGAACATTTTACATTCGCTTATATATAATTTCTCTATTTTAGGTCTCCAAAAAAAATTACTTTTTCAATCCTAAAAAAGAAAAAAAAATTAACATTTTTAGCCTCAAAAAGGAAAAATAATTTATTTTTCTCCAAGAAACCCCTCCATGTTGTAATAAATCATATTAAATCTTTTTTTTCTTCTCTCTCTTTCTTATAAGAAGATAACCCAAACTCAAAAAAAATTTCTTTTTTTTTCCCTTACGGACAACCATCTCTCCATATAATCTTTAGATAGAAGTGGCCAAGTTGAGAGCAGACTATGTGCATTTGACATGAATTATTTTTGCCAACTTATTTTACTATTCAGCTTATTTTTGTTACTATTCATGGGTCCCACTACACTTTTTAGTACTATTCTTGGTCTCACTGTACTATTTCAGCTAACTTTTACCTTTATTTACAGCACTTTCAACAAAAACTTTTCAGTTTTAGCAAAATAAGCGAATCCCAAATGAGAGTGAGATTGACTATGGGTTTTCCCCACAAGGGTAAAGAAACTACACAGCTACAGTACAAGGATTGAGGCCTACAGAGTTAACCATCTCCTTAAACTTCCAACTACAGAAAGAAAAGGGCTAGTCTTAAACTAGATTTGAGGATAAATTAAAATGAGACTTGAGACAACCTTTAGGATTAATGAGGTTCATTATGATTTTTTTGTGATGCCTTTTGGCCTCGCCAATGTTCCTTCCATATTTAAGAAAGTTTTGTACTAGTAATTTTTAATGACATGCTAGTTTATAATAACGAATTGGAAGAGCACTTGAAGGCTGGAGCATCTGAAGTCTATCTTGGAGGCTCTCCGGCCAACACCACCGACCCTATGATAAAAAGACTAAATAATAATTTGGCTGTGACAACAAAACTAAATTGGTATATTAATAGGTAAAGTTTAAAGAAAATCCAATTAGATTCTACAATTGAAATCTAATTTTGCGTCATATGTCCTAAATTACTTATTTTTATAGAGAGTTTTACTTCTTTAATTTTGGAGTCAAATGTGGGATCACGTTATAAATATTCATCTAAGTAAGTTATTCAAAAATAAAAAAGTCTAGAATTAATGAACATAATTTAAAAAAAAATTAAAAAAATGGACAATTTACATTTTTTACTTAATAATATTCTTACATGACTTTTTAAAGAGTTAAAAAAAATATATAAGAATGATTGTTGAGACTCGTTTTTCGGCCCACATGGCATTACTTCATTGGCAACCCATGCCACATCAACATATTATTGATTTTTTGAGTAAATCTCTTTAAAGCTCAAAATAAGCTCATATCTTATTCAATTACATGGATTGGGCTCACATGACCTGCGAGATCCTTACTTCAAGAGGCGGATTCATGGTTCATGATAGGCCACAAACTGAATGACCCCTTGTGATTTAAACTAATTAATTAATTTAGCCAAGTTATTAATTAATCAATTTAACATGCAAATACATGGCAGCACAAACAAATCACCGAATAACTAAATATGCAGCGGAAAATAAATGACACGGTGATTTGTTCACGAATGGGGAAAAACCCTAACGGCAAAAACCCCACCGGGTGATTTTCAGGTCACCACTCCCGAAACTCCACTATTATCAAATCAAGCAGTTACAAATAAGGAATCCCAAGTACCTTATCAACCTACAGTTGAACTCTTACCCCAATACCCAATCGGACTTGATCTGTAGTGACAGTTCCCCCTTTTGATGCACGGCTCCCAAGTACGTGACTAACCAGATGCGCGGATCCCAGTACGCGACTTCAAACACCAACTTTAGAAAGAGAGGTTGCAAAGTTCTTCAGATCATCCTATGCAATGAAGATCAGGAAGATGCTTGGTCACAAAACCCTACGGTGCAAAGTACACAGCAACTTCTTGAAGAAGATAAACTAGGTCAAGAACTTCGTCTTAGATCACAATTTGCTTGAACAAGGATTGCTCAATGCTTATGCAACTTGTGTCTATGTTGACGGCTCTTAAAACACTCCTTAAATATGTTTAGGGTTAGAAGAAAAGAAGGCCCAAAAACACATTCACGGATCCCAAGAAAATCAGATTAGAATTCTGACTTTTGTAAATCTCGACAGCTAGCAGGTGTCGAGGTAGGTGTCGAGCAGGTGTCGAGCTTTAAAAATTCTGCACTTCAACTTGCTTTTTCTTGGACAGACTTGATGACTTCAACACTTGATCTTGAAACATAGTTTCTTGAAGTATTAAATACACCTAGAACTACCCAATTACAAGTAGAGTGCGTTTTGTCAAAGGATTAGCCAATTTACATAAAATGTGACATATGTTCCTAACATGTAAACACATATGTCCTAACAATCTCCCCCTTTGGCAATCCGTGACAAAACCACAACAAACAAATGAACATATGAGAGAAGTCATAAATCACTCAACTCATATTCACTTGTTACATACAATAAAATCTATCCTAACACAAACTCTTGAAAAACTTTGCAAGAAGAGAGTTTATGGCAAGTAGACTTTGACAACCTGTATTTCTGAAACACTTTTAAACAAAACTCATCAAGGCATCTTGTGTGAAACAGAAATTAAATAGATTGCTTACAAATATAAGGAACATGTGTATAAAGAGAGAAAAGAAACAACACATGAAGAGGTAGATGAAAAAGAAACATACATCCACATATATAGAAGATAAGTACAATGTATGTAAACTGATATACAAGACCAATGTATCTAATAAGACTAGAAAAGAAAAAGATACATCAAAAGCCTCACTACATCCCTCAAAAAGTATGAACACTCCCCCTATCAAAAATGTCCTATACTAACTCTCCCCCTAAGATGACTACTCTCATAATCCAAAACTACTCCCCCTTTTTGTCACGAATGACAAAGGGTAGAGTGTCATGTAGACATCTCATCAGTAGAGCTAGCATCTCCATCATCATCATCTGAAGCATCATCGTCATCACCATCATCATCATCATCCTCAGAGTCAGAATCTGAAGCCACTGGAGGAGGTGGTGGAGGAGAAGCCTCAGAAGCAAAACCACCCATGGTCGCCTGCCGTCGTGCGATACGACCAACACGAACATTCACCTGATACAACTCAGTGGTGAGTGTATCGAGGCGAGCATCCATGCGCTGTAGCTGCGCCATAATGTCTCCAAGAGATACATCGCTGGAGGAAGGAAGAGGAGTCGATGTAGATGGAGCAGATCTGGATGGAGCCGAACGGGAGGGAGGAGTGAAATCCGGCTGTCTCGCCCTGAACTGTGCCTCACTACGTTTTACGGTAGCGGCATCTATGGCAGAGATGTGTGTGAAGTGGTCGGACGAGGGAAAAGGGATGGAAAAATGGCGTAGTATCCTCGTGATAGCGGAAGGAAAGATGAGCTTATCACGGGACGCCGCATCTAAATGAACATCTATGATAGAGAAAATGAAGTGGGAAGGAAAATCTATCGTGAGATGCTCAAGTAGAGAAAGCAAGAAACGAGCACGAGGCTCGGTGATAGAGTTATAATGGGAAAGAGGATGAAGTACAAAAGTCATCACCATGTTAAGGAATCTAGGACCTTTAGCAAAAGGTCTACATGATGTGTACATATGCTCACCCCACTCAGAAGGGCGCTCACAGAAGGCAGAAATGAGCTCATCCCTGGACACAGTCCTCAGTCGCTCACAAGTAGGATAGTCAGGAAACTCTATCCTAGGAACCCTAAGCACATCCGCCACTAGCTGCGGTGTGACAGGGATGCGCGTACCTCGAACGCGAGTGAAAAAGAGAGGTACTGAATGATCAATCCCGTGCATGTTGGAGTAAAACTCCTGAATCAGCACGAGAGGACAAGTGACCGGGATGTCACACAGTGACCCCCATCCCCTACTGTGAATGACAGAGGGAAGGTCAGTGTCGGCAAAGTCTGCCAGAACAACGTGGCGTTCCGAATGAACACCTCGTTTAGAAAAGTTCTCAGTAAATGCCTTGTAGGCATCTCCATCACGGAACCGAAGATTATGAGGAGCAGTATCAGAAGATGAAGAAGCTCTAGAACGCAGAGGGTTCCGAGCAGGAGTGGATTTACGTTTAGGTGCCATAGATGCAACTAACGTAAAACAATGAGAAAAGAGATAGAGAGGGAGACAATTAGAAAAGTCCCAAACAGTTCAAATATAACAATATGTTGAACAAAATGGACGTATGCATGGGAATGCATGATCATGTGACATGCAAACATAAAAAGCATCATGGGCTCAGCCCAATCCAATCCTATCAGCACACAGACAAGAATCACACAACTAAATGCATGAACATATCATTCTAATGCACATGGAATGCAATGCATGTCATTCTAAACTCTTTTTATTGAAAACCCAACCCAAGATTTCAATAAAAACTCAATGATTTTGAAAAACCCAAAGTTTTCAAAGAAAAACCCAAAACCTAAGTTTTAAAACATGAAATGCATGAAAAACAAAGGATAACAAGATCATACCAGGTGATTTGAAGCAAGAAAGTGCCAGAAATCAAGTTAAATGAAGGTTGGAGAGAAGAAAACTGCTCAGGAAGACGAACCGCCTCGGACAGATCGAAGAGAGATCGAGAAATGAAGGAGAAAATCACGATCGCAGCTTATATAGGATCTCCAGTAAATCTCGACAGCAGAGGTGTCGAGAGGTATCGAGATGCTGTCGAGACAGGTATCGAGAGAATATGCCTTCGACAGCTAAGGTATCGAGGAGGTATCGAGGTACCAAACAGCTCATCCAACATCAGAAGCTCGATCGATCGACGTGGTGTCGAGAAGGTATCGAGCAGACAGAGAGAATCTCGATCGATCCACCAGGTGTCGAGGAAGTGTCGAGATTGCGATAAGAAAAAGACTTAGAGGCTCGACAGCTGACCAGGTATCGAGGAGGTATCGAGAAGGTGTCGAGCCAGCTATGAAATGCAGTTTTTCGAGAAGTGAAAAACACAGACATGAATGCAATCAAGACATGCACCTCAAACATGATCCAACCAACATATAAATCTCTCAAAAATCATCTTTCAATGAAAATTTAAGCACATGGATCTCCCAAAAACACACACACACACACTAAACAAGTCTAACTAATTTTATATTTCAAAAATAAGTCATGACAGTTTAGTGAGCATACAAAAGCACATGTAAACCTTTGTGATGGCCAAATCACATTGTACCTGCACATGTATCAAAAGTAGCAAAGAATATTGCGTGTTGTGTGTGAAAAACATCGCAAGATTGCATATGTGTATACATATTATGATGATCTGAGATATGAGCAAATGACTTTAACTCACACACAATCATAACTGTTTGATGGGGACTATCACCTTCGAGGTACATCCTATAACTCCCACATCTCCTAGAATACACGCTTGCAACCATTTTAAAGCATTTTTAATCTTTTTGCTTTTTATTTCTTTGCATATTTTCTTTTTAAGCATATCATACATGGGCTTATGAGAAAGAAAAGAAATACCCATTGATATTTTGACATTTCAATTTTGCTATGCCTAAGCACACAAATGTCATTGACATCACACTTTTGCTATGCCGAAGCATACAGATGTCATTAATGATTGGCGGGCAACAGTGGTGAGATGGTTATTAATGCCTTTCTCTTAGGATTTTCTAGTCCTACCCGTCAAAAAGAGTGATATGAGTGTTAAGTCTAAGAATAACCTAATCTTACTCATCACAAACAAGAGCCACAAAGCTCACTTGCTCAGTTGTGCATAAGGATGCTCATCTAAGCTACAAGAGATACAAAGTTTAGAACACTTTGTTTCATTGGCCACCTAAGGTACACAAGTACCAAAGTACACAAAACACACACTGTTTTTGTATTTTTCAATTTTTCAATTTTTTTTTTATTTTTATATGAAAAACAAAATAAACAAAACTGAAAGTAAACACACAAAGACATGTTAAGAAAAAAAACAAAACAATGCATAAAACTAGACTAACTCAGCAAAAATGCAAAACACACAAGCAATGCAACAAAAACAAAAAGGGAGAAGAAAGTGATAATATCACTTAGAGTCCTTTTTCTTCCACACCTTGGAAGAACCTTTCCTTTGATTAAGACTTTGAAACGGCGGTGAGGGGGAAGGATTACACCCGTTCAAGTTCGAAAGGAACATGAGGGTTTTCAGAAGATCTCCAAGAGGAGCAAGAGAGGATTGAAGCTGATTTTGGCTTCCAGATGCTGTCATACTGTTGCTCTTTTGGGTGGCTAGCCACTTGTAGCAATTTGGTCGAGTATGACCTGCAGCTCCACAATGATAACAGAGATGCTGCTTCTTTTGTTTAGGCTTTTGAGAGTTAGCCTTCTTATCCCTAGGGAGTTTAGCATCTTTCTTTTCTGATTTAGGGGGTGCTCTTAAGATGGATTTACCCTTGTCTATGTTCTCACTAGCTAATTCAGTTTTAACATCAATGTTCTCAATTTTAACATTATTAGCAGGAGGAACAAAAACAGTAGAACTAGTAGAAGCAGAGTTAGAGAAAGAAAGACCATACCCTAAACCTGTTCGATCTGAAGCAGATTTCTGGTTGCTGAGCATCTCATCAAGTCTTGCACTTGAAGTCCTCTCCGGTTGAGCTCTGACTTGAAACAGCTCTGCTTCAAGCTTCTTGGTCTTTTCAGCCAGGAAGTTGTTCTCAAACCTCAGTGCACCAATAGTTTGATTCGCCTCATCAAACTTTGTGGACAATTCTTCTCTATCGAGTTCCACATCACTGAGCTTCTTGGTGGCTAGCCTGTATAGCTTTTCATGCTTTTCAGAAAGCTTGTAAAGCTTTTCATAGGCTGAATGGATATCATCTTTGTCATCCATCTTTTCACATTCAGTGTCCACCAATTCTTCTTCTTCTTCTTCAACAATCCCATCAGTAGAATTGACTGAAGCAGTGAAAGCATTTAGGATTCCGTCATCTTCACTATCGGAATCATCTTCAGGCTCAGTGTCACTCAGGGTTGCAGCAAGAGCCTTACTCTTTCCAATGCTCTTCAGATATGTAGGACACTCATTCTTCATGTGTCCAAACCCATGACACCCAAAACATTTTGGTCCTGCTGGAACAGTGTACTGACCGCCATCCTTGGCATCCTTCCTTCCTTTATCTTGGCTCTTGAACTGTGAAGAGCTAGATTGCCTTCGGTCCTTGTCGAAGTTCCTCCCATTGGCATTCTTCATAAACTTCTTGAACTGCCTTGTAATGTAGGACTTCATCTTGGAATCTTCATCATCGGAAGACTCATCTGTATCACTGCTCTTTGCCTTCAGGGCCATGCTCTTGCCCTTGCTTGACTTGCCTATTCTTGATAACCCTAGCTCGTAGGTCTGCAAGTTCCCAACCAGCTCAGTCAAAGGAATTTTATCAATGTCCTTTGATTCTTCAATTGCCGTAATCTTGGCATGAAATCTCTCAGGTAGAGATCTGAGCACCTTCCTTACAACCTTGGGTTCAGGGATGGTTTCTCCAAGATTGAAGGCTGAGTTCACTATGTCCTTAAGCTTGGCATAGAACTCATCAAACGACTCATCCTCCTCCATCTTTATCTCTTCAAAGCTAGTAGTGAGCCTCTGTAGCTTTGAATCTTTGACAGCCTTTGTTCCTTCATAGGTTGTCTGGAGGATGGTCCACGCCTCCTTGGCAGTTTCTGTTGAGGATATCTTCTTGAACTCCTCATTGGTGACAGCGCTAAATAGAGCATTCAGCGCTTTGCTGTTGAAGTTCACCGCCTTGATCTTGGCTTCATCCCAATCAGCCGGCGCTTCTTTTAGCTTTGTCCAGCCAATCTCCACAGCTTGCCACACCTTCTCATCTAAGGACTGCAAAAAGGCTCTCATGCGTACTTTCCAGTAGGCATAGTTAGTCCCATCAAATAAAGGAGGTATAATAAGAGATTGTCCTCTATCCATGACTAACAGGGGTCAATGGATCAATCACAGCAAAGATTAATAACTAATCAGAGTGTGCCTGCTCTGATACCACTTGATAGGCCACAAACTGAATGACCCCTTGTGATTTAAACTAATTAATTAATTTAGCCAAGTTATTAATTAATCAATTTAACATGCAAATACGTGGCAGCACAAACAAATTACCGAATAACTAAATATGCAGCGGAAAATAAATGACACGGTGATTTGTTCACGAATGGGGAAAAACCCTAACGGCAAAAACCCCACCGGGTGATTTTCAGGTCACCACTCCCGAAACTCCACTATTATCAAATCAAGCAGTTACAAATAAGGAATCCCAAGTACCTTATCAACCTACAGTTGAACTCTTACCCCAATACCCAATCGGACTTGATCTGTAGTGACAGTTCCCCCTTTTGATGCACGGCTCCCAAGTACGTGACTAACCAGATGCGCGGATCCCAGTACGCGACTTCAAACACCAACTTTAGAAAGAGAGGTTGCAAAGTTCTTCAGATCATCCTATGCAACGAAGATCAGGAAGATGCTTGGTCACAAAACCCTACGGTGCAAAGTACACAGCAATTTCTTGAAGAAGATGAACTAGGTCAAGAACTTCGTCTTAGATCACAATTTGCTTGAACAAGGATTGCTCAATGCTTATGCAACTTGTGTCTATGTTGACGGCTCTTAAAACACTCCTTAAATATGTTTAGGGTTAGAAGAAAAGAAGGCCCAAAAACACATTCACGGATCCCAAGAAAATCAGATTAGAATTCTAACTTTTGTAAATCTCGACAGCTAGCAGGTGTCGAGGTAGGTGTCGAGCAGGTGTCGAGCTTTAAAAATTCTGCACTTCAACTTGCTTTTTCTTGGACAGACTTGATGACTTCAACACTTGATCTTGAAACATAGTTTCTTGAAGTATTAAATACACCTAGAACTACCCAATTACAAGTAGAGTGCGTTTTGTCAAAGGATTAGCCAATTTACATAAAATGTGACATATGTTCCTAACATGTAAACACATATGTCCTAACAGTTCACATTTCCTTTCATCAATTGGGATCATAACCCCAAGACATCATCAACATCAACATATGAATTGGGCTTAAGCAATAAATCAAAACTCACGACCCATATTACCTCTCTTACACTTATGGCAAGCAGCTTTGGCAAGCAGCTTCTTCAACAAGAGCCCACATTTATACAAAATGACAACAAAATCCGAGGTACATGATCTCATCTTTGGCTTATGATCCAAGCTCATAAGTCTCTTTGGAAAAATTTTGGGAGTCATGGTTTGGAGGGCCAAGAGGTATGTTCAGTAAAGTTTTAGCAGTTTAAAGTTGATAAAAGAGACATGTTGCTTGGCGTGTCTTCTCTAACTCCCTGAACTCTAACGAGTCCGTGTGTAACGGGTAACATATGGTAAGCATCTCTTATCACATAGCACTTTAGATGATAAAATTCTCCATTGCTCTTTTCCTACAACTTAATATTCATCGTATGACACATACTCAATATCTGTAACCATCTAACTGCTGAGAAAATAACTGTTCATTAATCCCCAGCTGTTACTATACAAATTTAGAAACTTCATTATATTATTCTACATAAGTCTCATTACTACTTTTAGCTAAAATCCAACTAAAACACATGGCCTAATCTGATTGCTATCTTTAATCTCCAACTATATACAAAAAATTCATGATATTTCTGATACCCAGCTGCTATCTGCCACAATTAGACTATATATTTCTCTGCCAACTGTCAGAGCAAAGCATAAATGCTCTGCTTGCTCACCAAGATTAAGTCATAGCACAATGAGACCTTAACTAGATCTCTAAAGCTTCATCAACTTTCAACCAATTATTTTATTACTTACTAAAAATGTGTTGTAATGGAACCTTGCACCAAAAATACAAACACCCAAAAAAAGGAAACATTTCCAGCAGAACCCCAGCAGTGTATTCAGCACTTGACACTTGGCTGGAAGTGATATCATTAGCCATTTAATGCTGAAATCCCAGCAATCAGCTGCTATATCCAAAATAGCAAGATATCCTTAAAAGAGATCTTACAATTTTCAGCTAAATCCATGAAATAAATGTTGAATGTCCTCTCCAGCAGTCTAAAATCACCCAACTGACCTCATTTGCTTTTTCCCAAAGCAAACAGCTGTCTTATGACAGCTGTGATAGCTGTCTCCTGATAGCTATCACAGCTGTCACAGTTTTTTCAGAATTGCTGTGACAGCTGACCCAGTAGCTTGAGCATTACTGATTTTTTTACATTTGGCTAAAACCAAAACCAACTAAAGTAACTATCTTTTTCTTGCCAAAATACCTTCCTTTTTTGCTACTCTTTCCCAAGCAGCTCTTACCTAAAACAACAAGAACACCTTAAACCTAAACATACTATTTTTGGCCAAATCTTAGGATGGATTTTCTAAAAATTTATTGCTGATTGGGACAGATTTTAGCTGAGATTATTTGCTAATACCCCCTTAAACTCAGCTCTAAAGGGGACCCTTCATCAGCACCTCAAAGGAGGACACCAATGGAGGAAAACTCTCTCATAAACTTCCCTATTCTTTGTTCCTTTAATTATCTTCCTAAGCTCTTAATGAAATGCTGAACTTCTAAGTTTTTCTAGTTTTTAAATTAGGAACTAAACTCTTCAGCCCTTAGCTCATAAATGCCCTTCATAAGCTCTCATGCATCCTCCAGCAGAAAATCCTAGCAGTAAATCCTAGCAACATTGCTAAACACACTACAGTACTATTACCCCTCTTGTACTCATTCTCTCACTCTTTATATTCAGAAAATATATCCATCTTATTGCTCCTATCTCCAAATACCTGAACATATCTCTACTGAACACATCTCTATTGTACATACCTCTTGGCCCTCCAAACCACGACTCCCAAAGTTTCCCGAAGATACTTATGAGCTTGGATCATAAGCCGAAGATGAGATGATGTACCTCGGGTTTTGTTATTATTTTGTGTAAATATGAGCTCTTGTTGAAAAAGCCGCTTGCCATGAGTGTTTGAGAGGTAATATGAGCTATGAGTTTTGATTCATTGCTTAAGCCTGATCTATATGTTGATGTTGATGATATCATGGGTTATGATCCCAATTGATGAAAAGGAAATGTGGACCATGAATTCGTCTCTTGAAGTAAGGATCTCTCGGGCCATGTGAGCCCAATCTATGTAGTTGAATGAAATATGAGCTTATTTTGGGTTTTAAATAGATTTACCCAAAAAAATAAATAATATGTTGATGTGACATGGGTTGGCAATGAGGCAGTGCCACGTGGGGCGAAAAAAGAGTCCTCAACATTTAGCCCCCCGAGTGCATGGGCTTGTACTCCAAGGGCATGCACAAGTAGAGGGTTTGCTTGAATACCTTTTTAGATGAGCTAGTCTAAGATTGTTAACGGCTGAAAATGATGCTGCTGGGTTGGAGGCAGCAAGGTAGTGTTGCAGTTGGTCAGGATTGCAGTTGGATGTGGTGCTGCTGGGTTGAGGACAGCAAGGTAATGTTGCAGCTAGTCAGGATTGCAGCTAGATGTAGTGCTGCTTTGATTATGATTGGGTTTGTTGAAGTCGATACATTTAGAGTTGACTTCATTCTTGTAATTATGACCGCGATTGGTCTATTCAGAAATAGTATGAGTACAACTTTCAATGCTACGGCTAGGGAGGATACTGCTCTTGATCCAGTGGAGCTGAAGCATTGAAGTTGTTGCTGCCGAAAGTCTGAATACTGTGTTTATTGCTGGGGTAGTCTAGAATGTAGTTTGATATCATAGCGGATGAATATTTCGCTGATATTGCTGATTGTAGTCAATTCTTGAAGAAATTTGATAGAGATGGCCAAGATAATATGAGCTTTCCATTAAGATTCTGTCATTGTTGGAAGAGTTGCTTTAGGAGGCATAGAGATTAAATGGCCACTTGTAGGATTGGTAGAAAGTTTCATAGCTAGAGTAGTAGCTTTGATTTAATCGGTGGAGTGACTGGTCTTCGTGTAGACCTATATGTAGTCTTCTTAAATAGATAGTGAGAGACTAAGCCCCCAAGTGTAACATCACTGCAACTTTGATGATGACGTTGCAAAGATCCTTGCGGTGTGATGCATAAAACCGCTATGATTCCAATAGTATAGTGCGTGGGACTACCACGGCTTTGAAGAGGGTGTGTGGGACTTTCGCGGCTTGATATAATAGTACTTTAATGGATAGAGCTCCATTTTTTGCTTGTAATTTTGTGAGAGCGTCGAATTGAAGAGTAATGTGTTCTTGAAAAAAGTTGGCCGCTGCTAGACCAATAGACATGAATAGTGGAAATATCTCTAGTGATATTGTTGCACTTTGTTGTGATAAATATCCACTTGTAGCCCCCGGAGATGGAACCTTAGGATTAATTAGATCAAGCCCCCAAGTGTAGAGAGGCCTTGGATAAGCATATATTAGCAAGTGAGGAGTACCTTGACAAGTTCAGCAATGAAATTTGCAATTTTGTTGCTTGAAATAGTGTAGGTACTTGTGGTAATGATCTTGTATGATGATTGCTTCATTAAGCATGCTGGATCAACAAGTCTATTTGTTGAAGGCATTTTTATAGACTGATGGATCTGCTGGAGTTCTGAACATAAGTAGCTAAGGTTTATTCTGTCTGCCCAAGCAAGCTACTAGGTGTGTGTCAATTTACTGCTGGAGTAATCTTTTCTTGATTTGAATAGGTGATTTATCATTCTTGATTTGAAGGAAATCGTATTGGCAGCTTTTAAGAAAGTATGGCTGGCATGAATCCCAGTGGTAAGATAGGAAATACCAATCTGATGGCAATGGTCTAGATCTAACAATAGAATAGTATGGTGGCAGCTTTCCTTTTGTTTTTAGGAAGTAAGTTCAGCTAAACCTCTTGTTGCCTTTAAGTAAGAATCAAGGGCGCCACTTGACAATGTTGGTAGATGATTCTTTGTTGGACTTGGATGATTTGGAAACTACTTCATCTTTCCCAGTAGTAGGTGGATTCTTGTCAAGTTGTTGGCCATTGGCTTCTTGCATTTTTCACCATTCGCTGGGTTATGATCAGAAGTAACAAGGACTGTGGAGTACTCATCTTGCTTCCTAGCGGTTCAAGGCTTTTATTGATGCAGTAACTTTTTAGACCTTTGCAGCAGCTGGGTAGATTGTGTAATGTGAAGATACAACAGTAGGTAGTTTGGAATAGTGCCATGGAATTGTTGGATGTATTCAAGTGAGCCTTGGATCTGATTTTTGCTTGTGGAGGGCAGTAAGAGTGATCCTTAATTCTTCATGAGAACATTTTTCAGCAAAGATTCCCCATGTAGCGATGAAAGTAGGTTGAATAGTAGTGTAGCAAAATGTTGGCATGATCCGAGATGGATTAAGAAAGTTCTCCACTTCTTGAATGTAGGCCTCGAATGATAACCTGTATGTTAGTGAAATAGAGATAATTGCCATGAGGTTTTAGTGCAATAGAGATAATTGCCTTGAGATTTACCATGGGCTTTGATAAGTAATTGCCATGGGCTTGAACCATGGGCTTTTAGTTGAAATTGAATTCCATTGATAAGATAGTTTTGCTATGAACTTGAATCATGGGCTTTTGAAATATATTGTTGCTAAAGTATTAACTTTGGGCTTTGAGCATAATATAATATTATTTGCCAAATAATATTTGGGCTTTTATAAAATAATTTTGTCAAAAAAGTAGTAGTTTGCTGATAAAATGTTGTGAAAATAGCATTAGACTTTTGTAAAGTATTGCCAAGTATTTAGGCTTTCAATAGCATTTAGGTTTTTGTAAAATTTTGCCAAAATATTATTTGAGCTTTCAATAAAATATTGCCAAGGATAGTACTTAGACTTTTGAGTATTTGTAAAATTTTGCTAAAAAAAGGTGTTTTGGGGCCTTTTTCGGTCGCCCAGCCATGTGTGGTTCGTTGGAGAGATGACCTTGCTAAGCTCGAGTTCTGTTTGGGGAGTTGCGTCTAGAACTCAACATTGGGCCACGTGGTCTAATGGCTACCGGCGTATTTTTAAGTCTACAAAACCATTAAAGTCAAAGTCTAAGAATCATGATAATGGTCGAATAAATATACAATATGCGTTTGATATGATAGCTTTGATTAGTAGTTGTAATATCAGTTGAAATAAAGTAGTATTTATTTAGAGATAAAGTAATCATGTACTCAATGATGTAAATTTAAAGATATGGAAGCAAAGTCACTAATCTTTGTATGGTTTATAACTCTAGTAGTGTAGCATTAATGAGTTGATAGGATTCTAGTAGAATGCCAGCGATAGAGGCTAGTTAAGCTTGCCCTTCTTATCATGCATTTAAATGAGTTCAAGCCTTGGTTAATAGTTGTAATAGTAGTTGAAATAAAATAATATGTATTTAAATGTGAAGTAATCATGTATTCAATGATGTAAATTTAAAGATATAGAAGCAGAGTCACTTATCTCTGATAATTTGCAGTCCTAGCAGTGTAGCATCAGTGAGTAGATAGCATCCTAGTAGAATGACTCCAGCGATAGAGGGACAGTTTGCCATGATAACTTTAAGATTGAAGGAGAAAAATGGGTGCAACTTGAGGGAGAGAGAGTATGCCCAGCTGTGTGTAGGGGCTCGTAAAGCTTGCCATTCTTATCATGCACTTAAATGAGTTTTTCCCTTGACAATGCTCTTTTAGTTGTTGTGAAGTTACAAATAGTGTTGCCTTCCATGAGAAGGTCTTTTGTATGGAGTACTTGTGCCTCTAAGAGAAGGGCTTTATGTAAAATGGATTTGTGCCTTCCATAAGACGGGCTTTGATATGAGATTTTAGTGCCTTCTAGAAGAAAGACTTTAACATTAGAAGTTTTATGCCTTTTATGAGAAGGGTTTTTAGTATGAGTGTTTAGTATCTCTTGAGAAGTGTGAAGATAGTAAAAGATATAAATGTTTTGTGGGATGTAGTATTTGTAATATGTATGATATATGGAAGTATGAGAGATATGGAGGTTAAAGATAATAAAAATGTGAGATTATAATCGCTGGAGAAGTTGTAGAGATTGCCTTTGAAGGGGAAATATTTTATAAGAGAAGAGTATAAAGATGTGTTCAGGTATTTGGAGATAGGAGCAGTAAGATGGATATATTTTCTGAATAAAGAGAGTGAGAGAATGAGTATAAGAGGGGTAATAGTACTGTAGTGTGTTTAGCAATGTTGCAAGGATTTACTGCTGGAGGATGTATAAGGGCTTATGAAGGGCATTTATGAGCTAAGGGCTGAATAGTTTAGTTCCTAATTTGGAAACTAGAAAAACTCAGAAGTTCAGCACTTCATTAAGAGTTTAGAAAGATAATTAAAGGGAGAAAGAATATAGAAGTTTATGAGAGAGTTCTCCTCCATTGGTGTCCCCCTTTGAGGTGTTGATGAAGGATCTTCTTTAGAGCTGAGTTTAAAAGGGTATTAGCAAATAATCTCAGTCAAAATCTGTCCTAATCAGCAATGAATCTTCAGAAAATCCATCCTAAGATTTGGCCAAAAATGGTATGTTTAGGTTTAAGGTATTTTTGTTGCTTTAGGTAAGAGTTGCTGGGAAAAGAGCAGCAAAAAAGGAAGGTATTTTGGCAAGAAAAAGATAATTACTTTAGTTGGTTTTGGTTTTAGCTAAATGTGGAAAAATCAGTAATGCTCAGGCTGCTGGGTTATCTGTCAAAGCATTTCTGAAAAAGCTGTCCCAGCTGTCAGGAAAAGCTGCGATAGCCATCATGAGACAGCTGTCACAGCTGTTATAAGACAGCTGTTTGCTTTGGGTAAAAGCAGATGATGTCAGCTCAGTGATTTTAAACTGTAGGAGAGGACATTCAGCATTTATTTCATGAATTTGGCCAAAAATTGTAAGATCTTTTTTTAAGGGTATCTTGCTATTTTGGGTATAGCAGCTGGTTGCTGGGATTTCAGCATTAAATGACTAATGATATCACTTCCAGCCAGGTCTCAAGTGTTGAATACACTGCTGGGGTTCTGCTAGAAATGTTTTCTTTTTTTGGATGTTTGTATTTTTGGTACAATGTTCCATTACAACACATTTTTAGTAAGTAATAGAAGGATTTATTAAAAGTTAATGAAGCTTTAGAGATCTAGTTAAGGTCTCATTGTGCTGTGACTTAATTTCGGTGAGCAAGCAGAGCATTTAATACTCTGTTCTGGCAGTTGGCAGAGAAATATATGGTCTGATTGTGACAGACGGCAGCTAGGTATCAGAGATATCATGAATATTTTGAATATAGTTGAGGATTAAAGATAGCCAATTAGATTAGGTCATGTGTTTGAGTTGAATTTTAGCTAAAAGTAGTAATGAGATTTATGTAGAATAATATAATAAAATTTCTAAATTTGTATAGCAACCGCTGGAAATTGAATGAACAGTTATTTTCTTAGCAGTTAGATAGCTGGAGATATTGAGTATTTGTCATATGATGAATATTAAGTTTTAGGAAAAGAGCAATGGAGAATTTTATCATCTAAAGTGTTATGTGATAAGAAATGCTTACCATATGTTACTTGCTACACACGGGCTCATCAGAGTTCAGGGAGTTGGAGAAGACACGCCAAGTAACATGTCTCTTTTATCAACTTTAAACCACTGGAGTTTTACTGAACGTACCTCTTGGCCCTCTAAACCACAACCCCCAAAATTTCCCCAAAAAGACTTATAAGCTTGGATCATAAGTTGAAGATGAGATGACGTACCTCGGGTTTTGTTGTCATTTTATGTAAATATGGGCTCTTGTTGAAGAAGCCGCTTGCCATGAGTGTAAGAGATGTAATATGAGCCGTGAGTTTTGATTCATTGCTTAAGCCTGATCCATATGTTGATGTTGATGATGTTTTGGGGTTATGATCCCAGTTGATGAAGAGGAAATGTGGACCATAAATCCGCCTCTTGAAGTAAGGATCTCGCGGGTCATGTGAGCCCAATCCATGTAGTTGAATGAGATATGTGCTTATTTTGGGCTTTAATAAAAAATCAACAGTATGTTGATGTGGCATGTGTTGCTAATGAAGTAATGCCATGGGAGCCGAAAAAAGAGTCCTCAACAATGATTATCATTAATATTTAAATTATATATATAAGAATTATAAAATGAATTTTAATATATATTTTTTAAATATATCCATACATATGCATGGAGTTACAAATTAGTTGATATAATAGAAGGGAAAACTTTATTTTAAAAGGGGAGGTAAATAATTACATTTTAGCTAATTTACAATGTATCAGCCTCCATCTGGGAAAGCTTCTCTCAAAAAAGTGTTGTTCTCTCAAAACTTAGCAGGCACAAGTCCTATACTTGATCCATCAGGGTCAAGGCTTCAACCTGTAATGAACAAAAATTCACAATATTAGTGGTATTATGACTATTATCCAAGTTCTGTGTTATATCTGTATAATCCTCATATACATTGATATATCACAAGGCATTACTTTTTTATAGTAGTTGGCACCAACTATAGAACAGATTGCTGCATCTTGCGCATACTTAGCCAGACAGGGATCTTTGCTATTGACATGTCATGTCCCTTAGGAAATCCTCGGGGAAAAAAAAAAAAAAAATAGAGAACTGTCAGGAGATAATGGATGGTGAAAATTACTTGGGATTGAGTCATTATTTCTATATGTAGCATAGATATCAAACCTTGACAATCAACTAGTTTCATAGTTTGTCAATTGTGACTGATACAGCTCAAGACTACCTTATTCCTTTCCAAAAGAATTAAAAAGGAAAAAGAAAACCCCCACTCAAATTAAAATGAAACTTTCAAATAGTCAAGATTTGAAGTGGAGCATAGTAAGGAAAAAATTTAACTTTAAACTAATTTGAAACTATCTTCCTCCAACCCACTATGTAGCAATTGAAGAAACCATAATGTTTATTTATAGTTTTATTCACATGACTTTTTAAATGAATCGTGTGACTTGTTTAAATAATATACATAGATAGTCTTATAAACCTTCATGTAGTGAGTTGGAGAAGATAACTCCAACCTAGTTTGGAGCTAAATTTTGTCCCAAATAGAATGTAGAATACAGTAAAATACTGTCAACTAAGCTTTGTACTTCTACTTTTTTGTTTTTCCATAATCTATATATATCTAAAAGCTGAAGTGTAGTATTTATTGTTGCTATGCTCTTCTTAAGCCACCTCATCCTTTATGTCATTGCCACATCATTATATTTTTCATATTTATTTTTTACTTTTAATTTTCTTGACATTATTAAATATATAAATACATTGGCTTTGCAAATTCATCTTAGGCGGTTTTAATGTTACATATTTATCTACTTTAATTTTAATGTTATAACTAAGTATAGTCTATACATATTCCTTTAAAGCAGTTTTAACTTTACATATAATTTTGGCATTTTTTTTTTTTGATAATGTAATTTTGACAATTTATCTTCCTTTATTTTGTCTCTTCTTATTATCATCCTCTTACTATAAATTTGTCACTCTTTCCCAATTTATGCATATTTTATTTTCCCACACAAAAGGTTCTCTCTCTCTCCCACATTTGTTTTTCATTTTTTGTTGGATTTTTTATGAAATTTGTACACCCATTGTCTTATTGTTGACTAACTCATTTGTGTTCCTTGATGTAAGTATTTTCTTTTTATCATTTTATTTGCAACACTAAATACTTTTAATGTTGTTGACCAAATATGGGGCAAAATTATATTATAATATGTCCATATTTTGTGTTATTGTCAGGTTTTAGTTTATTTGAAAAACAACGAGATAGTTTGGACAATAAGATGAAGAACAGTTAGTGCACCTGAAGAAGATGATCTTTCTGCAATTTCCTTTCACTATTTGTAAATATATTGTTTAACAAATTAGCACCAAATTGTTATATCTTTATTATATGATGTTTTTAGATGCATGAGTAATTGTTTTTAAGCATTTATGAATATTTTGTATTGCTTATCTTCCTTATCTCATTAGTGTATTTTTTGAGATTTTTAAGAAAACAAATTCAATTTCGATTTTAAAATTATTTATATATGCATCCATTTTTCGCACGTTGGATTAGATGTTAGATTAGATTATGACAGTATTAATACAATATGTGGCTTGATCACAATCATTATGTATAATAGAATAAATTTTTTGAATTTGATTATGCATTGAATATTTGTCTTGGTCACATCACATTTGAAAGATTTTACATATTCAGGAGAATGACTTTGACTTGGATTTGAGTTTTATTTTTCCCTTTCTTTTTTATTTGAATTGTAATTTTGTTGAATTTTATAAATTTTTTTATACGTTTCTTAGTGTGTTTTTAATTGTACAATAGAAAAAAATTGGGTTTGAATTTTTTTTAAAATTAAAAAATAATTTCCAAATTTTAGTTACTTTTTAATGATACATAAAATGTTATAAATAATCTTCATTAAAAAATTAATATTTTTTCAACCTTTGAAATTCTTGAAAAAAATTGTATTGTTTTCATTTTGGTATGACAAAAATTATATATTACATTTGTGATTGTCACTGTAACAAATGAAAATATGATTATCAAATACATTTTTATTTATTAAATTAGTCCAAACTATAAAAATAAATTTAATGAGATCACCCTAAAAATATTATCAAGTGTAACGCGCGAGATCCGTGGCTAATTACATAATAATAATAATAATAAAACTTAGATCTATTTTGTAGCCAGCCTACCTGATTGGTTATTGTCGAGATTTTCAGGTCCCCTACTGGTGCTTGGCTTGCTAGTACGCGGCTGGGCCATTGCTTGATTCTGCAAAAGGAAATAGACCTTACTAGTTTCAACTACTTAAAATCCCAAGTAGTTTAGTTAAAAGTGCGCTAAGGTGTGCTTAAAACTCAAAACCCTAAGTTCTGTTCAAGCTTTTCAAATGCATTTTGAAGAAGCACAAGGCACGCCTAAGCAAACTGTATTATTTGTTTGCTAAAAATATATATGAATCATAAAAATTAATCACTTGTTTTTGAAGGAAATGGTATAAATTATTTATTTATTATACAAACAGCATTCTTAAAGTGGTGTAATAGAAAAAACAATTCATTGTTTGCATATCAAAAGACAAACAAGACAATTTACTTTTCTTTTGCTCTTTGGCCTTTGTCTTTTAGATATAATTTGATTGTCTTATAGTTATGTATATTTGTAAGTAAAATGGAATTATATAAATATTTGTGCTTAAATTTGAATTTACAACCTTTGTACAATGCATCCATTCGAGCTAATAGGAAAAATATATTACCTTCTCGAGTAAACTTTTTTCAATAATATGTCATGCATACTTCTATTAGAAGCTATTATACATTATATTTGAAAAATGTGTATTTTACTTCAATATGTCGTGCTTTGTGCCTAGATAGACTCTAGGAGGCCTATGGGCTTAAGTGTGCTTGATGCTTTTGACAATGTTGGTCCCAAGAGAATGGTGATGGAATGGGGCCATGCACATTAACCTCAAGCATGTGGTAAGCTACAAATGAATTAGAAAATTTCTTATCATTTTAAGTAATGAGAAACAATATTTTTTTAATAAATTATAAAGAAAAAGGAAGACAGGACAGGAGTAACTCAAGCCTGAGCTTAATTGTTCTTAACAAGATTGTAACATGTTCTCTATAAAAAAGGTATGATCACCTAGGACAAACAGACTTCTTTTTTTTTTTTTTTTTCTGCTACTCCTTAATAATGCTGTAACCAGATATACTGAATCAAAAGTTATGACAATGTAGGATGAGTGGTGTCGTGATCTTTCAATCTATGTGTATGGATTCATAGTGGTCTACAAATAGCCTGGAATAGTGCAAAATGATAATTTCTCTTATCAGAAGAAACAGAACTACGTAAGTGGTAATATTATATTACATAGAGGTGGAATAGAAGTTTCACAAACACATCTAAGCCCTAACTCAGAGGCAAGATTAAGAAGGAAAAGTACCTGTGGTAGCGGTGACTGCATTTGGTGGGGAGCAACATACTGCTGATAAGGATCGGTAAAATTTGGGAACCATGACTGGCTTGGATGTTGTGCCCCAAGTGAGTTCAGCATTTGTTCTGACTGGTTTGATTGGATTCTGGAAGGATCGGGCACAGGAACAGGCGGCATGAAAGCTGGCATTGGGAATCTTGGTCCCAGATGAGCTGCTGCTCCTGTTGGCAATCCTGAACCAGCTAACATATTGGGAAATGGAAACATTGGCCGGTTGATTCCCATTTCCATGCCCATGCCCATGCCCATGCCCATCCCAATTCCCATACCCATTGTAGGCATATACTGCTGGACCCCAGGAAATATCATAGGGACCATGCCACATCCCATGGACATCATCTGCAGAAATATTTTAACACCTAATTTTCGTTATGAATAATGCATGAGGTCATAATTTTTATTGGTGAAGATATTAACCATATGAAATAAAAAATGAAGTACTGAAATACGTGTTTGTATACCAAGAACTTGTATAACTGCATAATATGCAGATTGTGACATATCATTTTTAAATATGCACTCTTCAAATTAAATGGACCATGCTACATGCTGGAAAATACCTAAAAGCTAAGTCAACTTTCAAAAATAGAATAGTGATAATCCTTCATTTTCTGTTCCAGAAACTTTCTTGCATTCTCTTGTCCTGTTCTCGAATATTGGGCAAGTTAATCCAACAAAAGTCTAATCTGAGGTGAAAAGGACACAGTCCAATTTAAGAGAATCTATAATATTAGATTATTACTACTACCGATTTTTCAAATATTAAAATATGCTGTTCAAATCTAATGCAATTTTTTTATATTCCGAGTAAAATCTGCATGGATGGCCCTTAATTTTTAGCACTGCAGATAGCATTACTTCTCAAAGACATATTTCTGATATTTCATTAAATCGGCTTGGCTCTTCATTAGAGACCCCACTGCATTAGACAGGATTCCACTGTGCATGGAGTGAGTAGGAAATTTCGGTGTAAGATGATTAATTCCTACCCAAGGATTCGACTTTCCAGAATCTAGAATAAGATATTTTGTCAAAACTAGTGGAAAACCTCCAGAAAAGTGTAATATAAACGGACTGTTTTGGATAAATAAAATTCATTCCTTAGGAAAAATATAAATTTCTAGGGTCATGGATTTATCCAGAACCAGTGTACTTCCAGGAAGAAGTAATTTTAATGGTCTGTCTGGAAAATGAACTTATTTCCCAAGGTAAAAGCTCAATGTTCCAAAAATTAATAACATGAATTGTGTCAAAATTAACTATTGCAGCAACATATTCACCTCCATCGTAAACCTAGCTAGTAACTTCAAAGAGAATTCCAAGGGGGAGGATCAGGTTTGGCATTACAAAGGATCAAAATTTATTGAAGCATCAGGACTAGTACCTGTATCTAAGAAAAAGTAAATGTTAGAAAGTACATTATATACATGTTTTTTGTTGACAAGGACTGTATTTATTACATTGACCCCAGAGGACCCTTTAGTTAAGATCAAACAATTGAGGAGTATAGGTTACTCCATATGTCTCAAGTGCCAATAGGAAATATCTTGGCATGCCTAGGTCATAAACATGCAAATAATCTATGCCAGTGTGCCCTTTGTTCTTTTATTGGAAGATAAGAGTACAAAGACTCACTAAGCAGCCATATTATTCATGCAACCACAGAGAAGCAAGTGGGTAGCACATTTGTGCCTCATCTTTTTGGTGCTTTTAATGCTCTCAATGAACAAATAATGCAGGCATATTATAATACTATTATTGTAATAAAAGGATTACGATTCTCATTATTATGTCTACTACATAAATATCACAGCTGCAATTAAGTGAAACAACAATTTCTTCAGGAGTAGAGTCATGTATCTCAATAATTAGAGATTTATTTTCATCCAGCTTGCAAATAAAATATGACTGAGGCAGTTGGACCATTCGTGGAAACATTTGTATTTGAGAAACAAGATAAAAGCAATATACCTGTACTTGCAACTGAAGTGACTTCAAGTACTCAATTGCCTCATCAAGCATTGAAGCTTTGTCTGACTGGAATTTAGAATGAACAAGAATTATAAAATAAGTCAACAGCATATAAAAACAAACATATAGGGTTTGTTTCCTTTTTTTTTTTTTTTTTTTAGCTGCTATCCTAATAATTGGGAAATATCTCAATTAAATAAATTGTGTGTGACTGACCTTGTTGCAACGAGGTATGAGTTCCTGCAAAGCCTTCATCTTCTCATTTATCCTATCTCGACGTCTCTGCACATGAAAACATTTAATCATTTGAAGTAAAATAACCCCATGAAATAGGGACAGAGTGTAAAAATTATTAGTATACTTGTAAGAGTACAGACCCTCTCCGAAAGATTGTGGACCTCTGCAGCACGGGATCTCTTTGTAGAGGTTGATCCACGAACCTGTTTCTTTGCATCCGCAGATTCAAACTCAACATCCTTTTACAATAAAAAGAGAAAACAATAAGATCATATAAAGTAAACTACAATCAATAAGGATATTAAAAAAGGAGTACAGGGGTATTGAGCCCAAAAACCTAAACAGGAAAAAGAAGTTATAGCATGTGTGCACATAAAAGCACCATGAACATAAAACACGCAATCTATTTTCAAGTATGACTATTAATTTGGCCTGAAACATCTTCTAAAAAAATACTTCCGGCAGTAGCTCATTTTTCTCTCTTGAAGCTAGCAGTGCCATATAGGTAGCACTTGATTGCATATTTAAAGGCTTCCTTCTGGCTCCCACAATTTTCTGCATGTAAAGCAAACGCTCATCATCACCAAGGTCACATTCTTAGCTCCTACTGCTTGAATGGAATAAATAGGTAGAATTACTCTTCCTCACTTTTTAAGTGAAGCCTTTGAATCCCCCCATCTACTTGTCTCAAGGAATTGAAAAACACCCTTATTATCCTAACATTTGAGGCACAAATCCATTATGTATAGACTAGATAACTGGGATGACCTGAAAGCAGATCCAAAATGTCAACTCACCACTAACATTTTTTTTTTTTTTTTGAAGAGTTTGATTTCCGGACTTGAACCCGCGACTTGTCACTTTTGATGGAAGGCACTTGCCATCACACCAAGGCTCGAAAGAAAATCCTTTAACAAGTCCTAAATATTGCTTGACAAGACGTCAGTCCAGCCAAGTACTGATACTTTTTATGCTCTAGTTTAAGTCATCAAATTAACGGCAACACTAATGAACGCGAAACAACAAACGTGATTTTTCTATAATAAAATTATAAATTCCCTCAGCTCTTTTATTTTTATTTTTTTATTTTTTATTTATACAAGATAGAAATTCTACTCTAGCCTAATCTAAGTGTATATGTGTGAAAACTCCCTCCTGGAGATTTGAACCTCGACCCTTACCCTCCACACCCCAAAAACACTAATGCTTGTAGAGTGACCGTCGCACTAAGGGTGTACGGTGGTTCCCTTAGCTCTCTATATGAAGTGAATTACACTTGGTTATCCTACCATTTATTACTTCACTATAAGAGCTCTTTCTTTTCTAGACTTTTAGGGGTTGTTTGGCATTGTTGTTTAAACAACAGTTTTCAGTGTTTAAACAACAATAACATTTCTGACAAGTATTTCTATAACACTCAAATATGTATTTCCACAACACTAAAAACTAAACAATATTGCTACCAAACGGACCCTTAATTTAACAAAAATAGTGGGTGTGAAAATGTCCGCTAATGACAAAAGAAAAGTTATAAAAAATAGAAAGCAGCCCCCCAAACTGGACAATAAATTTGCCCCTGTAGAATAATAGACTCCTATTCACTGAAAATCATAATTTCAACATGTAGTCCCCCATAATAGGCCATAGGGGGCGGAGATAACTATAGGGGTGGGGGCCATGATTTTGATAAATACATTTATCCCTAATGAAAAATAATTAAGAATTTTTTTTTTTTTTGACTTTTTGGTCCCCAAAAATTATGAGCACCTTCCTCTCAAAAGGAACCATGTTAAGTCTTTTAACTTATAATATATAAGAAGTTCAATCTTTTGTAAATAAGGATAAAAGTGTTTTATAGAGATAATAAAAATATCTAATTTTCATCCATTTTTTTTAGTATTAAAGTTTATTTTATCAGAAAATACAATAAAATTTAGATATTTAATTCTTAATTTTGTATGACAATTTCCAATTGAGCTTTATGGCTTCTTATGCGAAAGAATGATATAGAATTAAATTCATTCATAATATTAAAAAGTTACGTATTAAAAAAATAATATAAAATTAAGAAGTTCAAAAGTGATTGAATCAAGAATTTTAGTATGGTATTAGTTATTTAGTTTACTTGTCTCTCAAAAAGGATGATAGTTTTCAATTTTTTCACTCACACTTTTTATGCAAAATTCCTAACTCGGCCTTGCCAGTTCTTATAAGCTATGATGCCAAAAACCATGTATGTCTATCTTATCACCCAAAAAAAAAAAAACCCATGTATGTATGTGTGAGAGACCACGCCCAAAATGGGGTGTTTTCAGTATATTAAATTCAGTTAGGATTTCCTTAAAAAAAAAAAAAAAAAAAAAATCTGTTAGTATGATCCACATAATATTATACAATATTTTGGGAGTACAATAATAATTTCTTAAAATAGTAGATTTTATCTTAAATTTAATTATTATTTGAGAGTAAAATAAAGTAAATTCAAAGTAAAGTAATGCTATGGATACAATCATTCTCATATGCAAATCCATACCTTACTTGTGAGTCAAGTCTTGATTGGATTTCAGCACAAGTATTTGAAGATGTTGAAATCTAATCAAGACTTGACATACAAGCAAGGTGTGGATTTTTCTATACAAACACATGAGAATGATAATTATTATTTGCAAAAGCCACAATGTGTCTCTTTCATATCTTTTACTAATTTATTCCATTCTTCTATATCTTTCAACTTATTTTGTCACAACTCTAATATGACAAATTTTAATTGGTTGACTATCACTTTCATATGAACCTTTTATTTATTTATTTATTTCCCTCAACTACTCATAATCAGTCAGTTGTGGCAAAAAAACATTATTATGATCCTAGATTTTATCATGAAAATTTCAACCAACACTACCTAATCTCAAGAAAAAAAAAAGAAAGGAAAAAATGTGAACCCAAACAATTCCCAACCCGTTCAAATTAATTGGAAAAATAGACATTCGGTGTTATTTTTTTTACTAAGTATTTAACACACATGTTCTAAATGTGAGTGCAATAGAAAGTCACCAATTTGTCGGTCCAGCATGTTGTACACAGACACAGTTGAGAGTGAGACATACGTGTGGAAATTTGGTTCCGCCCGCCGATAAGTCAGTCTAGGCTCCATGTGATGTGTTACATATTTTGATGAGTTGGATAAACATGAATAATAATTGTCAGTGCCCAGTGGTCACACTCACACACATGTGACCTAATAAATGCACGACAATTTGTTAGTTCAGCTAGCGTTCACATTTGATTTTTCCAAAACCATGTGTTATTAATGTTTGGTGTTTGATTCTTTATAAGAAAGAAATGGCCATTGTAAAGGGCGTTTCATTACATTGGTTAACAATTTATTTTAAAAAAATTTTAATATAATTTTTATAAAAAATAATATAAACAGTTAAAATATTAATTATTTTTTTTATAAATTTTTTTAAAATAAATTATTAATTAATACTTTAAGGCATTCGTCAGTATCTCTCAACGGATGTTGGAAATGCCAAAACAGGTAGGAGACGAGGAAGCCAGGCCCGAGAAACATGCCGACGCCGTCCACGCCATAAAAAATAATCAATCATATATCTCTCGACCCTTGGACCAAATGCACCCTACATTTCTTACCAATCATCCTTCATCTTTCATAAAAATTAAACTCCATCACACACGTGGCTTGTTACAAAGTAAGACATCTCCACCACGTGTCTCCCTACAGCCTTAAAAGCATAAACGAACCGAATACATGCACCAAAAATGTGACACCATGTTAAGATGTTTGTCTACGATATTTGTCATCATCTTTCACCTCACGTTATAATACTCTCGGAAAATTATTAGGTACTCCTGGAGTACCATAAATGCGTACTTCATCCTCTCACATAAATGGTAGGTCCCACAATGAATTTAATTAGTTGACCCATCATTCATGTGAGAGGAGGGAGTACGCATTTATGATACTCCGGGAGTACACAATAATTTTCCAATACTCTCTCCGTTTCATTTTTTTTGTCTTTTATTCCGTTTTAAGATGTCTCAAAATATTATCATGTTTTTAAAAATAAAAGTAATTAATTTACTAATATTTCTATTATATATCTATTAATTTACTAATTCAACTTTTTAATAAATTTTTTTAAGAGTAGTTTTGAAAACTTATACATTTTTAAAAAGTAGACAAAACAACAAATGATGTTCACTTAAAAAGTTTGACTTTTCAAACAGGACAAAAAAAGTGAGACGAAAGGAGTATTATATTTTAATTTAATACCAAACCTTTTAATTGTGTTAATTTAATTCATAAATTTTTAATATATTATTAATTTAGTCTCTACCATTCTTTTTAAGATAAAAATTATTGACATGATTAATTCTCTAAATAAAAAAATTAATTTTTATTGATATGACAATTAATTTTTTTTTTTTTGTTGTTGAATATTTGTTAAATTAATAATTTTCATCCAAGAGATAATAATGGAGACACTAAATTAACACGACATTGAAATATTAACAATTAAATTCACACAATTGAAAGTTTATGATCCTAATTAAAATATAGCGTAAAGAATACGGATTAAATAGATAGTTTAACATTTTTTTTTAATTTATCATTACCAATTTATATCAGCAATAAGTGTCAATTTTTTTTTATATAAAATTTCTGAACCTTTTAGAAAAACAATTTTGAGACGAGTCAACAGTATGCAACGGTATACACATATGGTTTAGTGCATGAGTTTCCATTGCATGGACCAACCAGTTCCAATTTCCAAAGGTTGTTTTTTTTTTTTTTTTGGGTAAACTCCAAAGGTTGTCTTATTTCCATACGAAACCTCATTTGTCATCACTAGTGACTAGTCTAGCATATCGAAATAAGCAATTTTAATAAGAAACAATCACGATCGCGTGATGGACTGTGAGTTCTCTGAGCGTGAGAGGTCGAGGGAAGAAGATGCAGAGCTCCAACGCAGCACTAAGAAAGTGAAGGAAACTGATGGTTCGACTGGGTTTGGTGCGCCTACTTCCTACAAAGATAAGCTGGTGGGTGCCATACCCGGAGCTTTTGCTCAGGCGTTTCAGCTAGATATGAGAGTGGCAAACTTTCCAGAACCTATTGAGGAAGTGGGTGAGCTTAGTGAAGGTTTGCTGGCTGTCAGGCTGTCAACTGATACTAGGAAACTCATCCGATCCAAATGGACCCATGCCCTTATTGTTAAGGTTTTCGGAAGGTCAATGGGTTATCACTATCTCCACTCAAAAATTATGAGTTTATGGAAACCAGCCGGTCGTCTGGATTGCGTCGACCTGGGGAAAGATTTCTACCTTGTGAAGTTCGGTTTGGTCGAAGATTTTGATAATGTCCTCAAGGGAGGGCCTTGGTTTATAGGAGGACACTACCTAACCATAAGGGCCTGGGAGCCAAATTTCAAGCCTTCTTTAGCTTCCTGTGACCAAGTAGCAGTTTGGGTTAGGCTTCCAGAATTACCTTTTGAATACTATGAGCCCTGTGTTCTCCAGGAGATAGGTTCTGCCATTGGACCTATTTTAAGGATCGATGCGAACACGGTTGCCGGCGTTAGGGGTCGTTTCACAAGGATATGTGTTCAGATTGATTTAAGCAAGCCTTTAGCCAGGAAAATACTCCTTGAGGGAGTCATTCAGGAAGTTCAATACGAAGGCATCAATGCGTTATGCTTCTCTTGCGAGCGTGTGGGTCACCGTAAGGAGTGGTGCCCTTACTTAGTTAAAGAGGCCTCCCCTTCCTCGGAGCATCACACGGCAGCCACCCATGAGGCAGAGAGGGTGGTAGAAGCAGATGAGACCAGTTCACAAAAGGCGGGAAATTTTGAAAGTGAAGAGGAGAAGGCTTATGGGCCGTGGATGATTGTGAAAAGCAAATAGGTATGGGCAAAGTCAGGAACGGCACGTGATAGCAGGCTTAAAGGAGTCTCTAAGCTGGGACCCAGTCATTTTGCAAATTCAGCCCAACTACGCCCTCGAGCGCAACCCTCTGACTTTTCTGATGACAGCAACAGGACCCGTGATTCAGGTGATGGGAAAAGAAAAATGAGAGAGCAGACCCACGCACGCTCCTCTCTGATAAAGGAGGATTTTGTTGAGCACAACACAGAACCTCTACTGAAAACGTCCACTTCGGGTTTCGAGTTTGGGGAAAGCAATTGTTTTTCAGCTACTCCCATAAGTAAGTCTACTCCTGAGAAGGGTGCGGAAACAGTTATAAATCTCATTTGCGCAAATCCAGTGGGAAAGGGAAAGGAAAAGAAAAGCCCCATGGAAGCAAACACCAAGAATCAGTGGGCAATTCTTCGTAAGGGGAAAGTAATGGTGCTCTCGGAAAGTATGCTCAAGCAAGTGAAAGCAAGTCCAACAATGGTGTGGGGCTGGTTCGACCAAGCAGAGATGAAGGCCTGGAGCAACATTTTTCCTTTAACGCCAGAGAGCAAGAAAAAAGGGTTCCTCCCCTTAACAGACCCAGCCTGGACAGAGTGGGAGTCCCCCTGGTGGATATTCCCATCCGACATACCAACGAGAGCAGAAGCAATGATCTTCAATTGGAGAACTCTATCTCCGCAATCGCTGGTGCAAAACTTGAGAGAATCAGGCTAGGTGGAAGAGGCCGTGGTAAGGAAAATTTGGATCTCCAAGTCGGCTGTTGTGAGTTGTTGGGGAAACAAGATATCCAAAAAACTACTCCAAGTGAGCCAGCGGATGCTTGGCTTCAACCTACTAGTCAGCTCCAGGGAAATTCCAATAGGGATATTGCAACACGCGATTATCATTGCGGAAGGGGAGGTTCATTCCAGGAAGATGTTGAAGGAATGGGGATGGAACTTGCTGAGCCAGATGGATGCTCATATTCCTCATGAGGTTCGACCTTTTACCCCTTTTTTCAACCCAATGAATATCATTATTTGGAATTGCAGAGGGGCTTTAAACCCCCGTTTTCATCTTGCGTTATCTGATTTGATTAATTCTCACTCCCCTTCTCTGGTGATCATTACGGAAACGAGAGTTGGTGGTGAGAGGGCAAAAGACATAACTGATAGGTTACCTTTTGATGGGGCCATACACTCTGATACCGTGGGGTATTCCGGTGGGATTTGGCTTCTGTGGAACTCAGATACCGTGGAAGTCATTCAACTGGCCAAAACGGAACAAGAGATCCATGTTGTGATTAAGGTACGTGCCTCTGACACTTCCTGACTTCTTTCCTCCATATATGCTAGCCCTAGATTTGAAGAAAGGAAATTATTATGGAACAATCTCGCCTCTGTTGCTTCCCTTCACCATCTGCCATGGCTAATGCTAGGGGATTTCAATGAGCTCTTATCTAGCCAGGATAAGCTTGGGGGTAACCCCCTTAATCCAAGGAGAGTTCAATTATTCAAGGAGTGTCTGGATTCTTGTGGTATGGTTGACCTCGGGTTCCATGGTCCTAGTTTTACTTGGGTAAATAAAAGGGATACAGGCCATTATATTCAAGAGAGGTTAGACAGGGGCTTTGCCAATACTGTCTGGAGAGAGTTATACCCAGAAGCTGCCATCTACCATTTGGCACGCACCCATTCTGACCACTGCCCTCTGTTGTTGAAGTTAGATAATTCCCCGTCCTTTTGGCGCCCAAGACCTTTTCGTTTCCAGCCTATGTGGATGTCACACCCTTTATTCTCCAATGTAGTTACGGATGCCTGGTCAGAAAACCTTTCCTTGAAAAGGAATATTGATTTTTTCACGGAGAAGGTGAAGGCCTGGAATAAAGACGTTTTTGGCAATATTTTCCATAAGAAAAACAGAGTTGAGGCTAGGCTGAAAGGTATACAGAGTAGTATTGCGAATTGTCCGAGTGATCAACTACTGGCTCTAGAGTCTCAGCTTAGAAAAGAATACTTTGACATTCTCCAACAAGAGGAAGAGTTTTGGGCAGTAAAATCTAGATATAACTGGCTCATCCAAGGAAAGAGGAACACCAAATTCTTTCACACCTCTGTTCTGGTCAGAAGGAAAAGAAACCGTATTGCTTTTCTTCTTGACAGTCAGGGGAACAAGGTGCAAAATGAAGAGGAAGTGGCAAGATTAATTAGGGATGGTTTTAAAGATTTATTCACTTCAAGTGCCCTATCTACTCCTAGAAATATTTGGGAGATCCACACCTGGCCCAAGTATATTGATGCAGAGGATTCAGCCTCTCTCACCTTGGATGTATCTATTCAGGAAGTAAGAGAGAGTTTATGGAGCATGAAGCCGTTTAAAAGCCCAGGACCAGATGGCTTACATGCTGGGTTCTTCCAATCATACTAGAATACTGTGGGTCCTTCTCTGTTTGATGAAGTGAGCTCGGTTTTTCGTAATGGGGTCATTCCTCCACATCTCAACGAAACCCTTATTGCTCTTGTCCCTAAATGCCCAGGAGCTGACTGCCTAGCTTCCTTCAGGCCCATCAGCTTATGCAACACGGCTTACAAGGTGGTAACAAAGATTATTGTGAAGAGACTTAGACCTTTGCTGCCATCACTCATCTCTCCTCTCCAGACAGCTTTCGTACCAGGCAGAATGGGTATGGATAACATGATTATTGCTCAAGAACTCATTCACACAATGAGCCTCAAAAAAGGAAAGGTGGGTTATATGGCCATAAAAATTGACTTGGAGAAAACTTATGATCGTCTTGAGTGGCATTTCATTCGGGATATCCTCCATCTTTTTAAGCTTCCTGAAGCACTTATTAAGCTTATCATGAGCTGTATATCTAGCTCCTCAATTTCAGTTCTTGTAAATGGGGGGAAACTAGATCCTTTCTGTCCATCTAGAGGTATACGACAAGGAGACCCTTTGTCTCCGTATCTGTTCATTATGTGCATGGAAATGTTAGGATTCCTCATCTCTGAGAAATGTGAAGACAACTTATGGGATCCTGTGAAGGCCTCCTCTAATGGCCCTACCTTCTCCCATCTTTTTTTCGCCGACGACCTTATGTTATTTGCCAAGGTAGATATGAAAAACTGCTGCAACATTAGAGATGTGCTTGACTCATTTTGTGAGCTCTTTGGTCAGAAAATCAGCAATAATAAATCCAAAGTTTACTTCTCGCCCAATGTCGACCTAGAGCAACGTGGTGCAATGTATGTGGTCTTGGGAATTCGATCCACCCCTAACCTAGGGAAGTACTTGGGTTTTCCATTAAAACATCCGGGGTCTACCTCGAGAGATTTTAATTTTGTTCTTGAAAGAGTCCAGAACAAGCTTCAGGGGTGGAAAGCTAATTTATTGTCTATGGCTGGGAGGATTACTCTATCACAATCTGCTCTCTCAGCCGTGCCTTCCTATGTCATGCAAGGCTGCGTTCTCCCAAGTAGAGTGCTTGATGGCTTAGACAGAATTAATAGGAACTTCATTTGGGGGTCCACTGATGAGGCAAAGAAAATGCATATGGTTAATTGGGGTAAGGTAACGAAACCAAAAGTCAAAGGTGGGCTGGGCATTCAGGAAGCTAAAGGGAGAAATTTGGCCTTGGCTGTTGAATTGTTTTGGCAAATGGAAAATTCCAATAATGCTAAATGGGCTGAAGTTCTGAAGAAGAAATACCGGAGAAGGGCTGAGCCTAGCAAAGGGGCTAAATCAAGAATTTGGGCAGCAGTTACAAAAGGTAGTAGTGTGTGTGAGAAGGGCTCAAAGTGGAGTATTGGGAGTAACAGTAATTTGAGTTTTTGGAATGACAAATGGTTAAGCTCTGGCACCATTAGATCCCTGATTGAAGGACTCCTTTTAAGAGGTGAGGAAGAGTTACTTGTTAAGGATGTGTTGGTCCATGGGAGTTGGAATTTGGGCTTGCTGTCTTTTGATTTCCATGGCCTCATTCAGAGTGCTATCCTAGCCACCCCCCTGCGAAGAATTTCTCAGAGAGAGGACCAGCTTTGTTGGATTTCTAGTTCAAATGGAGACTTTGACTCAAAAAATGCCTATTTGCTGGCCATTGGTGAGAACCCTGACAGCCCGGATTTCCATGGGAAGTGGTTGTGGAAGCTTAACATACCTCCAAAAATTCAAGTCTTTCTCTGGAAGTGTCTGCTCAATAGTTTGCCTGTTAAAAGCATTCTTGCCCAAAGAGGCATTACTAATTTAGGTGGCTGTGATGTATGTCCCAATGTTTATGAAGATATTCTGCATGTCCTAAGGGACTGTCATGTTGCACATGTGTTTTGGGATGATGCCAAATACCCTCATACTCTAAGGTGTTCTTTTATGGCTGACCTTGAGAGCTGGATCACAGACAACGCTAAAAGCTCTCTTAAGGCAGACGGCAAAGACTACCCCTGGTGCACCTTTTTTCTGTTTGGGATTTGGAACTTATGGCTTCAACGAAATCGAAGGGTCTTTAAGCAACAAGCTGTGAACCCAAGCCTCTTAAAGGCAGTTGAGATGCATGTTAGGGAGTTTTTCTATTGTGTGAAGAGCTCAAGTGATAAAAGGAGCAGAATGCCTAAGGAGGTGAGATGGCTGAAACCAGCCACTGGTTGGCTTAAATTGAACACAAATGGGTCAATGGTGAGTGACAATGGTGCTACCGGATGTAGAGGGTTAATTAGAGACAGCAACGGTTTATGGATTACGGGGTTTGCCAAACCAACTATTGCTTTTTCCAGTCTAGCTGCTGAGTTGTTTGCCCTTAGAGAAGGGCTAGCTCTTTCTGTTGAACTGCAAGCTCAGGCTGTTGAAGTGGAGCTTGATGCATCTGCAGTAATCTCTTTAATCTCTAGCAATATCGCTTCTAATGGGGATATTTCGGTCCTTGTTGATGATTGCAGGGAGTTTCTACTGCAGATTCCTCAAGCTAGGATGATCCACTGCTATAGAGAGGCAAATTGCTGTGCTGATGCCTTAGCAAAGATGAGAGCTAGTTTATCTTCTTTTTGTAATCGTTTTATTTCCCCACCCCCTGTTGTAACTCCCTTTTTGTTAGCTGATTCATTGGGGACAGCTCAGACCAGGATGGTCCCTTTTGTTTCTTGTAATAGTTCTTCCTAGTTAATATTACTTCCTAGTTTACCAAAAAAAAAAAAAATAAATAAATAAGCAATTTTAATGTACCAAAATCTCCTTTTCTTTTTCTTTTTTTTTTTCAATTTGATTGTACAACTCTCAAAAAACTTAAAAATAGGAAAATATTGTCAGCAAATCCAAGAACCTGGTAGAATCTGTGTAAGACATACAAAATATGTATATGACAGAAAATCCTAAGTGTAACATCTGGCACATGTAGGCCATTGCAAATTGTGATGGAGAGATAAAAAGTTTTTTTTTTTTTTTTTTTTTTTTTAAGGAGTACAAAGCAAAGCCTGATTAATAATGAATGAAATCCGCTTTTTTTTTTTTTTGGTAAACAATAAAATCCCTATGTGTTAATTATTTATTCACTCAATTATATGAATTAAAATAATTTATCCCAAAAAGGTAAGATATATCATATATCTAATGATAGATATTAGATAGACGAAGAAGGTGACGTTGACCAACGTCACACCTAATCAGGATAGCCGCGAGAGAGAGAGAGTGAGAGTGACAAAGTAGCTGAAAGTGAAGTGAGTGAATGACATACCTCGCTGTGGCACTCAGCGTCAGCGTCGGCGTCGGCGTCGGCGTCGTCGGCTTCCATTGATTTCCGCTTCCGATCTTCACCTGCCGCCTCCTCCTTCTGACCCGCCTCCGCACTTGCGCTCGAACACCCTGGCGATGAAGTCACCGTCATCTCACAAGTCATCATCTCCACCTTGCTCCTATCACCGCCGCCGCCACCACCGGAAGATGTAACTGCCACCTCAGCGCCACCTCCGCTCATGGTAGCGCAACCCTTATCCACCACAGCCCAAGTCTCGGGAGTCTCGTTCGAATCCACCATCGTACTCGATTCCCTCACCACCGCCGCCGCCATTCTCTTGTTAGTTTCTTCATCATAATAATAACCCTTTTGTCTCGACGGGAACTGACTCACCTTCGACTCCGCCAACTCACTCCTCCTCGAAGGCGGAATCGGTGGCCTCGACGGCGGCGGCGGCGGCGGCGGCGGCGGCTGGCTTGACCGAACCATAGGGTTAATATTGGTATGAGTAGTAGTCTGACTCTGACTACTCATATTCATATTGTTGTCGTTGTTGTTGTCAAGAAGTTCAAGTTGTGCACAGAAATTGTCCTCATCGAGAGGGTAGTGAAGCCAAGCTGCCATTTCATCTTCTTGCATAAATAGATGGTTGTTGTTGTCGTTGTTGTCCTGTTCCAATTTCGACGGTGGAGATCTTCTTATAGATCTTTGGTTCTGACTCTGCATAACCACTTGCCCGTTTTGCCACAACAGCTCCATGATCTCATCTTCTGGCCTGTGTATTTCTCAGTATAAATTTTTTTGAAATAATTTCAATAAAGAATCGATTAACTAAAGAAAAGCTTACAAAGGTGATTTTCTGGAGCGAGAAACAGCAGAAGATGAGGTAGGGAATGAGTAATCTTCGTCCATTTCAAAATCCGGAACGCAGTGATGATTAATCATCCTTTTTTTTTTTTTTTTTTTTTTTTAATCTCAAACAAACAATAATTCTCTGCAAAACCAACAAATATATATTAGTTACAAAAAGAAAGACTAAGACTACTACGGCGATTCGATGAGTAAAAGCAAAAACTCACTCACCCTCAAAAAAATTTCCAATCTGTTATAAGGTTATAGATGCCATATATAAAGATGAAGAGACTATGTGAAATTTGGTGTTTTTGTGTTTCTCGACAACTCTATGACTCTTCTGTTGTGTGGTTTATCAGTTTATGTATGTGAAAGAGGAGAGAGAAAGAGAGAGAGAAATGGGGAAATTATGTAGTGAAGATTTTGTGTTGGGTGTTTGTGTTTCTTTGCATTCTGTGCGCTAATGCCTCTTGCAGCAGTACAAAGATAAGGTCACTCAGAATAATGTTTATAGGAAACTGACGAAATTGATTTGTTACCATGTGCGCTTCTTGCTTTCTTTCCCGACTCCACATATTTTTGTTTTCTTTTATTTCATTATTTTATCATTTTTCTTTTGACGAGAAGACTGCAACTTTATTAATCATTTGGAATAGGAAGTGCATATTTAAATAATCACATAATTTATGTCGGTAAAACTTATATATAGGGTGTGTTTAAATATTATTTATTTTGTTAAAATTAAAAGAATATTGCTAAAAATATTATAAATAAAAGTAAAAATGAGTTGAAATAGTATAATGAAAGTCATGAATAATGTTAAAAAGTGCAATAAAATTTATAAATAGTAACATAAATAAGATGAATAGTAAAATAATTTTTATTTTTCATCTTAATCTAAATGCACACATAATTTGGATCCAAATTAAAAAAATTAATTTATTTTACTATTCAGTTTATTTTTACTATTATTCATAAACCTCACTGTACTTTTTAATACTATTTATAAACCTTCACACAATTATCTCAGTTGAACAATAATTTTGCTACTTTTGTCTACCATTTATTTTACCCAAAAGTACCGGGAATATATTGTGCTTTATATTCAGTCAATGTCGTTCATCGTGTACAGGCATCTGGTTATCCAATAATCAATATACCCCAATCGGTCCCGTGGGGACTTTTCGCAATAGTGCTCATGTGGGCCGGGTGGGGGGGAGGACTTTGAAAGTATATGTATCATGTGTGGCAGTGGTACAAACTCTCTCCTTTCTTTTCTTCCTCTGTTTTCTTGCTCAACCAATCCTTTCTAATCGTTATCATTATCTTTTTCTCTAAAAGTGCTTTGGGGAAGTAGTTTAGTTTGTAACTGTTAAAAGATCTTCGCTATGTTTTTTTTTTTTTTTTTAAAGAATAGTTTTCTATTTTCTAACTCAAAAAACTTGTTTAGTAACCACAAACAAGTTAAAACCAAAAATAGTTCTCAAACTACAAAGGAAATAGAAAATAGGTATTTACCTGTTTTAAATGTCTAGTTCACTAAAAGTGCTGAGAAAATAACTTGACACCCACAATTAATGAATCAACGTCTTAGTTCGAATCCTACTGAAAGCAAAACAAGCAATTTCAACATTTTTTTTTCCCTCTTTCTCTCGCATGGAGGGTTGTTTCTTTGCATGCCACTCTGCGTAATTTGGAAATCTAAAAAAATAAAAAAAGGGCCACCTTTGCTCATTGGTAGCTTCAATTGGTTGCAGGAGCCTCGGTTTGCTTTTTGGTGGCATAAATTAGCCAAGTTGAGGTGTGATTTGTTTGCTTTTTGGCACCAAGAATTTGCTATTGATATATGTTTGCCTTGCCTGTAGCTCACTACTGTTAATGATTATCATTATTTGATGTGGTCGTGGCTTTTGGAAGTGGTGGCCTTGAGGTTTAATGTGTGGGTTTGCCAATGCTACGTGCTAATGGCAGGACCATTTCTTTTAATTGCTAATCGATTTTTTTTACTTAAACAAGCCATCATCAATTCAAAATATACTAAAATCTAAGGGTATTCCAGCTGTTCAAATATTGGTCTGATGATTTGATGTATATATGAACTTAACATTAGTGAATACAATGGCTCTAAACTAAGTTAAATGAACCATATATTAATATCATTGAATGGGACTTAAACCCATTGTATCGACCAAGAATAGCAGGCGGGCCCATGGATTGTGTTAGTCACTATGCTGGGACAACCCGGCCCAATTCGGGTCCATATCACCGAGCAGTTGGAAGTTATCCGAGCACATAGGAAAGTATCCAAGATATGCCAAGAACAAGAGATAATGCCTTGGGAGAATCTACTTGTTGAGCAATAACCAATGTCGAGCACAAGTTACTAAGGAGTCATGTTAGCAGCAGGAGGTGGATTTCTTTGATTTATGATACGTACAGAGGGGCCCACTGACATGCTAAATATTCTCTCATCATGACAACCCCATTGAAAGAATGATATAAATAGGGAAAGAGGGGTAGGAAATGGGGGTTGGAAAATTTGGGGAGAGAGACATGAGAGAAGTAAGGAAAAACACATTTGGGAAAGAAGGAAATCCTGTTTGGATTTCAGAGAGGGGACTCGGTTGCTTGGCAGCCATCACGTTTGAGCTAAAATTAAGGTAGTTTAATGTATAGGTGGAACTAGTATCCTATTAGTGACACCACCAATCACTTTTTTGGACCTCATATTTTGGGATAAGCCCAACCCAAAGTACAAGTAAATTGGGTCCAGGCTCAACAGCGTGAGGTTATTGGGAACGAACCACCATAATTAGCATCATCTATGGGAAATCCTACTACACTGAAGGTCTAGAGGTGTTGAAGGCAACTACTTCTAGATGGAGGGGTAACATGCAAGTGAAGGGTCAGTGGGGTTTGGTGGGAACCGATCTAAGGGCTTATCCTAAGCCTTTATGTTGGTGGAGCAAGAGCACAAGAAGGAGCGCCATTGCTGTGATGGACACAAAACTTAGGATGACTCGCATGCAACATCATCCATAGGAGAAAAGACAGTTTCATACATGCCAGAAGGTCGTACCAAAGTGACCAGGACCATAAACTAGAAAATTTGTGACAATAGATTAGGGAGTTGGAGTTGGAGACTAGGAGCAGGCCCTAAAAGAGGTCCACCAAGGGATCGTCCCATAACCATGGGTCGAGAAGCGGCTATAATGGGAGATCATCATACCAAAGTCACTCTTAGCTATCTAGGGACAGGTCAACCGAGTCCAGAGTTAGAAATTTGACATCACCAAAGAGAGAAAGGGATAGTCGCCCGAACGCTGCCATGAATGCCATGAGTTGAGCATTAAGGAGGCTAGCCCAGTCACCTTTTTCAAGGAAATAGAAGGCACCAAGATACTGAGACTAAGGTAGTCAATACCATACCAGTACTGGCCGTACTTGCTAATATGTACCGTACCGGTATGTATACCGATATTGAAACATCAACATTTCGTACCAGTTTAAATACCGGCCATACTGGTCATGTACCGGCCATATCGGCCAATTTCGAGCAATACCGGCCGGTACCGGGCGTATCGACCAGTATAGAAAAAAGTTTTTTTTTATTTGTTTTTTTAAGTTTTGTAATTTTTTGAATTTTTGTTAAGGCATAATGGTAACTTATGTGCATTAACTTATTCGTATTATTTGTTTTCTTAATATTCAATAATAACTTTTAAGCTTTCTATTTTTTATATTGTGTTTTTTTTTTTTTTAATTGATACTAAAGTCTAAAACCATGAATAATTAGTTCTGAATTGAGGAAATGTTTTATAGTAAACTTTTGTATTTATTATAATACACACACACACACACACACACACACACACACACACACACACACATATATATATATATATATGTATTTATTTATAAATATAAAGAATAGCGATAAACTCGAAACGGTACACTGGTACACACACACACACACACACATATATATATATATATATATATTTATAAATATAAAGAATAACGATAAACCCAAAACGGTATACCGGTATTAATTGGTATTCAAAATATATTGTATCGTTGGCCAAACCGGTACAGCCTCCGGTACAGTATTGACTCCTTTGGCTGAGACACTTCACTCACTCGTCGTTCACCTGTTATAACGGCAAGACAGATCCAGTGGAGCACGTAAGCTATTTTACCTAACTTATGGCTCTCTATTCTAGGAATGATGGGCTACTATGCAAGGTGTTCCCTTCTAGTCTCGGCCCTCATAGTAATGAGATGGTTCAATAGCCTGAAGAAGGGATCCATCCACAGCTTTTTTGAGCTTATCCAAGCCTTTAGAGCCAGGGTTGTAACTTGTAGCTGAGAACTGCAGCTTATCAACGCATTGCTATCGATGGCCATGGAGAATGGGGAGACTTTCTGGTCCTATTCGGATAGGTATTAGAAGCTGTATAATGAGATCGGGGGAGATAACGAACATGTGGCCACAAGCACTTTCAAACTGCAGCTACCCCTTCATTCCGAGCTAAAGGATTCCTTAACCATGTAGCCTCTTAAGAACATGCACTAGCTGATGAGGCACATAGAAGAACACAAGAGACTGGAGGACGATAGACTACAAAATAAAGCAAAAGCCCCTATTGTGTTTCAGTACAAGAAGGAATCCCAAATTGGGGGCTTTCAACAATGGTCTAGAAGGGAGACTAGGGGACAAAACCCTATTAGCAAAGCAAAAGGAGTGAACATCACTTTCAAAGAGCCTGTGCATAAAATTTAGGAGAAGATTAAGTATGAGCCTTATTTCCGCTGGCCTGGTAAAATGAGCAGCAATCCAATCAGGAGGAAACAGAATTTGTACAACACTTATCATTGAGAAAAGGGGCATATTACCGAGCAATGCAGAACATTCAAGGATTACTTGGAACAGTTGGTCAAAGTCAAGCATTTGAGGGAGTATGTGATTAGTCAAGGGGGCAGTACTACAAGACAGGTGTCAGGAAGCCAAGGAGGAGCAATGCCACCTCCCCTCGGCATAATTAAAGTCATATACGCGCATCAATCGGAGTTAGCGTTAGCCGCTGAAGGAGGATTCTCAGCATTACTCTACAGCAGGAGCCAAAGGCAATTGACTGCCCCGAGAAGAAGCTCAAGTTGAGTAAGGAAAAGATAGCTTTCGATGATGACGACCTTAAGGGAACGACGCAATCGCATGATGGCGTGTTGATTGTGACCCTTAGGAGAGAAGTAGAGTGACATTTAGAGGATAAAAAATGATGAGTTTATATGAAAGTGACAGTCAATGAGTCAAAATCTACTACATTTTTTTTTTTTTTTTTTGAGAAGATACCACATAAGATAGTTATGAAAAATAATATGGTAAATGGTGTTGTCTTAAAATTACTCTAAAAATCATGGGTTGTGCGAGTGTGTGCGTTAGTTTTTTTAAATATTTACCGAGGTAGTTGAACGTCATACTCTGATATTCACTTTTGACATTTCTTTTTTGGCAATTTTTGACTTTTTAAACGTTGTCGTAATGGTTCGTGTTGAAATTTTGATAATGACTATTTGTTATAAAATCTCTGTTGTGTGGTGAATGATTGCATATCTAAGAAACCAAATTGTGGATAGATAATATTAGGCCTTAGCACTTTTATTGTTGTTCAGTGTAGTGACAGTAACTTGTAAGAGCAAGCTACTCCCGTAAAAGATATCAATCAATTGCGAGCGTTTGTGATTGCAATATGCAGAAAATGACAATTAAACCAAAAGTTAACCGATTCCAAATTTTCAAAAGGTTTTTCCTTAGTTTTTTTTTTTTTTTTTTTTTTTTTTTCAAAAGTAAATTTGATCAACAGCCAGTCAGTCAGAGAATGTTTTCAATTCAAGATCAACAGTCAAATTATGTTTTCAATTTTACAACCTTTCTTCTAAAAAAATAATAATAATAATGTTTTCAATTCATTAACGAGTAGGCGTCTGGTAAGTCTCTGGGTTATAAAGTATTCTAGAATTATGCATTTAAAAAAAAAAAAAATAGTTAACTGATATTTTAAGGGTATTGGTGTAGTTCAGAAATTATTTTTAAAAACTTTTTATAAGAAATGAAAAAGTAACTGACTTTTTTAATAATTTTTTACATTTCACATGAAAATAATATTAAAGCTTTCTTAAAATAATTTATTAACAAATGCGTTAAGAACATTCTTTAAAAAGACTCTTAAAAAAAATGACAAAATTTGGTTACAAACTTAGTTTTAGTCTAGGACTACATTTCCAACTAAAAAAATTAACATGCCTACATATTTCGTTCTTAAAACACATGTTGAATTTCCTGCAAATTAGATGTTATTTATTATTTGATATATGAACTTATTTTTTATGTATAATTTTAGATTACAAAAATTTAAGATTTAAACATTTGATTGATAATATAATTACTAATTTTTTATCTTTTTGAAATTTTGCATGCATAAATAAAGATATAAGAAAAAAATGTAATCTAGTCAAAATTCACATTCAATGAAAAGATATTGAGTAGAACTATAACTTTAGGCAACAACCAAGTTTGTAGTCAAAATTTGTAAAAAAAAAAAATTGTATTTATTAAAAAAAAATTGGCCTTGATTACAATTTTTTTTTAATGTTTAATAACAAATTAAAAAGGGTCTTTATAATTTTTAAAGATATTATGATTAATGTTATATAAAATTTGATTGAAAAGTAATTATTGGTGTTTTGTACCAATCAACTCTTAATTCGATGTGTGCATACTAACGGTGAAATTTAGAGCTTTTTCTCTTCAAAACTAGGGAAAATTATATTTTACAACCTTAAACTATACTCTAAATTACACTTTGTATCTTAAACTTTTCAAATGCACATTTTGCACCCTAAATTATGACATTTGTTACAATTTACACCACGACATTAAGTTTGCCGTTAACTTGGATGGAAAAATATGACATCATGTGAAAAAACCCAATTGTCCTTTTTATCAATCCCTTAAAAATAAAGAAAAAATTACACTTTACTACCTTAAACTATACTCTTGGTTACACTTTGTATCCTAAACTTTGGATTTACATCAAAGTTTACGGCAAACTTATGGCCTGTTTGGAAGTTTAGAGAGGGAGGAGAGTAGAAGGGAGTAGAGGGGAGGAGAGTAGAAGGGAATGATTATCCTCTACCTTATTTGGATGTTTTTAAAATTACTAAGGGGAAAGGAAGTAATTAGCTCTTCATTTTGTTTGGATGTTTTAAAAATTAGGAGGGAGAAGAGAGAAAATGATTTAAATAGACAAATTTACCCCTATCTGAAAATGGTATTTCAACATTGATCTATGATTAATTTATTAGATTAAATAATTATGACTATAGCATGCAATATTTTTTTTGATAAACTTTTTTTTCTAATGTGAATTAAATAATCAACATTGGTCTCTTCAAAAAAAAAAAAAAAAAAAAAATTAATCAACATTGGTCTATAATTAAATATTTTTTCTACTTTTTTTATTATACTAAAAAAAAACATCCTTAATTGATAATAATTAAAATAAGAAAAAAATGTTTGGTTTGTTTGTTGCTGAAAAAATCAACAAAATATTGAATTTTGAGTGTTTCTTTGATTTATTATTATTATTTTTAATATTTTTATATAAAATACTCCTTAACCACCATTACAGCAAAAGACATCAAAAAGGAAAAAAAGAAAACACGCACAGACCCATTCATTCAAAACCTGGTCCGATACTGTCTTTTTTTTTTTTTTTTTGGTTGTTTGTTGTTGTATGGTCCTATACAATCTCGATTGGCTGAGCACAATAAAAAATTTGAACTCGGAAAATGCATATGATCCAAACTCTTTTCTCTAGTACGTACGTTTTCTCAATCTCCACTAAGCTCTGTTTTGTTTTGAAAAATTCAGAGTATTCTCAAAAAATAGTCTTTTAGGTTAATAATATTGCGTTGTTATGATTGGCTTGAATTTTGTTACGTTATTTTATTGTGATGAATTTTTTGACTGTTAATGCTTGAAGAATGAGTGTAATTTGAGGTTTATAATCTGTTTGGTTGCTGAAAAAATTGGAAGGAAAATATTAGGATTATATTTTGGATGATCATATTTGATGCTGTTTGATGCTTGAAGAAGTTGTGTGAGAGAGTTTGTAATTTTGTTAATTTAGAAAGGGTAAATTGGGGAATTCATTTTGTCAATAATTTATCTACTCTACTCTCCCTCCAAATCTTTCTAATTTAGGGGAATTAAAAATGAGGAGTTAGAGGTAGTTGAAACCCCTCCAAATCCCTCCCCCTCATTCCTTAAAAAACTTCCAAACAAGATAATTGAAATACTCTCACTCCCTCTACTCTACTTTTCCTCCTTTTTTTAACATCCAAATAGGCCATTAAAGTCGGGGTGCAAAATGTAACAAGAGTCATAGTTTAGAATGTAAAATATGTATTTAAAAAATTTATAGTGCAGAGTATAATCTAAGGTAAAGTGTAATTATCTTTCAAACTGAAAGCACAAAATTGTAAATTGCAAAGCACCAAAAAAGGACACTACGATTTTTTTTTTTTTTTTGGAATAATATTTGCATTAAATCATTAATCATGGAAAGAGCTTGTGGTATAGTCAACGACAATAATACGAAAATAAAAGCAAAAACTATCTCAAAAAATAAAAATAAAAGCCTATCATCTAAAAGTAGATAGTCACCGAAACCTTTGAATGTTTAACATCAATTAATCATTGAAACTTGAAACCTCTTGGGCTCAGGTGGCCAAAACGGTCGCCTCACTTCCCCTTTCCCCTGCATTATGGGCTTCCCCTTGGTTGCCCCTGGTGTGAACATAGTAACAACAGAAGCTGTAAGCATTTTGACCAACAAGAGAGAAGACATACGTATATATGCTTATCGTTTGGCAACCTTTGAGGATTGGGTACCCCACAACATATAAAAAATAACCCTATATCTCATCGTACTCGTACGTGTCACAAAGGATCTTGTATGGTTGAAGCCCATGACAACAACTCAACAGCTAGGACAATGGAGGTTGAACAAACTAGAGAAAAGGAACTCTTTTAATGAGGTGAGAGCTAGTATCAGCTAGCATCTGCTATCTCCATTTTTTTCTTTTGAATAAAAAGAAAAATAAATTTTGTCTCTTACCTAACATTGTACGTAGTTACACACCTTATAGTCTACTCTATAGATAGTTGATGGCAGATATTGTGGTGTTCGTTGATGGTGAAAAGGAAACATGCTAATGTTTTATACCGAATCTGACTTTTGATAAATATATGGATAATTGTGGCTTGTTTTAAATTTGGTTAATATTTGATATTGTTAGGTTCTAAAGATTTAGGTTTAAATGTTTATAATCATATTTTTATTGTGTTGGAAAACCAAGAATAAAACATGTCTAGTCTAGATGTTAGGCAATGCTTAAAAGTGTTGGTTTCAAGGTTCAAGTCTAGTTGACTGCAGAAAAAGGAAGTGAGTTTTTGCCTTGCTCAATTGATCGAGAAATTAGGCTCAACCGATCGAAAATCGCAGGCACAGAAATTTGACAAATTTTACGAGGTCCAAGCCTGCGAAAACGTTTAAGGTTTCATTCTAACTTCTCCACATATAAAAGGGAAACCCTAGTTACGTTTTTCTGATTTTTGGAAGACTTGTGTTTTACTCTTTGTGAGATTTGAGAGGTTTTGTTCATTCTAACTACATAAGAATCTACTGGAGCAAGATCTACTATCAAGCGTTGGTAGAACATAGTTGTAAGTAAGGGTGCTTGTGTTGGTGTAAATGTAAGGAAAGAAGGAATCTGTGGATTCAGAGTTTGCACGTGGTTGTGTCAATAAGTTATTACATGAGGTAGCAATAGATTTAGGATTAAATCTGATTATAAAAGATTCAATTCTCATATAGTAGATTTATTTTACCTTGAGGATAGGTAGATCAAATCTTCCCAAGGTTTTTACCTTGAAATGGTTCATTTCATTAGTTTTCCTAAGTCATCATATCGTGGTATTATTTACTTTTCTACTTTTATGCATGATATGATATATGCTTGTTTAACCTAGATCTGAATAATAAACCTAATAATCAACTTGGTTAATTAATTAGATTAAACAATTTGGTTTTCAGGGTCTAAATGAACAAACAAGTGGTATTAGAGCGGGTTAGCTCTTGTTTATAGGTTTCTTAACCTAGAGTTGATTTTTGACCCCTGCTGTCATAGAACACGGTCACTCTCTTGTGACCCCCCCATACTTTGATGGGAATAACTATGCTTATTGGAAGGTTAGGATGAAAGCCTTCTTGAAATCTATTAATGTGAGAGTATGGCTATTTGTTGAAAATGGTTAGGAGAGACCAACCATTGCTATTGGTGAATGGACTACTACCCAAAAGGAAGTAGCAAGCTTTAATAGTAAAGTTATGAATGCGATATTCAATGCTGTTTCTATGGAAGAATTTAAGAAGATCTCAAATGTGGAGATTGCTCACACTGCATGGAACATCTTACAAACAATGCATAAAGGCACTGAGGTAGTAAAAATCAATAAATCGCAGCAGTTGACCTCTAGATTTGAAAGTATTAGAATGTATAATGTCTAATGATGAATTTTTTGATAGATTCTATGTTAAGTTGAATGATATTGTTAATTCTGCTTTTAATTTGGTGAAGTTTATGATCAACCTAAAATTGTTAGGAAAAGTCTTAGATCATTAATTGAGGATTTTAGACCTAAAGTGATTGCCATTACTGAAAGTAAAGATGTTGACTCTATTCCTATAGATGAACTTGTAGGATCTCTTTAGTCCTATTAATTTGACTTACCAAAAAATAATAAGTCCAAATCTATGGCTTTGAAATCTATTGATGATGTCGATGATTGTGGATTTGATGATGAACTCTCATCTACTAATATTGCTTATCTTGCCAAGAACTTTAGAAAATTTTTGAGAAATAATAATAGGAGGGCAAGAAATAGAAACAATGTTGACCCTAAGAACATGAAGAAGAATGACCCCGTCAAAAATAAAAATTCTGAAAAATCAAAAGATAAAGTAGGTCAATCTTCCAATAGTTCTTTAGGAAAATAGTGTTATGGTTGTCAAGGTTATGGTTATCTAAAATCTGAGTGTCCAACATTCTTGAGATCCAAAGGAAAAGCTATGGTTGTTGCTCTGAGTGATGATGAAGTTTCTGATCATGAGTCCGTAAGTGATTAAGAAGGAAACTTTATGGCTTTCACTGCTACTGCTGTAGTATGTGAAATTGAGACTGTTGATGAGAACTCTTCTGATGGGGAACTCTCTGAGAATGCTGACTTGCAAGAGGCTTATAACAAGCTATGCAAGATTGCAGCCAAAGATGCTATAAGCGTTGAGTTAGAGTTGAAAAAGATAAACACTCTTGAACAAGAAAAGAAGAATTTGCTATTAAAATTGTTTGATACCAATGAACTCTTGAACTCTGTTAAGATTGAGAACATGACCTTGCTTGAAAAAGTTAAAAGTTTGGAAAGGACTTCTACTTCTAAATTGGATGACATGTTAAATGTTCAAAAATCTGTTTATGATAAGACAGGTCTAGGGTTTGTTGAGATTGGATCTTCTTCTGTTGTAAATACTCCAAAATTTGTACTTGCATCATCTACTTCTGTTGTTCATCCATCTGTGTCTGAAGTTAAGGTACATAAGGAAAAAGTTCCAGCTTCTAGAAGAATTAGGGTAGATCTAAGTGAGTCTAAACCTAAGAAACACAATCAAGCTAGAAGCAAGAAAAACCACAAACCTCAATGGTTTTGTCACTTTTGCAGTGGAGCTGGGCATACTAGGCCAAATTGCTTTAAGTTGCAAGCTTTAAAGCAAGAATCCAAACAAAAAGTGTCTGTGTCAACGAACAAGATCCTATGGCACTTATCCATGAACTAGTAAAGGTTCTTAACATTTATGCCAATACTGGAGCTGAAATTAGGGCCAATCTTAATAGAAATCCCAACTCCAAGTTTGCATCTAAAAGAGTCTGGATGCAAAAGACTCAGCCTCAGTGAGCCTGTCTGATATGGTCCTTATATTATTTCTTTCTATCTCCTGTGACCAAACTTGTTTTTTCTTAAGGGTTTGCATTTGCATGACATTCATACATTGCATTCTAGGTTTGTTTTTGATGTTTTCATTTTTTTTAAATAAAAAAAAAAAAAATCAGAAAACAAAAAAAAGAAGGTTTTTGTATTATACATCTTTAAGATGTGTAATTGAGGTTGGTCTATGAAATTTACATTTCATGACTGTGTAAGCTTTGATGAGCTTTATTTTTCCGCACTTTGCTAGTTTTTGCTATGTAGTGCTTATATTGTGTGAGTTGTTTATGGTTTTTAATCACATACTTTTGATTTTGAAGTCACATTCTTTTGATTGTAAGGATTATGTAGTGCTTATATTGTGTGAGTTGTTTATGGTTTTTAATCACATACTTTTGATTTTGAAGTCACGTTCTTTTGATTGTAAGGATTAAAAAATCGTAGGAGAAAGACATAAATAATCATTTCACCATTGTTACTCGCCAATCATGAACACCTGTGTGCAAATTATAAAAGTCATGCTCGATAAGGTGTAGCACTTGCATAGCAAAATACTTAAGGTGTTATTATACGATAGATAAAAGAAGCAAAATGAAAAATGAAAAACAAAGAAAAATATCATTCAAAAGAAAAAGAAAAGGCAAAATTAAAAAAAAAAAAAAATTTGCATGGTTGCAAACGTGTTTTATAGGAGATGTGGGAGTTATATGATATAACTCTTTAAGTGATAGTAACTTTTAAACTTATGTGATAGATAATGTAGAAATTGTGCTATTTTCTGTCTACTTATCACCTTGTGAGTATCTCATGCACTTACTAGTTGCACACACTACAAGAAAATCTTTGTTAAACTCTGTACATGTGATTGTGTGTCAAATTTTGTGGCCTTCCAAAAATTTAACTTCTTGATGTGTTTAATGCATTTTGGGAGTGAGGAATGAAATGATTGAAGAAATTTGTTAAAGTTTGAATTTTTTCTAGAAAAGTTTGGTTTTGTAAAACATTTGAATTCATGAACATACATCTCATATCATAAAAATATTTTTTCAAATGTTTCTGTAGAAAAATTTTTCCAGAATTTTCAAAATTTTTGTTTCTTCATGATTCGACCGATCGAGTCTATTTTTCTATCAATCGAAAAGGGAAGAGGAAAATTCAGTTTTTCAACTTAAACTCTTGGGCTTGCTTGATTCCTTCCCGATTCCCTTCGATTAGTTGGCCTATTTTCACGTACATTTCGATTCCTCTTGACTAATCGGATTTCATTTTTTTTTAAACATATAGGAATCAGATTAGACCTTTTAAAACTACTTTTTGTCTTTCTCTTCAATTCCTTTCTCGATCCCTTCTCACCAAAAATTTTATTTGTCATTTTTCTTGGTCAAAGATTTAAAGGTTTTCTTCAAACTCTTAGGGTAAGACACTTTTGCCCTTTCTTTTTCATCAAATTACATGATTTCATGCATTTTCTTAGGGATTTTTGCACTTTTAGAATTTTGGGGGTTTTTGATATTTTTGGGCATTTTGATCAAAACTAAATCATGGGTTTTTCTTCATGCATCATTTAAACATGATTCCCACACTTTAATTTCAAAATTTTCATAGTTTATAAAAAATTTTGAAATTAGGGTTCTTAAGATTTTGAGAGATTTGGGGATTTTGTTAAATTGGGTAAAATTGAACAAAATTGGCTTGTGTTATTGATAGATTGAGTGATTATAACATGAATTATGCTTGTTATGTTGTTCAATTGATCAATATACGGATTTTTGAAAATTAGGTTTTTCAAAATTAGGGATTTTTTGAAAATTTTAATTTTCTTGGAAAATTTCAACACTGTGATGAAATTTGATTGTTTTCAAAGTATTAGAATCCTAATGTCATGCATCATATAGTTTTTTTTTTTTTAAATTGCATATTATCTTATCTCTAACCATTCTTAACGCAGTCTGCCCTTGGTTTTGTTGTTTTATTTCTGCCCTTAGTCATGGCTCCTAAGGTTGGTAGGAACTTTAAGACTAGAGCTAATAGGAAACTTGGTTCATCCTCTTCTGGTTCAGCTTTTGTTGATAGAGTTCGGTTTCTCACTGATAAGTGTGAAGAGACTTATGAGACCTTGACTAAATATAGGTCTATTTGGGGTGAAAGGGAGATTGTCTTGAGTGAGTTAGATCCCTCCATCTGTAGGAATTTTGTGTCTGGGAATTGGGTATCTTTGTGTGAGGTGTCTAATCCTCCCCCTGTTGCTTTGATTAGAGAGTTTTACTTCTAACTTCTTTGCTTATTCTGAGGTCACAAGTGGTCATTACTTGACTTCCTGGATTCGAGGTCAAGAGTTTACAATATATAAGCAAATAGTTTCTAAAGCTTTAGAAGTGCCTTTAGTTTGTAAACCCACATACCCATACACTGATTTCCTTATGTTGATGACATTATGTCTCTTCTTTGTGGTAGACTTGTTTCTTAGGGTACTAAACCAATAATCAATTCTTGTGAATTCATTGAGCTTAATTCTTTATATTTGAGGATTTCTTGTCATAACTTCTATCCTATATCTCATGTTCATATTGTTCTCATAGATAGATATGCTTTTCTTATGCTTTTGTTATTAATGGTTCTATGTGTTTTCCCTCTCTGTTTATCCAAACCATTATTGATGTTTCTAGGAGTAAGAGTAAAGGTTAGAAATTATTCTTTCCCATGTACATTTATAGGACTTTGAGGTTTTTAGAGTTGTTTAAGTTTTCACCCTTCGAGTTAGTTCATATCACTGCCCCCATAGGAGCCACCTTTCTTAGACAGCAACAAGCATAGATGAAAAGTGTTGAACCATGCACTGGGACGTCAAATAAATCACGAGGAGAAGCTTCTACTACAGCTCCTGCCTCTGGTGCTATGTTTGTTGTTAATGAGACTTTTGTGGATCCGACTGCAGTTGTGGATCCTTCTGGTGGAGTTGATGATGTAGACCCTATTGTTGCGCCTTCTCTCTCACTCTGTGCCATGATGGAGTCTTTCATGACTACTCAGGCAGTTCATGGATAGCTTCTAGATAAGTTGTTGACAGAGGTTGCATCCTTGAGAGCAAATTTTGTGGAGTATAGGAGTGCTTTTCCACCTCCTCCACCTTCTAATGACTTATTTTGCCTTTGGTAATTCGTAACAAAAAGGGGGAGTAGGTTTAGGACTTTTTGTATTTAGGGGGAGTAAAGTTTTTGTATTTATGGGGAGTTTGATGTATTTTTCTTTATTTTATTTGGTCTTGATGTTTACATTTCATTGTTTATATTTGCTTAGTGTTTACGTGCTTGATTCACAAACTTTGATGTGGTTATTGATTATGATAGTTATTGATGACGAGGTTATTCATTATTGATGTGTTTACTGTCTCTTTATATGTTTTGTGAATTAAAGTTTAGATTCTTACTTAGATTATGGTACTGTATTTTCCACACATGCGTTTATGGTTTGTTTTCAGTGTTTCAGGAACTTACAGGTTAATTCTTTTAACAGTTGCTATCTATAGTAGCAACTAATAGTGAGTAGTTGTGTAAGAATTGTATTAGGGCAATATCTTGTATTTGGGTTGGTATTTAATTTAAGCATTACATTTTGTATGTGTGTTTTGTCACAGATTGCCAAAGGGGGAGATTGTTAGGTTTTAAAGATTTAGGTTTAAATGTTTAGAATCATATTTTTATTGTGTTGGCAAACTGAGAATAAAACATGTCTAGTCTAGATGTTAGGCAATACTTATAAGTGTTGGTTTCAAGGTTCAACTCCAGCTAACTGTAGAAAAAGGAAGTGAGTTTCTGCCTTGCTCGACTGATTGAGAATTTAGGCTCGACTGATTGAAAATCGCAAACATTGAAATTTTGCAGATTTTTAAACCAGGCCTAAGCCCACGAAAACGTTTAGGGTTTCATTCCAACTTCTCCACATATAAAAAGGAAACCCTAGTTACATTTTTTTTTTGGAAGGCTTGTGTATTACTCTTTGTGAGATTTGAGAGGTTTTGTACCTTTTAACTACACAAGAATCTATCGGAGTAAGATCTACAAGCAAGCGTTGGTAGAAAATAGTTGTTGCATCAAGATCATTACTGATGGTGATCTGAAACCTTTGTGTAAGATCTCAAAGTCACAAGCAAGGGTGCTTGTGTTGGTGTAAATCCAAGGAGAGAAAAAGTCAGTAGATTCGGAGCTTGCATGTGGTCGTGTCAGTAAGTTACATGAAGTAGCAATAGATTTAGGGTTCAATTTGATTGTAAAAACTTCAATTCTCTTTTAGGGGATTTACTTTACCTTGAGGATAGCTAAGTCAAATCCTCTCCAAGTCTTTACCTTGAAACGATTTGTTTTATCGATTTTCATGGGTCATCATATCGTGGTTTTATTTACTTTTTCGCTTTTATGCATGATATGATATATGCTTGTTTAACCTAGATTTGAATAATAAATCTAATAATCAACTTGGTTAATTAATTAGGTTAAACAATCTGGTTTTAGGGGTCTAAACAAACAAACATATATGTAATAATCTGGCTGTTTAGTGTTTAGTAAAGGATATTTGATACTTACAATACAATTGTAATCGCAATTAAAGATTTAAAGTTGTATACTGTTCCCCTACTCAAAACTAAAAGGGGATTTTTAGGACAAGTCATGGTGATCAATGGGGAAGATGCATTGCCCTCAAGCTTGGTGAATAGTGCACCTGAAGAACCATGAAACGAAAGAACATAATTCGAAATACTGAGTAGAGGGAAATGACATCAAGCGGATTGGAAGAAGCTTGAAGAATCAAACAAAGAATTCATGAATGCAATGAAACAAGCCAAGATCAATGGAGGGGCATCCAGTCAAGTACCCACAGTTTGATTACCAATCATGGATGAGCCTTTTCTATTGATGCAAAGAACTACTGCACCTTATTTCATGAATGGCAATTTGAGAGGCCTTGAAAGCGATTTACTTTTGAATCTCTTAATGAAGAGTTTTACTGTGATCGTTCTGTGCTCCCCATGGAGAAGCTTCTTGAAAAGGGAGATTGAGGTAATGATACAAGCTGGAGTAGAGCAGACCAATACGGGAGGAAACTAAGATTCGAGGATTTTGCCGATATCTTGTTGCACAATCAAATTAAAAAAAAAAAAACCCAAATTTAGTGTGTACATATCTTATACAAATAAATTTAATTTTTCATCAATATAATTAGTATTATATTGTTAAAGCTAAGTTTAAAGTGTAAAAAAAAAAATAAATCTAAAAACATTCTAAAATTTACTTAACATTTATGTATTTTTTGAAAAACTATTTTTAGTTTATTATAATTTATTTTATTTACTTATATTATTAAATAATTAATTTTAAGACTATACGCAAAATGGTAAAATAGTTTTTTTTGCTAAATTACAAGTTGTACCCTCTAATATTTTTTAATATTCAATCAAGTCTTCTAACTTCATTTTAATTCAATTTAATTCTTTAACATTCAATTTTGTTCAATTTAGTTCCCTGTTAGCTTTCTTGAAAATTGTGTTGTTAACTTTTAACTTTGTTTAACACAAAACTACACTGTTTTGGGGTTTTTTTTTTTTTTTTTTTTTTGGGAGTCCTTATCAACTTAATTTTGAGTAAACTAAAGAGAGGACTAAATTGAAAGTTAGAAGATTGAATTGAATAAATGTGAAGTTAGAGGATTAAACTGAATTTTATACAAACTTAAAGAGTGTAATTTGTAATTTAGTCTAATTTTTATCTTTGGGGGGTAAAAGAACCAAGTGGCTCCCACCTCCCCATTTTCCCTCTTCTCATTTCAATGGCTCCGTCTCCACCCTCCTAATTTTCATCCTCAAAAATTTTGAAAGCCCTTTCACTATCACTCTCTCCCTCTCACATTTAGTCATTTCCACTCTCATCCTCACTCTCTAACTACTAACTAGCACACACCTATCATTCTCACTCTCAATTTCACAACCCCCACTTGGCCACCTCTCACTCTCTGCCAGCACCATCACCTCGTTTGTGGTTTTCTGTTTGGTTGCTGAGTAATTAACATTAAAAAAAAAAATGAAAATTGAATTGTATTTACATTTCCTTATTAGTTTTTGTTCTAAAATTTGTTGCTTTAAAAGAAAAATGAAAATTGAATAGTGGCATCTTATTCTGTAGCATTGTTCTGTTTTTACCTATTGCCTCATCCCTATTATAACCAAACAGAAGAGAAGAAGGGACATTTGTGTGCATTCATTAGCTGCTAATAGTTGTTCACAATAATAATTTCCGGATATTAATGTTGTGGCATGCAGTCTAAGACCAATTTGTTCTTTACAAGATTTTGGATCTTTTGACCATTTAAGTTTTTACAGCATAGCTGTGCGTGCTTATATTATAGATGGCATTTGAAGGGTTTTGTCTGTATAATTGGAATTGTAGACAACGAAAGTAATTCTCCTAACTAGTGGGTTTCTGAACTAGCTGTTAGAAAAAATATTATGGAGTGAACAAGAAATTAACTCTCACTGTGTTTACTTGAACATGGTCTTAAAGCGGTGAAAATCTTTAGAGTCTCACGTAGGAAACGAAAGAGATAACATGAGTCTATATGTTCATGTATTGGACAATAGGTTTGGTTTTAGGCATATTTGAATTGGGCTCTCTTGTCTAGATAATAATATTTTATTATTTTATTCTTGAGTTAGTAATTCTATATACAACAATACATTTTCATTGTCCCTCATTTATAAAACTACTTTTAGAGAGCAAACATTCTCAGAAAAAATATTTTGTTCATACATTTGTGTAGAGTCAGTGTGCATTTGGCATGGATGAAATTTGCCAATTTATTTTACTATTCAACTTATTTTTGCTACTATTTTATGGGCCCCATTGCACTTTTTGATACTATTTAAGGGTCTCACTTTACTCTTTCAACTAATTTTTACCTCTATTTATAGTATTTTCAGCAAAAAAAAAATTCAGTTTTAGCAAAATAAGCGGATTCCAAACAGACCCTTAAAGAGAAAGAAAGAGACATAATTCAGTTTTTTGAGCATGGAGATTGTAGTACTTTTTCTACGTGCTATTGATCATTTTATCCTAAAAAGCAGGCATTCGTGAATCTCTAAGCACCACTGATAGTGTGAGAGACAAAATTTGCTTTAAGAAGATTGTGTCAAACACAAATTTTGCATCATCCTTCAGTTTGTGATTTATTTAATTATTGCTCTTGACGGTTGAATCTATTTGTATTATTATTTGTGATTAGATATGTATTTATTGTTCTTGTTTATATAATCACAAAAGTAAATTAGTTTTCTACAATATACCCAACACTAACAGCAATTAGGGTCTGTTTGGTTGGAGGGGTGAAAAAGCGAAAGGATAGAAAAGATTTTAATTTCCCTCATTTTTGTTTGGTTAGGAGTGGAAAAATGGAGGGATGGCAAAAATGAGTTTGTATAAATTTACTCACGTACCTTTGTTAAAAAATGGTGCCCAATTTAAACAAAAAAGTGACAAACAAGCAAAAAAAAAAAAAAAAAAAAAAAAAGAACAAAAACAAAACAAATCACGGTCAACCCACGCCCTAGGAAATCAAAAGAACAAAAAGGATGAGGCAAAGTGTCCAAGGAAAAAGTGCCAATGTTTACCCAAAAAAAAAAAGAAAAAGAAAAAAAAGAGCCAACATTGCCCATGCCCTAGGAAATCAAAAGAAAAAAAAAAAAAAAAAAGGAAAAGGCAAAGTGTCCCAAAAAAAAAAAAAAAAAGCCAACATTTGCCCAAAAAAATAAAGGCATAAATGCACTTTTAGTCCCTATATTTTGGCTTTTTTCCATTTTACTCCATACATTTTAATTTTACCACTTTTAGTCTCTAAATCAATTAACGCGTTCCATTTTGGTCCCTTCCGTTAGCCCACCAATGGAAATTGCATAGGTGGCAAACTAATGTTGACGTGGTCAATTAAAAAATAATAAAAAAATTTAATTAGCATTTAAAAAAATGTCATGTCAGCTTCTAAATATAAAAAAAAATTTATTAATCAATTTTAATGAAATTAAAAAAGAAAAAATAAAATTAAAAACAATAAAATACATCAATTCAGATCTAATTCATTTTGAATAAGAACACAATTACAAATTTAAACATCAACACAAAAACATAAAGCACAAACCCAGAACCAAACACAAAAAACACAAGCTCAAATTTAAATATTAACACAAGATCACAAACACAAAGAACACAGCAACAAACATAAACTGAAAAAAAAGAGTAATTAAAATTTCTTCTTTTTTTTTCTTTTCATTATTTTCGGAAGAACAAAGTGTTCTTCATGTTCTTCGAGAAAGAACATGAAGGTTGCGTAGAAAATTAAAATAATCAATATTTTTCTTTTCTTTTATTACATTTTCTCAGCAAATAAACATGCAAAAATTCATTCAAAATCTCTTTTCTCCACTGAATCCTCCAACAAATCAAACCCATAAACTAAAATAGAAATCCAAATATTATTTCCAATTAATATGTAACAACAATCCAATTGGTATAATTAAAGTGAAGATGATATATGCATCTTATATGGCTGGCTTTGTATACATATGTAGCACTTCTACCTTGCCGGAAACCCAAAAGATGAATTTCAACTACAAGGTTGAAGCCCACCAGAGGCAAAAAAAAAAACCACAAAACCTCAACCATCGTGAACCCTCTATGACCCATTCCAAACACACTTGAGACCCATAACCACACCATCTGAGACCCACCCCATGGCCACACCATCTGCAACCCACGAAACCTCACCTAAGACCTTCGACCACACCATCGAGCACGGCCAAACGCACCACCGTACCTATGAACCCATAACACCAACCTAGAATGCCAATGCCGTACCCACCCACCAATTTGACCACCACAAAGTTCAAACCTATATCACAACCAACAAAACCCAACAACCACAAATCACAAAACCACGAATCTGATCTCACTTCACCAAATTAGACCCACGAATCTGATCTCACCTCTTAACCACAATCTTCGAACCACTAAGCATAAACAAAGGCACAGGAGAGAGTGAAGAGAAAAGAGAGAAGTGAGAGAAGAAAGAGAAGGGAGAAGAGTTTATGTTTGTTATTGTGTTCTTTGTGTTTGTGATCTTGTATTAATGTTTAAATTTGAGTTTGTGTTTTTTGTGTTTGGTTCTGGGTTTGTGTTCTTGTGTTGATGTTTAAATTTGTAATTGTGTTCTTGTGTGTTTTTGTTCAAAATGAATTAGATCTGAATTGATGTATTTTATTGTTTTTTATTTTTTAATTTCGTTAAAATTGATTAAAATTTTTTTTTTATTTAGAAGTTAACATGGCATTTTTTTAAATGCTAATTAAAATTTTTTTTATTTTTTAATTGGCCACGTCAACTTTAGTTTGCCATCTAAGCAATTTCCGTTGGTGGGCTAACGAAAAGGACCAAAATGGAACGCGTTAATTGATTTAGGGACTAAAAGTGGTAAAATTAAAATGTAGGAACTAAAATGAAAAAATACCAAAATGTAGAGACTAAAAGTGCATTTACCCAAAAATAAAAAAGGCCAATGTTGCCTAGGAAAGCAACTGGGGGCATTTTTGTCCATCTAAAAAATCACACTCTCTCCCTCAGTTTTCTTCCCATTTTGGGGAGAAAACATTTTGGTGAGCCCGGGGAGAAAACACCTCGGTCCCACCACTTTTTTTTCCTCTTCCCCTTCCAACCAAACACTCTCCAAAAAGTTTTCCCTTCTCATTTTCTCTCATTTTTTTCCATCCTCCCTAAAATTCACTCTACCAAACATACCCTTAGAGAAAATTGTACCCATGAAGGACCTCAATTGGCTTGGATTTTAGGTAGTTGGATGTTGAAACAGTATATGCCATTGAAATATTTAAATTTTAAAGTATATGTAATCATACTGACCTTAGTCTTTGTTTGGTTTGGGAATGGAAAAGTGGAGAATAGAAAAAAATTTAGTTTTTCACTCTTGTGTTCTTGGTTAGGGTAGAAAGGTGGAAGGATAAAATACTCTTTTATTTGGTTAAAAAGAAAAATGAGAGGCTACAAAATGGTATTTGTTAAATTTACTTTCATATCCCTATTACATTAAAAAAAAAAAAGGTTTATAAGGGGAGAAAAACTGACCCTTAACATTGCAACATTTAAAAAAAGAAAAAGAAAAATAAGAAGAAGAAGCCCCTCTTTCTCTACAATTTGGGAATAAAACAAAGGGGAAATTGCAATTTACTCTCCAGTGGTTTGGCCCATTTTAACAAAGCCCACCCATGGTTTGAAATTTGTCACTTAACCCACCTGAGGTGACCTCTGTTAGACCCTCGTTACCCATCTCTGCCATTTCCGTTAGAAAATCTCATTTACTATATAAGCCAAAATTAGAACCCAATTAAAACACATTCAGAACCCTAAAGGACTGAGCTCTCTCCCTCTCCCTACCTTCGAACCCTAAAAAAAAATCCCATTAAACTTAATTTGTACTTCGATTGCCAAAGTGGAATCCCTCCCCATGTCTTCTTTAAGCTATTACTCGAGTTCCAGTCACCATTCATGTTCTCTGACCATTGTCGGCTACGGACTGCTCTGACCTTAAACAATTTTGGGAGAAGGTTTTATGGGTGTAGCTACTATGATGTGGTGAGTCATAGTTGGGTTTCATATTTTTTTTTTTCCGTTTTTTTTTTTTATTTTTTTTTCTGGTTTTGTTGGCTTTATAAATAACCCTAATTTGATTTTATTTGTAGGATGATGAACCTACTTGTAAATGCTTTAGGTGGTTGGATGGCAAAACATGTAAGCGTGGATCTGAAGTTGCACCCATTGTCCTTGCAAGATTCAGTATATACAAGAATCAAGCAAGAGTTGCAGAGGAAAAGGAAAAGGAGGCTAGTGATAGGGAAATAGCAGCTATTGAGAGGGAAAACAAAGCCAAGCGAAAGGAAGAAAAAGCTAGGGTGAGAGAGAGGATAGCTAAAGAGAAGTTACAGAAGTACAAATTTACACTTGTTGTGTCATAAGGGTTTTTTGCTATTTTTTATGTGTTTTCTGGTAAGATGAGAGAATTTGGAACAAAGCCTTTATGTCTGCCTTGAAGGCAAGTTGTTGTAGTTATTGTATAATTTTGGGTACTACCACTTTTGACAAGTGTATTCCATGTATTTGGCACTATGTAATGTTGTTGTTTATTTGAATAAAGTATGCAATTTGTTCTTTATGTGATGTGTTCTTCTTTATGTAATTTGTTCTTGTTTATGTAATGCTACCTCGTTTATGTAATGTGTTATTTATGTAGTGTGATCTTGTAATTTGAATAGAGCATGCTGCCTTGTTTATGTAATGTGTAATGCTACCTTGTTCATGTAATGTGTTCTTTATGTAATGTGATCTTGTAATTTGAATAGAGAGCCTTGTTTATGTAATGTGTAATGCTGCCTTGTAATGTGTTCTTTATGCAATCTGTTCTTCTTTATAAAGATTATGTATGTTGTACATCAATTGGGTAGGTAAGGACATGCACCCCACAAGATTCTGTTTACATCAATTAAAGAAGCATAAAAAAGTATGTTTTAAAGTAAGACTATTCCATACATATATAATAAACATTGTTCAAAACAAGTGGACTCTACCTAACATTAATGGCTAAACACTGCCAAATTTCATCTAAGCAAGAGTACCATTCCATACATATATATAATAAGCATTGTTCAAAATAAGTGGACTCCACCAAACATCAATGGCTAAACACTACCAAATTTCATCTACATAATAGGTGGTACTGTCCCCACTAAGACAACAACAAAATAACTTTACAGTTTAAAGTTCTGCACAATAATAATAAAATAAAAAAGTTTTTGCTGCCACTATCAGACATGCACAATAACAAAAAAAAGTAAAGTTTCTACTTGCACATTCTCCAATCTTCATTTCCCAGAGACCTTGCCCTTGTCCTTGCCTTTGCCCCTGCCTATTAAGAACATTGTACCAGATGTCTCAGCTCTTAATCCACCTCTTCTCCCATATGAGAACAGATGACTACTCCCCATTACCCTTGGTGGTACCAATCCCTTTCGAGGCTGCAAAATACATAGAAAGACAAATCCATATCAAGATCTAATTATGTAAGTATAAAAGGTGGTGTTTGTGTTTGTGTTTGTGTATATACCTGAGATAGAGGTTTTTTTGTGTCCCATGCTTCCTTAGGAGTATGAGAGATGGGTTGGCTGCATGAGAACCATAGAGCAGTGGGTGCTTTACTTGGTAGTGGTCTGCTTGAATCTGCTGCAGAAGGTGGTGGTCTACTTGAAACTGAAGTAGATGTTTGGGCTGGCTGTGTGTAGGGTTTGCCTATTGGCTGCCTCAATGGTTGTTTTTGTGGCTAGTTGTCTGGTTGTTTGCTGCTTTGGTTGACTGATTGGCCTTGGCCTTCTTGTTTGCTAATCTTGTTGATTGCCTTGCTTGCTCATTGGTTGCTTGGTTAGCTGCTTGCCTGCCTTACAAACCTCCTTGGTGGTTGCCTAGGTGGCTGGCTGGCCTGCCTGGCTGTGTGTAGGGTTGGCTGGTTGGTTGGCTGGTTGGCTGACTGGTTGGCTGGTTGGCTGCCTGCCTGCCTGCTTGGCTACCTGGTTGGCAAACCAGGGTGGCTGCCTTGCAAACCTCCTTGGTGGTTGCCTAGGTGGCTGGCTGGCTGCTTGTTCCTTATCCCTCTTATCCCTACAAAAAGAATTGTCTTGCATCAGAAATAGATTTGTAATATAATTGTCATAGTGAACACATTTTTGCTTTACTTACAATTTTTTTTTGCCTTTAAAGTCTTCGCCTCCTTTGCCATGGTGTCTCACTAGTTATTCTAGCCTTACACCTCCTTGAATTATGCCCCTCTTGATGGCAAAACCCACATTTTATGGGTCTATATGACCTAGAGACTTTGTATGGGTTGTTTGGCTCATCTGCATCTTTCTTCCTTTTCATAGGTGGCCTGCCTGGAGGCTTGTACACAATTGGAGCAACAGGGGCAAGTTGGCTGGTTTCAACCCATTCATCTTGTCCAGCCAGTGGGGTAATCATCTCCTTATATGCAGCCACATAGGCATCATTTCTAAAGCATGCATGCACATAATCCTCAGGCCTATCCAGGTTCTTATAGATTGCTACAACACCATGTTTACATGGGATTCCTGTCAAATCCCAAACTCTACAAGTACAACACTTTCTTTTAAGGTTAACTACATGTCTCTCATACTCATTGTCAACCTCATATATATAGCAAGCTGATGGAATCGTAGAAAATGATTTAGAATCAATTTTCAACTACTCAAGCTTCTGCACTATGTTTGGACATATGCCACTAGTGAGTTTTTCAATCCCAGTCCTCTTACTGTACATTCTAGTCATCAACCTAACTCTAATCCACTCTAACATGACAATGATAGGCTTATCCCTAACTTTTGGTATCATAGAATTAAATGACTCACTAAGATTGTTCACATAACAATCAGAGATGGCCCTTGGAGTGAAATATGACTTGGTCTATTGGGTTGGTTGGATGTCTGCTACGTACTCCCATGCTTCTTTGTCAAATTCTTTCATATCTTGCATTCTCTTCTCAAACTCCTTAACTCTTGTTGCTGCAGCACACCTCCATAATGCAGCCTTCAATTCTAAACCCTTGAAATTTAACTTAAAGTTGTTGTAAATATGCTTTACACAATATCTATGATCCACTGTTGGGAACAACATCTCCATAACAGGTCCTTGGTTATCATAAATACAATCAAAACAAGTATAAAGTAGAAATGTAATGATTAAGCAGAACAAGTATAAAACAAGTGGATTGTATTAACTTCTGCCTATTTGAAATGAACACCAGATTCAGCTCATCTGGCCTCCCAATATCATCTGCAAATGTTTGTAAAAACCACATCCAAGAATCCTTGTTTTCTTGCTCAACTGCACCTAATGCAACAGGGAAAATATTGTCATTCCCATCCCTTGCAGTTGCTGATAATATATGTCCACCAAACTTGCCCTTCAAGTGGCAACCATCTAATCCTACAAGTGGCCTGCACCCCCCCCAAGAATCCAACTTTCTGTGCATTGTATCTCACATACATCTTCTTGAACTTGGGTTGTGTGTTAGGCTCAATAATCCCAGTTTGTAGAATCACCTTACTCCCCCCATCAGTTACTCTTATCATCTCTGCATAGTCCTTAAGCTTCCCATACTACAACCTCTCATCACCTAGTATGAACTCTCTAGCTTTCCTCTTAGCTCTGTACACTTGATTTATGCTTAAGTCCACATTTACATCCTGCATGACTCGATGCTTCACACCAGAAACTATCCAATCAGGGTTTTTGTTGAAATCATCCAAGTATTTCCTAGCCATATATGTAGAAGTGACCTGGCTATGCTTAAATGTCCTCCCACATGTACAAGTTGGAACCATGGTCTTTATCTAGAAGGTTAACTCCCCTGTAATCTGTGATGCGTATACCCTCCAACCACATCCATACTTGTAGTGGACAGAAACTTTGGTCTTCTTATTAAGCTTGAACTTAATGTCCACAAACTTTTTCACTGCATATTCCCTCAAGGCAGCCCTAAACACCTTAACATTTGGGAACTTCATACCCTTGCATAACTGAGGGTTACTCATGTCAGTGTTCTCATTAACTCTGGACATCTCACCCTTTCATCCTCATCCTTTGAATTGTTTATACTCCTAGTATCATCATCATCAAGAGCTTTTTCAGCCCAATCATTATTATCAGCAGCTTCATCACTGGCAGCAGCTTCATCACTGGCAGCAGCTTCTGATCTCTTCCCATTATCTATAACTTGCTCTCTCACACTATCTCCCTCATTTACATTTTCAGTATCTCTTTGATGCTTTCTCATATTAGGCACCTCATTGTTCTCAGCACCAAATATGTCATTAGGATAATCTGGTCATTCATACCATTCCTCTAGCCAATCAGGTTCATCCACGTGAACATCTTCACTACCAACAGTTTGTCCATGGGTAGCATGGTCATCCACATGCACAGCTCCACCAACACTGCCATCCCTTAAACCCTTAACAGGTTCTTCACTAACATCATTTTGGTAAACCACAGATGATCTAACAGTATTGGTTACCTCCTCACAATCAGGATCATCATCAATATCATCATCTTCATCATTCATTTCCCATGACTGGTCTACTGCAATTGGTTGATCTTTTTCCACTGTAGGTTCTTTAATTACAATTGGTTCAACTTCAGGTTCTACATAAAGTGTGATTTCATTTGTTGGTCATTCAGCATATAGTTCACACAGTAGGTCACATTATCATTTGAAGTAATTAACCTTAACCCTTGCTCTAAGTCACCACCAGGTATTAAATAATAAATCTTACTGTTAATAGGTCCCTCAGCCTCAGCATAAATGTCTTGTATCTTAAAATGACTTAGTAGATTTGGATCAACATTAGCTATTGAAGATAACTCACCACTTACATACTCTAAACCAGGGTTCCACTCAAAATTCCCACTATGGTGAATAGTAAAATCAAAACGAATTTCAGCAGCCATTTGCAAGAATTAAAACACATGCACAAACAACAGTAATTAAATACATAACCAACACATGCATAGGGAGCACCAATGACAAAAGCAAAATAATTTCAGTTGCACACCAAACACCAAGTAACGTGGGGTCAGAGACGAGAAACACAACCAACTAAACAATTTGTCTCCATGGGACCACAGACAACCTAAAGATGCATCTAACCAAAATATTCCTAGGGACCACAGTCATCAATGTCAACTATAAAAGAACAAACACACCAATGGAAAACCCAACAATGGTAAACCACTAATTTTATGACAGAAAAACTTTAATCTGAATCACATCATCCTCAATCGTTACACATTGAAAAAGAATAAACACAACAATGGTAAGCCCTAGAAAGTAATTTCATACCTGATACAGAGGAAAACCCAAGCTTCAGCACTCACACCTCCTCCTTGCTTGCAAGTGTTTGGGGAGGGATTTCACTTTGGCAATTGGAGGACATATTAAGGTTAATGGGATTTTTTTGAGGGTTCGAAGGTCGGGAAAGGAAGAGAGCTTAGTCTTTTAGGGTTCTGAATGTGTTCTAATTGGTTTCTAATTTTGGCTTATATAGTAAATTAGATTTTCTAACGGAAGGGGCAGAGGTGGGTAACAGGGGTCTAACAAAGGTCACCTCAGGTGAGTTGAGTGACAAATTTCAAACCACGGGTGGACATTGTTAGAACGGGCCAAACCATAGGGGGGTAAATTGCAATTTCCCCTAAAACATAACATCCAATAGTGGTCCTAAGGAGAAAACACCCAATCACTTCTCTAATCAAACAACTCCACTATTCAAATCCCTCTATTTTTTCTCCCCTTTTTCATCCCCCAAAATCCCCCCAATCAAAGAGAACCTATAGTTTGATGTGTGATTTGAATAAACTCACAATTAGCCTTGCATTGTAGAGTGTAAAAATTGCAAAAATAATGCTATAACTTTTAATTATATATTGCAGGAGTGCAATTGGTAAACCAGAAGCAGAGAGAGAATCTAGCAAAAGCTTCAACTCTTCAACTCTTTCAACAATAGAGAAAGCATCCTTTGAACAACAGATAGCTATAACTCTTGATGTTTTAATTAAAAAGATATTAGATTTGTAAGTCCTTAGTTGTTGACATCTTATATATTTGACAGACCAGATAATTGCAATCGTTTAGACAATCCAGCCTGGACTAAGAAGGATGCCATAAAGACAACCATTCAATGCCCTAACAATTACATATCGACGAGGAGACTGTTGGAACCTCCATTAAGGCTACATTAAGTAGGCTTGAGGCGTTACAAAGAAAGCAGTCAAGTCATCATTAAAGAAGGCCATTGGCTAGCAAGAAGAAGAGCCTATTTATAGGCTCCTCAAAGCTCAAGACAAGGTATGGATAATATCCACTCTTATATACAAATTCTCTCTATTCTTGAATTAACTCCAAAACTCTCTTTTTCTAACTTTATCATTGGAGACTCTATGACCGGCACCACATCAGTGACCACCTGAGAGAATTCCTATTTGCAGCCTCTTGCAAGACCTCTGACGAGCCCGTGTTGGGAACCCTCTGGACGAACCTAACTACTGACGATTTCAGCATCATCAATATTCATTCTAAAATTCGGAATTTGTGACTGTCATCATATTCCCTTGGGTAAGAGTTTATATAGATTTAGTTTTCATAGAAATAGAAATTATTTAGGCATATATAACAGAGTACAATATAAGAAATCAACAAATATAAGGATAAGTTCAAAGAATTTTGTGTTGTTTCCAAATGACAATTGGACCGGTGGATTAAGAAATCCAATTGCATATATGTAATCACAAACTAATTCTTGGAATTTGTTTTGTTCATTTGCCTATTTATATTTATAGCTTTTACTGACGAGTTTATTTTTTGGTGTTGCAGGTAAGAGATTTTTTTTTTGGAAACCCCTTGACGAGTAGAAGACGTATAGGGTAAGACCAATTCGATTTGAGTTCCAAACTTCACAGTCTTGTGCACACTTAAGGCAATAATAGGCTCTTAGAGTTGGAAATGAAAGACTCTTCGGCCAAGTTTATTATGCGGAGTGCATTCTCATACATATACATGAACACGTACATAGTATATACACGTATCTAAGAATGGATGTGTTATTTGTGATTAAGCTAATGCTAACTGGGCTGTGTATTTCTCTTTGGAATTTGGAGTATATGTTTTATGCACAGATTGGTTCCTTTCAGACTTTCAGTAGAGGCCCATTTTGTAGAACATGTCCATTTAGCAGAGGCCCAACTCCCTAATACACACAACCTTAAGCCCATAGCAAGAAGATGTCCAATAGCATCCAGACACATGTCAAGGGCATTAAAAAAAAAAAAAAAAAAAAGCCCCTAGAGATTTTCAATAATGGTTTTGACCGTCGCTAAAAGCCTTTTTTTTTTTTTTTTTTTTTTAGTGCTTACTTTAATCTGCTTGGTTTTGATGATGGATTTTATGAGGATTCTAATATTTTATATTGGGAAATCCAAGAAGAACAATAATGAAGAAATAAGATTTGTTGGGTTGTTGAAGATGGGGGGAAAAAAAATAAAAACCGTTTGGCCTTGTGTGTGTTTTTGTTTTTTATTTTTGGTGATTGTTGATCAAATGGGGTCTCACCTACTTAAACAAAAATGAGAATGAGAGGTTGAATTCTATTTTTAACTTTTATTTTTTTACTTTTGATTTCTGCTCTAAAAAAAATTGAATTTGGTACATGTGGAAAAAATGACTTTTGCAAAATCTCAAAATATCCAACCAAACACCCCATTATTTTTTCATAATGCCCTGTTTTTTTTCCCCCAGAAAGCTATGAAATGCATTCCCAAATAGAGTGCCAAACACAGCCTAAGAAGGTTAACATTTCTCATATACTTGTATGACTGAGCTACATATTCTAATCAGACTAACATATAGGAAGTAAAGAATTTCTAGGGGTAGGTGATAATGATTAATGGGGGTGGACATCTTCCTTTCCCTTCTTCTCAATGTATTAATTTCAACCATCTTTGTGGACTTTATGGAGGATTGAAACGAGCTTACTGGTGGTCAAGGGCTTCTCTTGATAGTCATCTAGTCCAGCTTCCATAAATTTTTCTCTTTCTCTTGTGTTTGTCGATACACCCGCAATCATGCTTCGGATGCCCATAGCACGGAGTTTCCTTGTTGCCTATCATTGAAGTACATAAAAAAAAAGGTTAAATACATAGTTATATTTATAGGCAAATATTTCGCAATATGATTTGCTAATTTTTCTAGCTATAATTTAAAAAACATAAAAAGTAAACCGTGCTACATATATAATTTCACAATATTTGGTAAATTATGATTAGTGTAATATAACTTTTACATGAGAACAATATTAATATTATTTTTATTATACACCAATTACAAGTTATTATCTTGATAATTATAGAAAAAGTTGAATATATATGTGAACTTATTGTTTACATAGTTTTCCCTGTTGATGAACTACTTAGCATATATACCTCAATGCCATTCATGACAGGCATTTCCATGTCCATCAAAATGAGGTCAAAGTTCTTTCCTGAACAATGGACATCAATAGCTTCTTTGCCATTCCTCACCACCTGATTTCGTATGCCTAGATTGTCCAAAAGCCTATGATGAATCATTTGATTTATAGTGTCATCATCCACAACAAGTGCAGTTATTTTAGTTGTTGGTTCCAGCATTGCAGAATCTCCGGCTCCAACACTACTTAGAAATCCATCTTCCATCCCAGTTTTACTCGTCAACATTTCGTCTCTTCTTGTCACCCAAAGTCTACCTATAAAAGCACAACAAACATTGGTGAAGTTCAATTGTAATAAACCTCTTTTTTTTTGTTTGTTTGTTTGTTTGTTTAGAAATTGTAATAAACTTTGAAATATGAGAAAGAGAAACAAACTAACTAGTGTTTTCTTGTTAATTTATTTAAGAGGAGGAATGAGAGTAGAGGGGCATATTTGTTTGTTACATGCATAAAAGAAGGAAAGAAAAGAACATAGCCTTCATTTCAATGCAGTAAAATGAATATGTGTATATACTAGATTTAACATTTTTCTTTTTTTTAATAAAAAATTTAGGTAGGTGTCTAGAGCTCTTTAAACACCTGATTATTTTTCTGATAATCCCCCTCATCCCACACACAAAATATACTTGAGTTAACTGGACATATTAAACTTGCTCTGTATTTTAGGCTTTGCACCCACTTTGAACTACTAAGTACAGATACGATCAAGTCATGAAACTTTAAACAAGAAAAAGATAAAATCCAACGTATACTTAGCCACATAAAAGTATTCCAAAGTACAATATTGATTTTTAGAGACAATGCATGGTACCTTGAAATGCAAAGTGGAAGGCCTGTATGAGTAATTGTTAGTGACCAAAATTTCTCCAAAACCAATGCTGCTATGATTGTTATGCAGTGTTAGATGGCCAGGAAGGAAATCTACGTCCATCTTACATATTAGTTCTAGTTTAAATAGTGAGATATGAAGAGTATCACTTGGATTGTGTTAAAATCACAGAATCTACGAATGTGATTTTTTTCCTTAATCCGGGTTCTATCATGATGAAGAAGTTTCCTAGGGGCATCTTTGTTTTTTTTGAAAGTGGAACAATATTTAAGACTTTTGTTCCTTCTAGTCTTTTGTAAATTGAGTGATAGTGGGAATATTACAAATTTTACTATATAAGGTTTGCAAGCTGATGTGTTACCAATATCAAATCACAATGTATTATGTTATATATAGTAGTATAAAAAAATTATTTATATAGTTCAAGAAGTAAATAAAGCATTTTATAAATCAATAGATATATAACAAAATGATTTTATCAACTTATTAAATACATGCAAAAATTAGGAAAAAATATCACAAACTTTTTACCTATATTTGAAAAATTATCATGGAGGTACTATATAAGTATACAAGAATAAAATATAAAAACTAAATATCTCCAATTAAAACTGTAACTAACGCTTTTAAAAAAAAAAAAAATCAAATATGTATTAAATTATTTAGCAATTTTCTTTTCACTATAAACAACCAAATTATCTTTTTTTATTTTTATTTTTTATTATATATATATATATATTTGGTGTTTTTGGAAATTTTATTGAGAATAGAAATTTCCACAGTAGAATCCAAAGGTGTTTTTTCTTTCTAAATCGTCAACATATTTCATTTTGAAGAAAATATCAATAGCACCTATCAATAGTTCTTAATTTGGACATACTTAAATCATAGTAAGGAGTAATAGTAAATCATCCTAATTCTTGATATTAATTTTAACAATTCATGAATTTAGTTTGATATACTAAAGTAATAACATTATTTTGAATGAAATAAAAAGTGACAAGGAGATTATAATTTTTTGGGGAAAAGAAATAAAGCAATTAGGGGATGAAACTAATATATTTTTCCTATAGCTTGATATAGAAGAGCAGTATTATGGTGTGAAAGATGTGTGGTCTTGGCCATTGGTCACAACTAACAAAAGTGAAGTAAAAAAAAAAGAAAAAAAAAAGAACTACAACTTCTTAGTATCCTAAATGCAATGTCAAAGAAAAATATGGATTTCTTGGACTTTTTTGTTGAGTTGCAATAGAACCAAGTCACCATATTGTTTTTAACATAGTTTTGAAATTCGGTTTGTTCAAAGAACTGAGAAAAAAAATAAAAGATTCAGGGTTTTTCTAGATTGGACTAAAGTTATCTCTGATTTAGCATGAAGCCACATGATGTGTTATTCATAGAGAGAGCTACCTATTTCAATAGTGTGAAAGCCACCATTCATGAATGTTTAAATACTTATTGGAGAGATAGGATGAAAAAAGAAAATAGTTTTTTTGGAGAGATAGGGTGGATAAAAATAATTATATGCAAATGCAATAAAAACCTTTATGAAAAAAAAAAAAAAAAATACAAGTGCATAGAGAGAAAAAGTGAAAAAGGAGGATTAAAGCTAAATACTCTTTGATTGATTTGAAATCGTTCGAATTTTGATAATGTTTATCTTCTAATTTTTTCTCTAATTTTGAGGTTGATGTGAGTTTAAAAGACACTTAACACATGAAAATCTCTTGCATGCATGAGTTTTTATTTCATTGAGAACTATATATGGTCTTAAGTTATCATGCTTGGAAGTGTTTATATGCATCCATGCATGGGTTACATAGTGTCATGCTTTGCATAAAATAAAATAAAGAATATTGGTATTCTATGTGCAATTTTGTTTTGTGATTTCTTTTATATTCTCAAAATAACTTTCTCCAAAAATTGTTCTATCATTTTTTCTTTTTTTCTTTTTTTAAAGGAGAAAGTTGTTTTTACAACCACTACTCTTTATAATGGGAGTTTTATTTGTTTGCATTCTCTATGTGTGCCTTTCATATTTTGCATATGTTTTCCACTTAGTATCCATAGCATCTTGTTATCATTCTATTCATGTTTGTCTATAGATTCTTTATGCCCATTTGATCATCTTTATGTTTCTCTGGTGAAACACATGAAAATCTCATGCATGCATGAACTTTTATTTCACTAAGAATTATATTGTATGGTCTTAAGTGATCATGCTTGGAAGGGTTTATATGCGTCTATACATCGGTTACATGGTGTCATGCTTTGCATAATATGAAATAAAGAATATTGTTATTCTATGTGATTTTTTTTTTTGTGATTTTTTTTTATCTTCTCAAAATAATTTTCTCCAAAAATAGTTCTATCATTAAAAAGAAGAAGGGAGAAAGTTGTTTTTACAACCATTGCTCTTTATAAGGGGAGTTTTATTTGTTTGCATTCTCTATGTGTGCCATTCATATTTTGCATATGTTGTTCCCCTTAGTATCCATAGCATCTTGTTGTCATTCTATTCATGTTTGTCTATGGACTCTTTGTGCCCCTTTGATCATCTTTATGTTTCCATGGTGATGCTTTATAACTTTTTGTGCCCTATGTTAATCATGACAAAAAGGGGGAGAAAATGTGATTTTTGGAGATTCTATATGTTAGGAAGAGCAAAACCTGTTTTTGTAAGGGGGGATGAGTTTTATTGAGCATTATGTACTTTGGGGTTTTGTGCCCATTTTTTTATTGATATACATATTCGTGAGCTTTACTTATTTATTATTTGTCAATGTTATCCACATGATGTGCATAATGTGTTTGTTAAGTGTTTTCAAAAAAGATAGATACAGAGTCAATCAAATAAGTCAATCCTAGTTCATGCTATGATTTCTTGAGACTAGTTGTTTTTCGATTAGTCTAGTTTAATTGAATATGGGTTCATTCTCTATGACTAGGTTATAATTGTATTGGACCTATGTTTTGTAATGGATTGACAGAGACGAAGATTGTAAAGTTCATGTATTTTGGTATTGTCAAACCATGCTAAATTATGTGTCTTTTATTGAGTTTTGATGTGTCTTAAAGTTGTAATTGAAGATCAAGTTGAAAACACAAAGTCTGCTTAAGAAAAGTTCAAGAAAAGTGCACTTTTAGCATGTACCTCGATAGCTAGTTCTATACCTCTCGATCTATCGAGACTCCTTTTAGCCACCTTTTGTAAATCTTGATAGCTGGCTTAATATCTCTCAATCTATTGAATTCACATTTCAGCAAAAATTAGCAATGCGAAAAACCTATAACTTATTCATTTGAAGCTTGATTCAAGATCCATTTAAACCGATATATTTAAAGGACGTTATAAGCCATCTATTAGAAAATTTTTTTAGAGAGAAAACCTTTGCTTGTGCGGCTAGGAATTTCGTAGCCAAGTTCTCTCAATTTTGCCATACTGAAGCATTTCAAATTAAATTTGAAGTTCGTTTGGTGAAAAACTTATGGAGCGTTTCAAAGTAAATTTGAAGTTCGTTTGGTGAAGAACTTAAGCCATAGCAACCAACATAGACTTGCTATTGTAAAGAAAAATTTCAATAAGTTCTTGGAGTTAGTTGGAGGTTGTGGTTGTGGTTGTAGGTACATCATTTGTGAAGGCGTTCATATATTAAAGACTTTAGAGGTTCTAATGTGGTATAAAGTTTTTACTATAAATTCATCTATTGGGATTGTAGAGTCTAGGGACAATGTTTTGTACTAGATCTTAAACTTCTCTTTACTATAGTAGATTTTCTTTTGAGAAGGTTTCCTCCCAAGTTTTTTTTATTAGTGAAATTAGTTTGTTTCATTGGTTTTCTTGGGTTATTATATCTTGTGTAATTTACTATTCTGTTGTGCATGATTTTGATGTTTGATTGTTTAGCTAAGGACTAATCGTAAGAGATCTTATTAACAACTTTGTCTTAAAACTTGTTAATTCTATCAACTGGAGTGGAAATTTCACAACATCAGTGAACCAAGTTTACGCAAATAGAAAAAGTTAGTTGAGGACTTGAGGTCATTCTAGCTACTACTCGGTGTCAAGTGTAGAGATGACAATTTTTCTCTACCTTGCTTAACCTGCCCTTCCTTGCTTCGTCCCGCGCGGGTTTTCTCCGCCCCACAAAGGTGGTGGGCGAGGATGGGGCAAGATTTTAGCCCCGTACCATGGGGCGGGGTAGGGATGAGTTTAGAATTTTTAGACCCACCCCGCCCTGCCCCTCCTTGTCCCCACCCACCCTGCATTGCTAAGGGTTATAATTGTAAATTTTTTATACCCTAAAAACTTACTATTTAAACAAACATGTCAATATTAGCTTATTTTATTCTACATAATGTGGTTCTCTGTCTTTATTTTGTTATGTGTTATACTATGAGATTTTTATTTATTTATTATTTTTTATGATTTTCTTATTAAACAATTGGATATATTATTCAATTTTATTTTATTTTTTTGAAAATTGATATGATTTGATGGGATAAATTTATTTGTAATTTCATGTATATTTTTGTTAAGTTATGATTTTTCTCATAACATTAGTATTGGCTTATTCCATGATAAAAAGTGTTGTAATTGCATAAATTTGTTTCCTTGTATTTTTGTGGGATTTTATTGTATTAGGTTTAGTATTAAGTTGGTGAAAACTCAAGCTTAATTGAAGATCAAGTAGATTTTGCGAGAAGCTAACTCGCGAAGTAACCATGTGAGAAGCACATGATTGGAAGCTAAAGAGTCGTGCCAGGTTGTCAGTTTTACGAGTGTCTCATGAGTAAAGCCTTCCCTCGAGGTAGTCGTGAAACATTCTGCCTAAAGGATTTTTAAATGTCTTTTTTACCTTTCATCTATACTATATATATATCCTCATTACCCACAAAAGAAGAGGAGGCCATTCAGAGAGAAAAACCTTAGATAGGTTTTCTATGACATACACACCCATCTTTTAGAGAGAGAGCTACTCATCCTTGGTGAGAAATCATTCTAACCTCTTCTCATTCCCTCTCTTGTTGTTATACCTTAAGAGGAGATTTGTACCCAAACACAACCCACACCTATTCAAAGTGTAGACAGTGTTTTGGAGCTTACGAAGCTTTGGGAATTTGCCAAAAGAAGCTGGTGAGACTTGGCAGATGCAATCGGGTGTATTGTGGGATCTGAAAGCTAAACAAGACACGGTTTTGAGAAGTCTTGTTGGAGTAGAAGCTTGGAATGCTTAGGTACATTAGGTAGATTAGGCTTGGAGGGTCTCTTGCTATTCGTGTATCCCAACTTATTTTCTAGTGGATCGATTTACTGCTTTGAGGGTAGTGGAGAGATTTTTCGCCGAGTTCTTCAGTTTCCTTTTCGATAACACATTGCCGTGTTATTTTGTGTTTGCATCTCTCTTCCATTACTCTTGTGCTTTACTTTTATTGTTTGTTTTTCATGTTTATGCATTAGAGTAGTATTGGTTAATTGCACTTCATTTATTCTTGTTTCCACACTTAGATAAGTTAAAGTAAAATCAATCGAGTCGTAATTTTTTAATTGGGGGTCTAAACAAGCTCTTGTGTTTTAACACATTTTTGAGCTTTCAATTTTTATCAATGAAATAGGTTTTATTAAAAAAATTGTACTAATTATAGGGCAAATTAACAAAAAGTAGAGTTTTACGGGGTGGGGTGGGGTTTTGTTGGGCCCCAAGGGATGGGAATGGGGCAAGGCAAAACTATGCGGGGTGGGGAGGAAGACCCCATCCTTTGGCCCCACCCGCCCCATTGCCATCCCTAGTTAAGTGCATGTAGCAGGGAAGTCCATTGAAAAACGTGGGGCAATCATTTTGGCTACGATGTCTACGGGGTGTGGGCCATGGCTCCCTTATTTCTAACAAGGTGCTTCAGTTTGCAAGGATTGGAGTGTCCAACTATTAAGAAGACTTCTGCTCAGGTACAATCAAATTTGGGTTATGGGTTTTGTTTGGTTTTGTGTTTTCAGTAATCGGTTTGTGAAATTTTTATTTTTTGGAAATTTTGAGGGCGTATTTTCGATAATGGGTTTGTGTTTTGTTTTGTGATTTTGGTCACATTAGAGGAACATAATGAAATATGAGGTTCTGGGTTGGGTTTAGTTTCTTTTATTTGGAAATTAGTTTTTTTTTTTTTTTTTTTCGAAAAAAATATTTTGGTCCCTAAATGCTATGTCCACAATTTTTTCACACCAAATTCTAAGTAGTGGGTTGTTATTAGTTGCTATGGGTGACCAAAAAATTTATTTATGTTGTAGATTCAAATTAGAATCAATCATAACTTGTAACCTATAATTTGTTATGAAAATGTTGTGGACGTAGCAGTTCTCCTAAATTTAACAATTTTTTTTTCTTAAACTTTAAAATGTTCTTTTTCAATCATTAAAATTTGTAAATTTTTTTTTAATAATAGTTTAGGGATAAAAATAGGGATGAAAAAGAAACTTTTTCAATAGTTTAGGAATAAAAAAAGGAATTTTTTAAAGTTTAACAACAAAAAATAAAACATTTTCAATAGTTTATGCTCTGTTTGGTAGGAGTATTGTGGTTTTGGTTTTCAAAACAATATAAAAATTGTGATTTAAAAATTTTACTAAAAAGTAAAAACACATATTTTGAGTACTTATAATGCAAAAAAAATGTGTTTGGTAACATGTTTTTATAACATTTTTGGGTGAACTATGTATTTGGTCTCTATTCTTTACACCATATTTCAGTATGGTGTATAACCTTTCAATTGTGTAAATTTGGTCCCCAACCTTTTAGTACCAAGTCAATTTAGTCTTTACCATTATCGCTTGGATGGAAATTGCTAACATGGCTAATGGCTAAAATAAAAAATTAGTTTCTGTTGATGTGGAGACAAACAAATTTTTTATTTTGGCTGTTTGCCATGTCAACAATTTACTTCTAGGAGATAACGGCAATGACTAAATTGAAATGGCACTGGAAGGTTTGAGTACTCATAATGCAAAAAAAAAAAAAAAAAAAAAAAAAAAGTGTTTGGTAACATGTTTTTGTGGTATTTTTGTGTAAAATATGTATTTGATCTTTATCATTTACACCATATTTCAATTTGCTCCATAACTTTTTAATTGTGTAAATTTGGTCCTTAACATTTTAGTGCCGTATAAATTTAGTCTCTGCTATTATCTCTTGGATGAAAGTTGCTGATATGAAGGATAGAGACCAATTTAAAATATGATGTGAAGGATAGAGAACAAACACATAGTTTACTTAAAAATTCTTTTAACTGAAAACACATAATTGGGGATATCACTATTCCGAAGCATGGTTTTTAGATTTGAAAGTTCAAAGAACCAGTAAAGGGAGAAGTTCAAAGTTTTTAAGGTTGAACCAAGATTGAACTGTGATTATGTCATAATTAATTTAGTTATTAATTTAAAATAAAATAAAGGTATTAAATTTGTAGATATTAGCAAAAAATGACTAAAATATTTAAAAATTTGAAACAAACTTTCAAATAAATTTTCTTGATATTATAAGATTAACATAAAATAGCACATTATAAGGTTAATAGAAAATAGTATAGCATAAATAAACATTGTTAAGGACATATTTTATGTAATTGACGAATCCTTTGACAAAACATACTTTACTTGTAATTGGGTAGATTTAAGATGGGTTTAGTATTTCAAGAAAGATGTTGTTCAAGTCTAGTATTAAAGCCATTAAGATTGGACTAAGAAACAATTGAAGAGAAGCTGTTTATTAAAGCTAGACAGATAGCTCGATAGCTGCCGACAGATAGCTATCTATTGAGGTTTAATGAGTTTCAACAACTGTCGATAGATAGCTATTTATCGAGAATTACGAAATTCAGATTTCCGATCTGATTTTCGGCCCATGCTTATGTATTTGTGTAGGGTCTCTTTTCTCACAACCCTAGACATATATATAGCTTATTTTAAAGACTGTCATATAAGAGAATACAAAGAGAACACATTCAAAAAGTGACCGATGCCTTATTCTCTTTGAAGGAAGCTACTGCGTCTTTGCACCTTAGAGTTTTATAACCAAGTGTTTCTTGATCTTCATTGTTGATGATGTGAAGAACTTTGCAGCCAAAGTCTTCTTCTAGTGGTGTGTTGGTCACGTACTGGGAGCCGTGCATCTTTGGTTAGTCACGTACTGGGATCCGTGCAAAAGGGTGGCATTCATATATTAAAGAATTCAGAGGTTCTGAAGTGGTAGAAGGTTTCTGTTGTAAGTTCATCTATGGGGATTGTAGAGTCTAGGGACAAAGATTTTGTATCAGATCCGAAACTTCTCTTTACTATAATGAATTACTTTTCAGGAAGGTTTTCTCTCAAGTTTTTTACTGTGAAACTAGTTTGTTTCATTGGTTTTCTTGAGTCATCATATTTTGTCTTATTTATTTTTTCTGCTGCATGATTTTGACATGATATTGATATTTGTTTATTTTAACAAGTTTTATTTATAATAAATCTAATTAATAATTTGGGTTTAAAACTTGTTAATTCTATCATCCGGAGTCTAAATTTCCCAACAAACATAAATAAATATCATATAATTATCCCTCCAATAGAAATTATTTTGATTAAAAAAAAATATCATATAATTACGTCCAGAAATTCTATTGAATTATCATATTAATCTACATGAATAAATCACCCTCATAACTTATTTTAATTTTCATGATTTATGTTTATTGAATTATTATATTAATCAACATGATTATAACCACATGATTTTCCAGCGTTTTAATCTCTTCCAGTCCTTCATTAACATAAATAAAGGCTAAAATTGAAACATTAAAATAAAAAATACTTTAATCGCATTTAATTCCATAGCTTAGAGGTGCCCTAGAGGAACCTCACAATATGACATATGTAATAACTTATACCTAAGCAGATCATTAGCCGTGGAAGCTTCAATTTAATTAAAGGATCCAAAGCACTAAATAAACAATGAGGACCATTCTGAAAACCATTATAATAAATACACTAAACAAGAGGAAAAAAAAAGTCTTATAAAACCAAAGTCTTTGAATTTTTATTGACCTTTTCAGAACTTGTCATATCATTATCATTTTATTAAAACAAAATTATTTAACTTTTTTTAATTAACAATATTAACTTCAACCTAAGGAGGACTAATCTTTGACATCAATAGCCAAAGTCCAAACTTAATAAGAAGTGAAACTTTATCTCTTTAACAAGTCCAATTTAAACTCAAAAGTCCAAACTTAATAAGGAGTGAAATTCTATCTCTCTAACAAGTCCAATTTAAACTCAAATTCAAACGTTAATAATTTATCTCTAAATTTGCAAGGTTAATCATGAACATGATAAAAGCAGTGCAAACCCCAATATATATATATATATATATATATTTAAGCTGAGTAAAGGTATGAGCTCTTCTTCTATTTTTTTCTTCTCCTCTACTTTGTTAAATATATATATATATATTTTACGGTTTTTCATGTATTTTTTTAAAAGTGATTTTTAAATTTTAGACCGGTTAAAATTTAAAACTTATTGCTTTATGGGTTTGTATACTTTTTTTATTATTATATATATTTCTCTTTTAAATAGTCATATATTTTTTGAATTGTTTCAATAATTTAATCTTTTATTATATATCTTTTTTAGTATTTTGGAAGTTTAACATTTGAATTTGTGTTAGTTTTTACAATATTTGAACATGTTTAGCAGATTTCAATGACTATACCATGTATTATTCTTTTGAAGGTAATCAATTTTCTCATATATTTCTCTATTGTGTAACCATATACATTTTGTTTTGTTTCAAAAATTTATAGGAAGTAAATCTTATGATTTTTTAATATTTTTTGACATTTCAAAAGTTCGAACATCTAAATTATTCTTTTGATAGTAACATATTTTCATGTTGTGTAGTCACACACACACACACACACATATATATTATCTATAACTTGAAGGCTCTAAATTTTTTGATTTTTTTCAATAGTTATAGCTATGGATTATTCTTTTGAATGTAACTCATATTTTTCTTATATTTCTCTATTGTTTAGTCATATATATATATATATATGTTTTTTTTTTTGTTTCAATAATTTCTAAATAATGAATCATCTGATTATTTAATATTTTTTGGTCTTTCGGAAGTTTTAATATCTTAATTTTTGAGTTATTTTTTTGTAGTATCTAAAACTATCTGACAAATTTGTTATAAGCCATTGCACATTCAAGCAATGACTTTTTTATCAAATTGTAACATAAATTGAAGTCATACAAGAGCAAATTATGCGACGGTGTAGTTTCTTAATCAATTTAAGATTAATTTTATAAAATTATTTTAGTCTACTTCATCAATAGGTAGGTTCCTGTGTATAGCATGGTTAACGACTAGTATACTATATAATAAAAGTTGGGATTAGAAACCATAGTTGCGTCAAGTGGCTTCACCATATTGTAGAAATTATTTTCGATTTTTAAAAAATATATATAATTTTTCTTCTCCTATAATTTCTAAGTTGATAAAAATCTTAATTTGATTACAATCCAAATTTTTCATCTAATCCATCTAATCCTTATTTAATTTTAATTAAATTACAATCCAAAATTTTCATCTAATCCATTTAACAAAAAAAATTTTAAGTTTAAGCAAGACTCCTATTCTATTTGCACTTATCAACTTATTTGGATAAAGTAATAATAAGTATTGTATTATTTTTTTAGATTTAAAAAAAATAATTTTTCTTCTCCTATAATTTCTAAGTGGATAAAAATCTTAATGTGATTACAATCCAAATTCTTCATCTAATCTATCTAATACTTATTTAATCTTAACTAAATTACAATCCAAAATTTTCATCTAATCCATTTAACAAACAAGTTTAAGTTTAAGAAAGACTCTAATTCTATTTGTACTTATCTAGTTATTTGGATAAAGTAAATAATAAGTATTGTATTTTTTTTTAAATAAAATAAAAATTTTAGCTTTAGCCTAATTTAAATGATAATTGTTGTTTTTTGTGGATAAACTTAATTTCCAATTTAATTTAATTTAATTTATTTTTAGTTTATTATTATTATTATTATTATTTTTTTTTTGTGGATAAAGTATGAAATGATAGCTAATATGTATTAACTTTAAGGTAAATGTAATTAAAAAAAAATCTAATTTAGATAACGTCAAAAAAAAAAAAAAAAGGATAAAGTAACCAAAAAAAAAAAAAAAGAAAAAAGAAAAATTAATAATAATTGGAACTTCTCCGTAATTTTTTTAAAAAAAATTATAAATATGCACTTCCCTGTAACTCTGAGTTTATATGTTGATTTATGTATTTTTTTTTTCTTTTTGATGCTCCATTTAAGTTACGCTTTATTTGGTTTTTATTATATCTGGTTTGTTTGATCTTCTTGGGTAATTAAGCAAGTTTAATATTTCAATATCGTTTTTCTTTATGAGGAAAATTGCACAATTTTAATATATATATATATATATATATATGTTTTGGTAATAGGATTTGAACCAATGTTCTTGAGGTAGCAAACACACCAACTAAATTTGCTAAAGATGAAAACCATGTAGAGGATGTTTCTCCAATAATTTGAAACTAGGTTCTTGATTTAACATTTTTTGTATTTAATTTTCTTAATCTTTGTAAGGCATTGATTTTATTGCATGTTTTTTTTTTTGTTTTTTTTTTTAATAAAGTTTATGATAGCTATTTTGTTTTCTTTGAGGGTTTGATATGGTATTTTCACTGTGGTATTTTAAGAGTTTTAATCGGTAACATATGTTCTTCCATGAATATTAATTAAATAGAAATTTTTGAGAAAAAAAGAAATAGTGAAATTGAAGAACCAAGCTATTTGACTATTTGAAGCCCACCTTGAATAAGTAAAATTAGTAACTTTTTCTTTTTTTGTATGCTTTTCTTCAAACTTACATGGATTTGAATTTCTCATTATTTTAAAAATGTTTAGTAATCTAAATTGATCTTAATTATTGAATTGAGGTTTCTACTTAAATATGATTTCGATTATTGTTTTGGATAGTTTTCAATTATTAAATTCATGGTTTTTCTATTTAAATATACGTTGGTGATAAATTGAGCCTTAAAGCTTGATATATATATATATATATATGCATTTTATAATACCTTAGTTTTACCCAATATGCATTCATTAAACAACTTTAATGTAAAATATTCATTTATTTTTATATATAAATTTTGATTAAGCTGTGCACCATACGGACATAATGCTAGTATATATAAAAAGCAGAGACCTGATGCAGGTGAGCAAGAGGTTCTGCCATGTGTCGCATTCTTTGAAAGAAGAATTGAAATACTCTTAAGTTACAAGATAAGGACCAAAAAAATATGGACTTCTTGTTTTTTTTTTTTTGTTTTTTGTTTTTTTTTTTTTGTTCAATGTTTTAAGATAAATCCCTTGCACTTTTACTCCTTTATATGTATAGTCCAAAACCTTTAATGCCATCTCACCTTAAATACATCGAGACAAAAAATGATTTTGTAAACACAAAATTTTTCAATTGCGGAAAATCAAACAATTGAAAAAGTGCTTTGCAAAATTAAATTTGTATTGATGAATAATGAGTACAATCTCTATTTCAATTATTTTACAAAAGAATACCCTTTGATTTGATCTTCTTTGAACTTCACTCGCACAAGAATTCTTTTTGACTTTGGTTAGAAGATGGATTGAACGGTCTTCACAACAAATCTCTAGTTTATGGAGGTTTTTTAGCTTGATTTCAATAAAACTTCAAGCCTTGGAAGAAGGATTCCAAGGAACTTCTTTGAATGTTTTTCATGTGTTCTTAAGTTAGAATTTCTCTAGAGCTTTGATGTCGTAGAAAAATTGTGTCTAAGGTAGAATTACTCTAGAGCTTTGACATCTTAGAAAAATCGTTTGGAATGAGAGGAGGTTTACCCTCTATTTATAGTGGTTTCAAAGGATGAGTCTCATTTGAGATTGACCTCCATGTAAATAATTATCTCTATTTTTATTTATTTTAATAGAGATAATGATTAACTATTATCATTTCAATTTAATTGAGATATTTATCTCTATTTAATTAGAATAATTATCATCAAGATATTTATCTCTATTTAATTATGATAATTATCATCTTAAATGACACATGTCAACACTTGATTTATCTAATTTAATAACATACTAATTTAGAATTTGTCACTAAATTTTAATGTAGCATTTTATAATTGGTTTAAAATTTTGCTCTTACAGATGTCAATTATCTTCAACATTTCAATGACGACACCTACCTAGCTCCAACTTTGCCATCTCAACTAATCTTAACTCCTATGAGTTTACTGTGACAAAAGAAGAGAGCTCCTTTATTTATTTATTTATTTATTGAGTGATAGCAGATTATGGCTTTTAATGTTGAGGTAAGATGTTATGGTTTTTGTAAAGCATGTAATTGCTTTGGTTCTTTGGTATGGGAAAGTCATAAATGCATTTTATTTTAGAACTAAAGAGAAATTTTTGATTGATTATTGATTATTGATGAGATTATTTACATTTTTATTATGTTTTAGAACTCATAATTTATAGGTTCTTTTGTAGTTTTTTTTTTTACTATTATTTAGTGCAATATCGATATGAGCCACGATTATAAAAGTAAAAGTTAATGATGATTTTAGATTGTTGTGCTTTATTTTATTTTTATTTTTTAATGTGGAAGCCTTGTTAAAGGAAATTAAATCTTCATAAATGGAAATGTTTTTAACAATTTTTTCTTTATTTTAGCACATTCTATATATGTTGGTAATTACAAATGATTTTTCTTTTGTTGAGATAATGAAATGAGTATTTGAGATATAAGGCTCGATATTTGGTTGTGAAAATGAAATAGTTGAGGAAGTATTTGAGAGATTGCTTGAATTTTTGAATTTTAGGATATGAAAGTATTTTATTCTTTGAATTTAAATTTATAAATTTCAAATTTCAAAATCATTTATTTAATTTTAAAAATAAAGTTTAAAAATAACATAATATGATAGTCTCCAACAAATGTCGAAAAACTTGACTATTCCAACTTCAAAAATTTTGATTAATAGAGCAATTCTACACAATATTACGAAACCAATTCTATAACATTTCTTTTTATAACACATGAATTAAGAAAATTGAGTTTCAAATCATTTAAAAATATTTTGGTAAAACATAAATATTACACATCAAAATGAGTAAGATAAACAGGTCTTAAAAAACATAAAATTTGTCTCAAATTAATTTGCAAAGTATCCGCGTATCATACAGGAAATTATCTAGTTTGACTTAATTACCAACTCCCCCTAATGGGCAAGCCATCACCTCCTTATCCTAGAAATTGACCCCCCCACCCCAGTTCTATTGCCGAAGTGGAAGCACTAGCAGCAATGAGAACTTTAAGCTTTGCCTTCGAAATTGGTTTCTCCTCAGCTATTCTTGAAGGCGACTCCAAATTTGTCATCAATTCTCTAAAGAAAGCAGATGCTTCTATATATGGCCACCTATGATAATTAATTTGATTTCTGAAGCAAAGTTGATTGGAGAGACTTGTCAAACACTTAGCGTCTCTCACACACGCGATGTACAAGCAATTTTGTAGCCAAGTTTTTTGATGTGGATGAAGGATTTTTCTTCACACCTCAATGTTGTACTCCTAACCTATTTGGCTTTTGTTTAATGGAATCAGCAGCCTTCTTATTAAAAAAAAAAAAAAAAAAATACCAATTCCCCCAAATATAAAAAATAAAGAAAACTAAGAGCATATTTGGTAGACTATAATATGTGCTGTAATGTAATAGTTATTACTATGGTTTAGTTATTCTTTAGTTTGATTATGTTTTTATTACAAGGAATAATTTAGTTTGGTTATGTTTTTATTATAAGGAATAATCATTCCTTATGAATAGTTATTCTTCAAAATAAGGAATAACTATTCTTCTTTAAAAGGTTGTGTTAGCTATTTCTTAGTAAGTGTAATAATTTCAAAAATTTATATATTTCCAAGTAAACAAACCTTCCATATACATCTAACAATTATAAAAATAAAAAATCATAAAAAATAACACATATCTCTCTTAAATTTTAAAATAACAATTTTTAAAGAAATATAATTGTATAAGTAAGAAATTTCCAAAATAAATGTTAAGTTTCATTTTAATGTTATAACTCATAACCAAAATAATAAATAGGTTTAGTTATTACATTACAACATATTTTATTTCTAATAATAAAGATTATAATTCTTATCGTAATTTCCATTTAGTGTACCAAACGTAACCTAAGATCTTATCCTAGAAACTTTCAAAAATTTAGAAATATAAATAACATCTCACTCATCTAACAGTGCACAGTCAATCCGTTGTATGGAAACTGTATTCCCAACAAGGTCATAGGCAATATTATAACTTTGTTGAGCCCATACTCCAATTAACGTCAAGTCGGCGGCAATACTCGGAACCACAGCCATGCAAAAGCTGTTTGGCTCTGCCTGGTAAAAAAAGCTCTTTACATCTAAAGCCAATTCGACCCCATTTGCAAAGGTAAAGGTAACTACTGGAAACCCAACAAGGTCACGATCAATAAATCCCCTGAAGCAAGGACTTGATTGGAGCGTTCCGACAAATTGTACCAAACCATCCATCAAGCTTAGTACTTCATCTTTAAGTGGATTGAACGCAGCTTTTGGTAGATACGTAAGTGTTGCACCTGAATCAATAATGACTCCACCTGTGCCCTTTTCAGGTACTGTAAACACTTTAGGCGAAATATCTAGCTTTTTCTCACCCACGTAGATGCTTTCTAAGGTTACATAGTAGTGGCCACCAAAAATTGTAATTGGGGTAGAAGGGCCTTCTATTCTTGCTCCATCTCCAATAATCAACTGATTATGACTATATTGAAGATCCCATATAGAACCAAAGCAGTAGGAGAATTTAGAACCCAGTTGTTTCACCAATGATGTCATCTGAGCACCAAGACCAAGTACTCCGCTACTTTGGCCACCGTAAGTACGCCAATTACCACCCACGTCATATGCACAACCAACAACTAAATTGGGTACCGATGTTATTCCTTCATCAGAAGTCTCAAAGGTGATCTTTTCAATGCCCAAATACCCAGATACAACGGTGCCATCACCGTATTGTAGTTCAAATTCGCAACGTGAAGCTGTACAAATCATACTGGGAGCTTGAAGGCAAATGGGAAACGAACATGGTAATAATCTATACGTGGCTGACTCGGGTGGATTAAAAATTGGAAGAGCTTGGGTAAAACAGTGCACGCAAGGCTGACACTGAGTCCACGATAGACTACTGCCTGTGTCCATAGTTAGGAGCTGTGGAACAGGAGGTGAACCAATGGATATATTTGCCATAAATCCGTTATGCTTAGTCTCAGGAATAGCACTAGAGCGCACATCATCTATTTTTAGAGGAACCCCTTGAATCTCCTTCCATATGTAGTCAAAACGAGCATTTGAACTGTCTATGGCATGCCTAGCTCGGTCTGCTATGGTGTCCTTAGGGTTGTAGTATGGAGAGTAAACCGAGTTATGGTGAATAAGTTGGGTGACTAATCGCTTTGGTTTTGTGATGGTGGGACTAGTGGTGGCTAAGGATGTAGTATTAATAGTGAAGCATAGCAAAGTGAAGCAAGAGAGCATAAAGAGATTGAAAAGAACAGCCATGGCTACAACAATATTGCTCTGGTCTCAACTAAGTAATATGAATATGTCTTCTCCTTTGTTGTATACTGTTCTTATATAGACACAAATATTCTAGATCCATAAACATACTCCCACAACGTTTAGGATTACTTAACTTTCTTCCCACCGAAAATAATTAAAATTAAAAAAATTAAAATGTGGACAGATTTTCTTATTGATATACAAAATGCGGTTCTTATAATTTAGGCATGCATGTTTGGTACACTAAAGATGACAACATTGCAATCTTTATTACTAGAAATAAAATTTGTGTAATGAAATAACTAAATATATTCATAAGTTTGGATGTGAGTTGTAACATTATAATAAAATTTAATATTTATTTTAAAATATCTTACTCATACAATTATATTTCCTTAAAAATAATATTTTTAAATTTGAGAGAAAGGTAATTTAATTTTTTTACCATTTTTTTATTTTTATAATTGTAATGTGTATAGGTTTATTTAGAAATATATTAATTTAAAAAATTACTGCATCTACTAATGAATAAATATAACAATTCTTTTAGAGAGAAGTAGTTATTCCTCATTTTGAAGAATTACTATTCATAATAAATGATTATTCCCTACAATAAAAACATTTATTTTAGAAGACCGTAATAAAAAAATGACCAAACTAAGAAATTGTTAAACCATAAGAATAACTATTACATTACATTGCCTATTACAATTTACTGAACATGATTTTGGAGCAATGTCCTTTTAGTTAACGCCTCAATGGTGAATAAAAGCTAAGATGTTTTAAAGTGTTGGCATGGCGTTCTATTTTTCTATTTTTTTTTTAAAGGATCCAAGCTTTTTTGAAGTGATGTAAAAATTAGAATCTATCTATCTATCTATAATATACTATAAAAGTTGGATTCTCAAACTGGAAGATACACATTAAAGTGACACATGTCCTTTTAACAATGCATAAAACAATGACACGTACAATCTTTTATAACTCCCTTCATCTATTTGTAATGATATGGAATGATAACACCATGTGCTAGGCAATTACTGATACAAGTTAATTTCTTTGTCATCTGTTAATAATATATTTCACTTTTATAATAAATATCCACTATAAGCTCGTTTAAATACTCTTTTAAATTCTAATTATAAGATTTAATAAATAAATAAATGATTGAAAAGAAAAATTGAGGTGAAGAAATAGGAAAATAAAAACCATTATTTTTTGTTAACAATGTTTGAGGTGAAGAAGCAAGAAAAAAATGTTATAATTAAATTACTATTTTGGTTACAAACCTTAATATATTATTATTACCACATTTTTTAAGAGTAGTGCTATAACCACAAACTATTTTACTATATTTTTACAAATGGTTAATGTGACCAACTTTTTATTAGTTTTCATCTAAATCTACCATTAACATTAGTTTAATGGCTTTAAAGTAACTTTAATTCAAATTTTTTGTCATCAATACTACTTATTTTTTAGTTAATGGCTTTAATGTCACTTTAATTCGCATTTGTTGTCATCATTTATGTCAAATTTTATCTAACTATATAACTCTTATATATTTATTTATATAAGTGTATATGTTTGTGAAACTCCTTCTTAGAGACTTAAATTCCACCCATTTCGTACCTTCTATACACCCCATAAGTACTTATACTTGTTGAGTGACCATTGCTTCAAGAGTGTACAGTGATATTTTTCTATTTTTTGAATTATATTTCTTTAGGTAATGGTACATCAATTATGTTAAATTATCATTTTTTTAGCAGAAAAAATAGTGGATTATTAGAGATTAATTGAGCCTCTTTACAACTTCCAATCTTTTCATTTTCATAAATTATTTTTTTTAGGTAATGGTCTACAATTCAATTATGCCAAATTATTATCTAATTATGTATCTTTCTAAAAAATTGACTACTGGTATTAATTGAGTCTCTTTACAACTTCCAAACATTACTCTCAACTTCAATTCATTTTTTCCTTTAAAATTAAATGTTAGATGCCAAGAGAAGTAAGGAACATTTGGAATGGAAAATTAGTAGGTACTTCTTACATCTAAGAGCATTCACATTAGCCTCAATAAACTAGCGTGAGGTTAAAAAAGTTGCGAAAATCTCACAAAAAACTCACGCATCAGTCTCAACAAACTACCATAAAAATTTAACATTTAATTTTGACTCGTTACAACCAGTGAGACATTGTGTCTCACTACTACTAAAAAATCATTTTTATTCTGTTTTATCTTCCTCCTCCCCACTTACTCTTCTTTTTTTCTTTGGCCACCTATGGCAATTAATTTGATTTATGAAGAAAAGATGATTACAGGGACATTTCAAACACTTAGCTTCTCTCACACACACTGTACAAGCAATTCTATAGCCAAGTTTTTCGGTGTGGATAGAAGATGTTCCTCACACCTCAATGCTGTACTTCTAGCTGATTTGGATTCTCTTAAATGAAAATTTCGAAAATTTAAAAAAATAAATAACATCTCACTCTAAGAGTGCACAGTCTATCCGTTGTATGGAAACTATATTCCTAGCAAGGTCATAGGCAATATTATAACTTTGTTGAGCCAATACTCCAATTAATGTCAAGTTGGCGGAAGTACTCGGAGCCACAGCCATGCAAAATTTGTGTGGACCTGCCGGGGCAAAAAAGCTCTTTACATCTAAAGCCAAGTCAACCCCGTTTGCAAAGGTAAAGGTAACTACTGGAAACCCAAAAAGGTTACGATCAATAAACACCCCCCCCCCCCCCCCCCCCCCCCCCCCCCCCCCCGAAGCAAGGACATGAATTGAGCGTTCCGACGCATTGTACCAAGTCATCCATCAAGCTTAGTACTTCCATCTTTTAATGGATCAAATGCAGCTTTTGATAGATAAGTAAGTGTTGCACCTGAATCAATAACGACTCCACCTGTGCCCTCTTTAGTTACTTTAAACACTTGAGGTGAAATATCTAGCTTTTTCTCACCCACGCTGATGCTATCTAAAGTTACATAATAATAGCTACCAAAAATTGTAATTGGGCTCCAATAATCAATTGATTATGACTATATTGAAGATCCCGTATAGAACCAAAGCAGTAGGAGAATTTAGAACCCAGTTGATTCACCAATGATGTCATCTTAGCGCCAAGACCAAGTACTCCGCTAGTTTGGCCACCCAAACTACATAAGTTACCACCCACGTTAGTTGCACAACCAAAAACTAAATTGGGTACCGAAGTTATTCCTTCATCAGAAGTCTCAAAGGTTTTTCAGTGCCCAAATACCCAGATACTGTTAGAAATACTGAATATATTAGTATTGTATTTCTTGATAAAAGAATGTACATAGGTGCCTTTATATAGGAGGCATATGTGTGCAGTACAAGTAAATATGTATGCTATACAAGTAACCTAACTGGGCCTAAAGCTCACAATATTATACACATTAACAGCTCCCCTCAAACACAAGGTGGATGTGAGACCAGCTTGAGGTTGTCAACCAAATCATGAAGGCGTCCCTTGGGATGTGACTTGGTGAAAATGTCAGCAAGTTGATATTTGGAGGAGACTAAGAAGAGCTTGAGAGCACCATGAACAAGATGATAATGAATAAAATGACAATCAATCTCGATGTGTTTAGTCCGTTCATGGAAGACATCATTGTGAGCAATATGAATGGCACTCTGGTTATCACAATAAAGAGGGGTAGTAGAGGATGTGGACACACCTAAATCCTTAAGAAGCCATCGTAGCCAAAGGAGTTCAGATGTGGTATTAGCAAGGGCACGATATTCTGCTTCAGTACTGAAGTGGGCCACAAAAGTTTGTTTCTTACTTCTCTAAGAAATCAAAGAAGAATCAAGAAGAAAGCAATAACCCGTAGTGGACCTGCGATTAGTGGGATTTCCTGCCCAATCAGCATCAGAGAATGCACAGAATATAAGAGGAGACTGAGCTGAGTAGAAAAGGCCATGGAAGAGAGTGTCGTTCAAGTATCGTAGAATGCGCAGAACAGCAGCATAGTGAGTTGATTGTGGAGCAGACAGATACTGGCTTACCTGATGAACAGCATAGGAAATGTCTGGACGAGTAACTGTGAGATAAACTAGGTTGCCAACCAATCATCTGTAAAGAGAGGGATTAGACAATAGTTTTCCCCCCGAGGGTGTTAGATGCGCATTAAGTTCAATTGGAGTGTCAACAATTTTGTTGTCAGTGAGTCCAGCTCGAGACAAAAGGTCAGATGCATACTTGGCTTGAGTAATATAAAGCCCATCTGTGGAACGAGTGATCTCAAGACCCAAGAAATAGCTGAGATGTTCAAGATCTTTCATCTTAAACTGCTGACTAAGAAAATCATTGAGTTTTTGAATGCCATTAAGGTCATCACCAGTTATGATCATATCATCCACATAGAGAAGAAGCAAAATGGTGCCTTTATCATTGCGATGAAGAAATAAGGCAGAATCATAAGGATTGGCAGTGTAACCCAAGCGAAAGATGGTGGAGCTGAACTTGGCAAACCAAGCTCGTGGAGCTTGTTTAAGGCCATAAAGTGCACGTCGAAGGCGACAAACTTTGTTTGTTTCAACAGAAAGACCTGGAGGAGGTTGCATATAGACTTCTTCATTCAGATCCCCATTAAGGAAGACATTTTTAACATCCATTTGAAAAAGGTCCCATTTACTAGCAGCAGCAACAGCTAAGAGGGCACGAACAGATGAGATACGGGCAACTGGAGCAAAAGTCTCTTCATAATCGATCCCATACTCCTGTGTAAAACTTTTTGTAACAAGACGAGCCTTGTAGCGCTCAATGGACCCATTAGAGCTAGTCTTGATCTTATAGATCCATTTACAACCAACCACAGACTGTCCAGGAGGGAGAGTAACCAGATCCCAAGTATGGTTTTTGGTTAATGCATCAATTTTCTCTTTTATTGCAATCTGCCATAAAGGGTCAGTAGAGGCCTCACGATCGGTTTGAGGCTCATGGAGTGTAGCAAGAGTAGTGTAACAATGATAATCAAGTAAATGTGTAGGAATGGATCTTACCTTAGTTGAGTGGCAAGGTAGAAAGTCTTGTGGAGGATCTTCAGGCAGAGCAAGAGCAGTGACACCGGGAATTATAGTGGCGCGTGAAGGCGCGTGTATGGTCCGATGAAGACGAAATTTCACAGAAAGGTAGATCAGAGAGATTACTTTCCGATGGTGCAATCTGTGGTCTGATCGGAGAAGCGGAATATGTGGTGGCGGCAAGGCAGTGGTCTTTGATGTACTGAAGTCGTGGTGGAGGCAGTGGTGCTGCTCACAACAACGGCTGCAGATGACACCCAAGAAGACAAGACTGCTTGAGCGACACACTAAAGGATTAGAGTAGTGGCTTTGATACTATGTTAGAAATATTGAATATATTAGTATTGTATTTCTTGATGAAAGAATGTACATAGGTGCCTTTATATAAGAGGCATATGTGTGCAGTACAAGTAAATATGTGTGCAGTACAAGTAAATATATGTGCAATACAAGTAAATATGTGTGCTATACAAGTAACCTAACTGGGCTAAAGCCCACAATATTATACACGTTAATAGCCCCCCTCAAACTCAAGGTGGATGTAAGACCAGCTTGAGGTTGTCAACCAAATCACAAAGGCGTCCCTTAGGATGTGACTTGGTGAAGATGTCAGCAAGTTGATCTTTGGAGGAGACTAAGAAGAGCTTGAGAGCACCATGGACAAGATGATAATGAATAAAATGACAATTAATCTCGATGTGTTTAGTCCGTTCATGGAAGACATCATTATGAGCAATATGAATGGCACTCTGGTTGTCACAATAAAGAGGGTCTGTTGGGTTCTGTGTCCAAAGATAATTTTGATTGTACTTCATGCCAGTTAGGAAAACAGCCAGCTTTACCTTTCAATAACAGTGAATCTATCTCTAATAGTATTTTTGAGTTAATTCATTTTGATGTTTGGGGACCTTCTCTTGTTACTAGTATTGGTGGCAATGGTACCATCACTGTATCGTAGTTCAAATTCATAGCGTGAAGCTGGACAAATCATATTAGGAGCTTGATGGCAAATGGGATATGAACATGTTAATAATCTATACGTGGCCAACTGGGGTGGATTAAAAATTGGAAGAGCTTGGGTAAAACAGTGAATGCAAGGCTGACACTGAGTCCACAATACAATACTACCTGTGTCCATAATTAGGAGTTATGGAATAGAAGGTGAACCAATGGATATATTTGCCATAAATCCTTGATGCTTAGTCTCAGCAATAACACCAGAGCGCACATCATCTGTGTCTAGAGAAACCCCATTGAATCTCCTTCCATATGTAATCCAAACGAGCATTTGAACTGTCTATAGCATGTCTAGCTCGGTCTGCTATGGTGTCCTTAGGGTTATAGTATGGAGAGTAATTCGAGTTATGGAGAATGAGTTTGGTGACCAACCACTTTGGTTTTGTGATGGTGGGACTATCGGTGGCTAAGGATGTAATAATAGTAGTGAAGCATAGCAAAGTGATGCAAGAAATAAGTAAGAGATTAAAGAACAACCATGGCTACAACGACAATATTGCTCTGCTTTCAACTAATGAATCTGTTTTCTCCTTTGTGGCTACTAGGGTTTCATGTATACTATTCTTGTTCTTATATAAATGAAAATATTCTAGATTCATAGACATTCTAAGGTTTCGTTTGAGAGTTCATAAGGGAATGGAAGGGAATGAAATGAAATATAATGTATTTATGTACGGTAAATGAATGGGAAAAAAATGAATGGAATGAAATTAATTAACTTTATTTGGATGTTTTAAAATGAAAGAATAAAAAGGAATGAGAGGTAAGTGAATTTTCAAATAGTGTGTAAAACACCTATGAACGTTTAGACTCCCAATTCACAAATTACCAGCTTATATTCAAACAATGTATGGGTGAAATATGAAAATAAGCTAAAACAGAATTGATAAAACAATCTAAACAAAAATTAATCACAACCACAGTAGTAATTAAAAGGAAAAAATTAAGAAAAGAGAGATGCAAACACAAAGACAACATAGCGATGTGTTATTGAAGAAGAAACCGAAGTCCTCGGCAGAATACCTTTCTGCCGCCCTCCAAGTGGTCAATAATCCACTAGAGAATAAAATTGGATATATGAATAGCAGAAGACCCTTTAAGCCTAATCTACCCAGTGTACCTAAGCTCTCCAAGCTTCTTGCTCCAATAGGGTTACGCCGAACCTTGTCTTCTCTAGCTTACCAGATCCTGCAATCTCTCATTGCATCAACCAAAATAAATTGGTCCCTTCTGAATTGCTTCCTAAGCACCAAAATACTTTCTCACAGATATGGGTATGGTGAGATAATGATTTGGCTAATGTACCTCTGAAGGATATATCAATGGAGAGGGTAAGAGTAGAGGAATTTGGAGAATCAAAGGATGAAGATTATGGATGAGTCAATCTTGTTTTTCTCTAGGATTTCTTTATTAAAATTCTCTCTAAAAGCTCTCTACATTTTGTGGGTATAAAAGGTATTTATAGTAGGGTGTATAAGGAATGCAAAGAGTCAGTTACAACCAAACAGGGCATTCTGGCAACTTAAGCTCGCAACTGGAACGAGTCACGAGTTTGAGTCGTGAGCTAACTACCTGGCTAAACTGGAGGCTTTGTCCTGTAGTGCAATAGCTGGCCTACCTTTCAGCTCCCCTTGCATGTTTCACACGTGTGCCATTCTGGCGACTTGCCAGTTGCAAGATCTAGTCATGAGGCTCTTCTTGAGTGCACACTCTTAAAGTTTTCTTCACACTCTTTCACACACTACCCTTACATGATTCCCACCTAAATACTGGGTTTCTAAATGTTGAATTACAAGCAAATTTGGTACGGAATAAAGCCAACAAAATGATTGAATAAATTCAACCTTACAATCTTCCCCTTTGGCTATTCCATGACAAAACCCTAAAACTCTAGACTTAATATGTGAGTTGGGAATAGTTGAACAAAACTCATTCACACCTAACTCTAGAATCTGTGAAGCTCTTGAACTATAAGGACAAGTTTTTCCTAAAAACAACAACATAAGATGATCATTGTAAGGAATCACAATGAACATTCACATAAGGAATGAACATCCGGACATGCAAGCTAATAAGCTCAATGCAAAGTATCATTTGCATTTCCAACACTCAACCGATACAACAACACAAGGTAATTGCATTAAGGATATAAAATCCAACAAGGGCACAAGGGTGATGTATTTAAAGAAATGCATAACATTAACAACAAATACTAAGCTACAAAGCATGAGTATAAAGTATAGAGTACTGAATAGAAACTTAAAAATATAAACCAAAGTACCATAAGCTTTAAATAGTCACATGAATGAATATACCAAGAATTATAAAAACTATAAACAAATGAGCTAAAACCAAGACAAGCCAAAAGTATGTGTGTATGAATCAGTATTGAATCAGTATTCTCCTTTTGAGCTCACACAACACCTTCTTTCATTATGCACACTTCCCATTCTTGTGTTGCTCTCCCCCTTACTATGCTATCTCTCCCCCTTTTTGACACGAATAGCTAAAGGTTGTCCTCCAGTTTTTGTTGAATAGCATCTAACTATGTCTCAATGGTTGTGAGATGCATTTGAACTTGGTTGTTTATGGAGTAGAGAACTTTTTCAAATCCGGAAATACGCTAATACAAACCCTCAATCAAAGTGCTCATCCTGTCAGCTTGTGAGCTAGAAGGTACAGGCTGAGTGCTAGTGGTTTGCAACTCAAGAGTGTGAGGAGATGCAGTCTCGGTGTGCACAAGCATAGCTGAGCCATGACCGGATGAAGTGGCATGAGTGAAAGATTTACTCTTAGGTGCTTTAGAAGAGTGACTCTTACTTGCTTGAAGAGATATCATGGATAATGGTTGAAGACGTGCTAGTATTTTTCCATCTGTTGGTGGACAAACACCTTCAAGAACCATTATCTTCATAAGAAGACTACAAAAAGGAAAACATGTTCGTGTTGCCGTTTAAGTTGCTGTTTTCCCCATGGTCTGAAAAATGTGGGCACAAATGTCAATCGAAACTTCGGTGATGAGATCACATAGGAATTATGCTCGTCCAAGGTTGATGAAGTCGGTGTTAGACAGTGGGTAAAGGATAAAGAACATGATCAAAGTAAGAGTCTTCAATTCAAGTGCAAACTTTGCAGTGCCTATGGATGTGCCTTTGCTTGAAATTTCATGATTAGGCCTAAGAATTTGAAGAATGTCTTGTATCTAAGGAAGTCTATCATCATATGGAGTGAGGCCTACATTTACCAATCTATTGATTCAAAGAACCTTTGTAATGTAGTTTGGATTGATGTTGAACTCCTTTCCTCGTACCTAACACTTCAACTCAACTCCGGTGTATCTAGCATTTAAATAGAACTCCTTAACCAATTCATCAATCGAGTCCTCAAAGTTCTCGAAAAGATTAGCCCAATCCTTAACCAATTCATCAATCGAGTCCTCAAAGTTCCCGAAAAGATTAGCCCAATCTTTTGCTTCAAAGATCCTAGAAATAAATGTTATTCCCAGTGTATCAAATTTTACAACCATTTCCACCACAGTAGGAGCATCTTAAAAAATGCTTGAGTAAGTCTGTGAATCGAGGGGAGTCCTGAATCTTTCACTGTTTGAATCTTGATACGAACTTCGAGTCCGTTTTGAAATAGGGGATGATGAAATGTCAATCACAAGCTCTTTTCCTCAAGAGGAACGATGAGACATCTGCAAAAGAACATACACACAGTAGAGAACTAAGTGCAAAACCACAAGACACAAACATAAACTTGATTAGATCCAAGTTAGTCCATGAAATAAGCACACAATGTTATTTAGAAAGACGTATCACTCAATCATGGTAAATGAACCAAGTATGCAGTATATAAGCATGTATTTAAGCATGAGCAACACTGATGCATGTGGTGTGCAAATGTGATGAATGTGCAAGCACATCTAAGCACAATGTAATCTATGAAATCCATAAAGATACAAGTAACTGTCTTTGAGACATTTTACTATGAGGATGATATGCACAACATAGCACAATCATGATATACTACTAAAAAATGAGAAGTAAACATGAAAACATGTATATCAAGCATCATATTATCAATATCAACAAAACCCATTCAATCAAACTCAACAAAAATATACCCAAACCATATTTAAACATCACATTTTTCAAAACTCAACTACAACTCAAAAACCAAGAAATCAAAGGCTATAAACATGAAATACTTCGAGAAAAGTGAAGAACCCATACCTTTGCTTGAAGATTGATGAAGAAATGATGAAGAAAATGGAGTTTTGGGAGTGAACACGGTGAGTTTGGAAGAGGGAGACAATGAACAGTCACAATGTGTGAGGGAAAACTAAAATGTTTTTGAAAACTACCTTGAAAAAGACCTTTAAAGTGCAAAACATGCGATTTTCGCAACTAGATTGAGTCACGAACAAGTCACCAAAGCAAGCCACCAAAAACCCTTGTGACAAAATTTGGAAAAATTTGTCTAAGTGTTTTTTGCGACTGGAAGTTCCACTCGCGAGTTAGTTGTAGCAGGAGTCACCAAACTTTTTGAGTAACCCTCGCGACTAGAGCTTCCACTAGCGAACAAGTCACCAAAATGAGTCATGAGAAATCTAAAAAATCAGATTTTTGGAAAAATTCTAAGTCTTTTTTGCGACTAGGACTTTCACCCGCTAGAAAGTCATGAAAACCTTCTGTGTAAGCTCGCGACTAGGGCATGTGACTGGCTTGACCTGCGAGCAAGTCGCCAAAACAAGGTTGCACAATTTTTGAAAATTTTGACATTTTTCAAAATAAAACACTTTCCAAAAACAAATAAAACACTTAAAAATATTTTTGTATTTGATCAACATATAATTGAGCATGTGCAACATATTTAATCAAGTACAATCACACAAATGAATAAGACATTCATTGAACATAGACATGTGTGATGTGTGTGGGTACCAAAGATGAGATAGTCCTTAGTCTAATGTGAAGCTTCAATGATCAATTCAACAAAGGCATACACAATTAGCACTAGGAAAAGTATCCTATCTCCATTATAGAAATATGCATATATGACCTCCCACGAAACTTGATAACATTATTTTGAAACTTTTCATTTGGCTCCATGTACATCATAACATTTGATCATTTAGAATCAATACATTTCATTTTGAGATTGATGCATGAAATTTTTGATATTTCAATTTGATGAGCAAGCCTTTGGCTTTTTGGGCATCATAAATTTTTCATAAAAGTCGCTTTCCCTTTTTCCTAGTAAAATACTAGTATGTGCAACGGCTTTTGCAGCTCATTATCTCTTTTCATTTTGAGATTTACATTTGTTGAGTTCTTTAAGCAAAAAAAAAAAATAATAATAATAATAATAAATAAATAATAATAATAATAAAATAAATAAATAAAATAATAATAATAAATAAAAGAGTGAGAAGCAAGTTTCAAGATCAACAAAACCATTGACTAATCATTCATGACAAATTTAAAGATCTGTTTACAACAGTAACATAGATTTCAAGATTTTTCCCACAATGATATGAATGCATAAAAAACAAGCTATGCTTGTTAATGCACAAAGCCATTAGTACAAAGGTACAAGGCAAAACATACTAGTGACAATACACAATAATGCTGATCAAACTTTTTGGATTTTCTACTTTTTATGTGTTTTTGGATTTTTGACACAAAAACAAGTGAAGATTGATAAAAAAAAATATATATAAAAAAATTCAAGGCAAATAACACACAAGCAAACACAAATTTTACAACACTTGCTGGAACGATAACAAAAGCACACAACCAATCAAAGTCACAAAGCATAGGAAGTATTAACACATGGACATGTTGTAATGCTTATGCATGAGTACCCCTCTTCACCCACAAGGCACGTGCGTTTGGGGTGATATCTCTAGAGGATTGGGTACTATTGTTTTGGCTTTCAAACCTTTTGTTGAAGCTTGTCAAGCAGGCGGTGAATGCAACAATCATCTTCATTACATCTCCAATGTTAGACACAACTTCTCCCCATTTCGATTGCTTGGAGTTCCCTTTATCCTTTCTTTGTCCACTTGGCTTTTGATAGTTGCCATTCTTTAATGCCTAAAGCTTACAATAATTCGGTCTGGTGTGTCCTTGAATTCCATAGTGATGGCAGAAATGTTGAGTTCTCGGACCTCGTTGTGACTTTGGGAGTGATTTCCTTTGAACCTTAGGTTTGACCACTGATTAGTTAGGAGGCTTAGTCAAAAATCATTGGTCAGTCACATTTTGCTTCTTTTCTGGCTTCACTATCTCAACAACTAAGTTTCTACCACTAGTTCCTTAGCTTTCACAAACTTCATATCCTTGGACACTTTGATACTCGAACTGCTCTCTCCAGTGTATCCCAATCCACTTTTGTAGGAGAAAGGTTTTTGATGAGCAAGCACTTAATCAAGCTTCTTGGAGGAAACCCCCTCTACCTTAGTATTAGCTTGAATCACCTTAAGCTCAAGAAATTTTATCTTTGAGTAGGCTTCGGTCAGCTTTTCATTCAGCGTCTCGACTTCACACTTAGTTTCCTTGTATCGGACTAAAAGACTCTTGTAGTCTTGCTCTACTCTCTTCATTTTCTTAATGGCTGCTTTAGCCACTTTTGCATATTCACCGGTCTTCTCAAGGAGGGAATTGTATGTTTCTTGCAGTCCCACTGTTCTTTCATCATCCTTAACATCGAATTCTTCTGCTACTCCCATTGACTCCAATTCAGTGTGCTCACCAAGCTCTTCCACTAGGACACTCAAATCATCCGAATATTCCATGGGAGCAATGGTCATGAATGCAGAGAAGTTTCCCTCTCCATCACAGCTTTCATCTAAATCTAAATTAGAGGAGTCAGTGTCACTGAGAGTAGTGGCATACACTTTACCCTTCCCTCTCAAATAGTTGGGACACTCTTCCTTAAGATGTCCATGACCATTGCATTCGAAGCACGTGATTCCTTGAAAGGATTAAGACTCCTTCCCATTTTTCCTCTTGAAGTCCTTTCTCTCCTTTTCGAAACTTGGGAATTTTCCCTTCTCAGCAAATTTTCCATTCTTCTTGAACTTCAAGAACTTCTAGAAATTCTTCGCCAGATATGCTACATCTTTCTCAACTTCATCCTCATCTGATGAGTCGTGAGCTTCCACCCTCTCATTAATCGTCTTAAGAGTAAGGGATCTGCTCTTCCTTTGTGAGGGTGGAGATAGCTCATATGTTTGAAGTGAGCCAATTAGTTCTTGAACTTTGATATCATCAAGGTCCTTGCTCACTTCAATTGCAGTAACATTTGCACGGAAGCTCTCTGGCAATGATCGAAGGATTTTCCTTACTATCTTTGAGTCCTCCGTCTTTTCACCTAAGTTGAACTTGCTAATAATCACCTCATTCAGCTTGCCATAGAATGAGTCGAATGACTTGTCTTCACTCATTTTAAGCTCTTCAAATCGAGTGGTTAGCATCTGCAACTTAATGTCCTTCACCTTCTTCGTGCCTTCATAGGTGGTCTCCAATATTTGCCACGCCTCCTTAGCAATTGTAACGTGAGATATCTTGTGAAACTCATCTGGAGATACACCACAAAAAATAGCATTTAGTGCCTTGCTATTTGTATTGGTTGTTGCAAGAACTACCTTATCCCGTATGGATTTAGTGGCCTCCGGCCTAGTCCATCCTACATCTACTACATCCCAAACAGTCTCATCAATTGATCATAGGAATGCTCTCATGCGGACTTTCTAAAATGCATAGTTACTTCCATCAAAATATGGTGGAGTTTTAAGAGATTGAGATCAATCCATCTCAATAGGGTCAAGCATCACACTCAGGTAATAAAATCATAGCAAGTGTACCTGCTTTGATACCAATTGAATGTTTAAATAGTGTGTAAAACACCTATGAACGTTTAGACCCCCAATTCACAAATTATTAACAAAAGCTTATATTCAAATAATGTATGTGCTGAATATGAAAATAAGTTAAAACAAAATTGGTAAAACAATCTAAACCAAAATTAATTACAACCACAGTAGTAATTCAAGGTAAAGATTAAGGGAAGAGAGATGCAAACACAAAGACAACACAGCAATGTGTTATCAAAGAGGAAATTGAAGTCCTCGGCGAAAAACCTCTCTGTCGCCCTCTAAGCGGTCAATAATCCACTAGAGAATAAAGTTGGGATACATGAATAGCAGAAGACCCTCCAAGCCTAATCTACCCAGTGCACCTAAGCCCTCAAAACTTCTTGCTCCAACAGGGTTATGCGAACTTTGTCTTCTCTAACTTACTGGATCCCGCAATCACCCATTGTTGCAACCAAAATGAATTGGTCCTTTCTAAACTGCTTTCCAAGCACCAAAATATTTTCTCATAGATATGGGTATGGTGAGATAATGATTTGGCTAATGTATGTTTAAAGGACATATCAATGGAGAGGGTGAGAGTAGAGGAATTTAGAGAATCAAATGATGAAGATTGTGGATGAGTCAATCTTGTTTTTCTCTAGGGTTTCTCTCTCAAAATTCTCTCTGGAAGCTCTCTACATTTCGTGGGTATAAGGGTATTTATAATAGGGTGTATGAGGAATGCGAAGAGTCAGTTACAACCAAATAGGGCATTCTGGCGACTCAAGCTTGCGACTGGAACGAGTCACGAGTTTGAGTCGCGAGCTAACTGCCTGGCTAGACTGAAAGTTTTGTCATGTAGTGCAACAGCTGGCATAACCCTTCCGCTCTCCTTGCATACTTCACACGTGTGACATTCTGGTGACTTGCCAGTTGCGAGATCTAGTCGCGAGGCTTTTCTTGAGTGCACACTGTTGAGCTTTTTTTCACACTTTCTCACACACTACCTTTACATGATTCCCACCTAAATACAGGATTTCTAAATGCAGAATTACAAGCAAATTTGGCACGGAATAAAGCCAAAAAAATGATTGAATAAATTCAACCTTACAGTAAGTAACCTTGTTTGAGAGTAATATAAAAGGAAAAAATGAAATCATTTTATGACAATATTACTATTGGACCCTTAATTTAAAAATAGATGGCTAAATATATAAGGGTAATTTGAGAGTTTTAGTAACAAAATTCAATAAATATAATGTCATTCCCTCTAATTCCTCACAATTTCGGGGTGATGTAAATTTGAAAATTTGAAGAAATAAAGAGTAATAAGTATTCTTTTCTACCAATTACATTCTCTCTCACTTAAACTCTCAAATACGTGAATAACCTTTTCATTCCCTCCATTAAAACTTCTAAACAAGAGAATGAAAGAATATTATAAAATTATCAATTCCATTCCTTTCTCTCCTCCCAAACAAGGGCTTAGGATTACTTAATTTCTTCCCCCTGAAAATAATTAAAATTAAAACATGGACAAATTTTCCTAGTAATATACAAAGTGCGGTTCTTATAATTTAGAGCAATGTCCTTTTAGTTAATGCTTTAACGGTGAACAAAAGCTATGAGGTATTAAAGTGTTGGCAAGGCTTTTTCTTTTTCTCTTTCTTTTTTTAAAGGATCCAAGTTTTTTTTTTTTTTTGATACCAGATAAAATTTCTATTTTAGCCTAATTTAAGTGTAAATGTGTGTGAAGCTCCCTCTTAGAGACTTGAACTATGACCTTTACCCTCCACACCCCACAAATACTTATATTTGTGGAGTGACCACAGCACCAAGGGTGCACAGTGGTGATCCAAGCTTTCTCTTAGTTGTACAAAAATCTATATCTATTTATAATATATTATAAAAGTTGATTCTCCAAATTAGAAAATACACACTATGATAACACATGTCCTTTTGACAATGCATAAAACAATAACACGTGCAGTCTTTTGTAACTCCTTGCATCTATTTGTAATGATAAGGAAAGACAACACCATGTGACAAACATTTACTGGTACATATTAATTTCTTTGCCATGTGTCTTCTATATTACATATTTTTAGTTAATGGCTTTAAAGTCACTGAAGTTCACATTTGTTGTCATCAATATTACATATTTTTTTAGTTAATGGCTTTAAAGTCACTTTAATTCAATTTGTTGTCATCATTTATGTCAAATTAGCTTGTAACACCATACATATGTATGGATACACTTAAAAATATACAATAAGATACATATTATTATTCCTATATATTTATATATATATATATATATATATAATTTAAATACTATTGATAGTCATTCTTATATTTTGTTAATTCTTTAAAAGGTCTTGTAAAAATATTATTAGGTATAAAATGTAAACTGTCCATATCTATTTTTCTTTATTTATTTATTTCTTCTTAATTTTTGTTATTGTGAAGCACTTTAAAAAAAAAAAAAAATTATACAATTAATTTATTCTTGAATCTTTGGTTTTTGTAATCAATAACTCACTTGTATGAATATTTATGATGTGGTTTCCACATTTGATTCTAGAATTAGGAAATAAAATTCTCTCTAAAAATAAATAATTTAGGACACATGGCACAAAATTAAACTCTAATTTGAAATTCTAATTGAACTCTCTCTTAGCTTTGCCTATTAATATATATATATATATATAGATTTTATCTAACAATATATCTTTCTATTTTTTGAATTATATTTTTTTAGGTAATGGTCTTTAGATCAATTATGTTAAATTATTATGTTTTTATAAGAAAGAAGAAGTGGATTATTAGAGATTAATAGAGCACCTTTACAACTTTCAATCTTTCCATTTTCCTAAATCAAATTTTTAAGGAAATGGTCTACAATTCAATTATGCCAAATTATTATCTAATTATGTATCTTTCTAAAAACGGTCTATTAGGATTAATTGAGTCTCTTTACAACTTCCAACCATTATCCACAACTTCAATTCGTTTTTCACTTTAATATTAAATGTTAGTGTTTGTTAGGTTATAGATTGACCTCAGGTAATTTACCCAAGTTAATTAATTAGGTCAAATTAAATACAATATTATGGAGGCATCAACAAATCACAATTCTAATGTAGAGTGCAACTGAAATGAAATTTGACATAATGATTTGTTGAATAATGGGGAAACCCTCCAAATGGCAAAAACTCTACCAAATGAATTACAGGTCACTGTTCTCAAAAATCCGCTAATCAAAATCAAGCGATTACAAGTACATTGAAATCTTACCATTCTGTTAATTTAACACCAAATCCAATTCCAAAAAATATGCTATTAGAAAGTATAAAGTAAAAACCCACAATCAAATCTCATAATACTTGAAAGTCCAAAAAAAGAGAAAACAATAAGTTGAAGTTGGACCCAACTTCTGACAACAAATTTTCCAAAACTCCGTCGTAGTGGACGGTGAGGGATGTAGAAAAAGCGATGAATCTTATTAACGTGTATAGTGTTGTGGGCTTTAGGCCCAACTAGATTACTTATATAGCACACATTCTTGTACTACACTCTTACTTGTACCGCACTCATATGCCTCCTATATAAAGGCACTCATGTATATTCTTTCACTGAGAAATACAATACAATTATTTAGTATTTCTAACATGGTATCAAAGCCATTGCTCTAACTTTCTTGTGTCTTATAGTCTTGTCTTTGTTGGTATTTTCTGCTGCCTCGACTTCTTCAGTCAATAAACCTTTTTCGTACCCTCTATTGACTGCTCCACCGTTGTTAGAGGTGCCCAAGGTTGAATCTTCACTACCAGAAGCTCGATCACTGCCACCAAGATCACTGCCTCCGTCGGATCTTCCACATAGGACCTCCGATTAGGACATAAGACATATCACCATGTAGATTTTCAACCGATCTACATAACGCCACTAGAATCATCATCGTCTGACCCTTCATGCGCCGCCACGCACCGATCAAAGATTCGGTAGTTTGTTCCACGCATTTCGCACGCCTTTAGTTTTGCTCCGATCATCTCACCGTCGCCGTTATCTGAATCGTCTTTCTCCGATCTACATCATCGAAAAAGAATTGGCCTCATTGGACTGCCCACGCACTCTCACGCGTCGCTGAAGAATTCTGCCATGTTGTCTACGCACCTCACGCGTTACACGCGTTGCCGTCCCTACTTCTGCTGACATCATCTGTGACGTCACTCTGCCATGTTAGCCTTAGCTGACGTCATCTACTAGGTTATTGTTGACGTCATCTGCTGCCGTCATCTTCTCTTTTGCTGACGTCATTGCCCAGTCAGCCTGGTGATGTCATCCGTTGACTTTGACCTAGTTTGACCGTTGACTTTTTGCTAGAGTTGACTTTTGCAGTCTAGATGCTCATTATCCAGTTTTTCACGTAGATTTCATTTTTGTAGTCCATTATTGTATATTTTGCTTCTAAATGAAGAATAAAGACAGGTCTTCTTATTGTTGCAATAATCGTCACTAACAATCTAGCAAACATTTTTGCAATTTTTGCAAATGTTTTGGCCACAATATTGAGACTTACTATCATCGCCACAAATCAATTATTTCAATTTTTGCTGCTACTGTTGCTAATATTGAGAGTGTCCAACCAATGGCTCCCGTCTCTGCACAGTCTAAGTCTTTATGACGCATTTTCACCATGTCCATAAATGACCTTAAAAACATCATCACCAATGTCATTCATATGGTTGGTAATATATCTTATTCCTCTTCTCTCTCAACTTTATCTGGTATGTCTCATTCCTCTTAATATTCGCACAATAAATGGTTCCACAATGTCTGGCATAATATAGGTTTTGTTTCGACCTCCAACCTCTCGGTTCCTAGGTCTTTAATGTTCTTGACCTTTCTTACAATTTATTTTCTATGGGACAATTAGTTGAGTTGGGTTATCACATTATATTTGATTATTCTAGGTGTATTGTGCAGGATCTGAGGACTGGATAAAAGCTTGGGACTAGTCCCAGAGTTAGGCATATGTTTCCTGTGGACAACCTTCGTTTTCCATTTTTTGCTCCTGTTTCTGTTGTTGTAGTTGCTACAGTTTCTTCAATTCCTTCCCTTGCAGTTTGGCATGCTCGACTTAGTCACGCATCTTCCTCTCAGGTACAACAATTGGCTTCTAGAGGTTTGTTAGATTTAGTGCCTACATAAAATTTTGATTGTATTTTATGTCAGTTAGGAAAACAACCAACTTTGCCTTTGAATACTAGTGAATCAATATCCACTAATATCTTTGACCTTATTCTAACTGATGTTTGGGGGCCTTCCTCTGTCTCTAGTATTGGTGGGTTTTGATATTTTGTTGTCTTTGTTGTTGATTACTTTTGCTGTAGTTGGATGTTTAATATGAAACATCGTTCTAAATTATTGCCAGTATATTTTAATTTTGCAAAAATGGTTAAAACTCAGTTTTCCAAATGCATCAAAAATTTTCAATCTGATAATGCTCTTGAATACACTCAATATGCTTTCCAAGTTGTTTTGCATTCCTATGGCACTGTTCATCAACTAACTTGTCCAGGTACCTCTCAGCAAAATCGTAGAGCCGAACGAAAACTTTGTCATATTCTTGACACTATTCATGCTCTCCTTCTCTCTACCAAAGTTCCTGCTTATTTTTGGGGCGAAGCTGCTCTTGATGCTATTCATGGTATTATTCGCATTCCAAGTCTTGTTATCCAAAATCAAACTCCATATGAGTGCCTTTTTGGGTCACCTCCAGACTATCACCACCTTTGCTCCTTTTGTTCTGCTTGTTTTGTTCTTCTTCAGCCACATGAGCATAACAAACTTAAGCCTCGGTCAAGGCTTCGTTGTTTTCTTAGCTATGGTGAAATTCAAAAGGAGCATTGGTGTTATGATCTTGTCTCTCATCGTCTTTGTATCTCCCGCAATGTTGTCTTTTGGGAACATCGCATCTTTGTCAAGCTCTCTCACTTCCTTGCCTCCTTATCTTCCTCCTCTGTCTTAGATCTTTTTCTAGATAAGCCACATATTCCTTCTATAGCTGCTCTTAATCCTCCTGTAGTTGCTTTTGATTCTTCTGTAGACTTCTTTGTCCAACCACCAGATATCATTGATATCCCTTTCCTAGTTCACCCTTTAATGAACATGTGGAAGATGAATAGGTTGAAGACGAGCTACCTAACTCCAACCCTGAGCTTGGGGCCCCTGCTCTTACTCCACCGGAAGATCTTGCACAAGACATTCCACCTCGTTACTCAACTCGGGTAAGACTTATTCCTGCACATTTATTTGACTATCATTGTTACACTGCCCTTGCTACATTGCACGAGCCTCACACCTATCATGAGGCTTCCACTAACCCTTTATGGTAGATTGCAATGAAAGAGGAACTTGATGCATTATCTAAAATCCATACTTGAGATTTGGTGACACTCCCTCCGGGAAATCTATGATTGGTTGTAAGTGGATCTACAAGATTAAGAGTCGCTCTGATGGGTCCATTGAGCGCTACAAAACTCGTCTTGTTGCAAAAGGTTTTACATAGAAGTATGAGATTGATTATGAAGAGACATTTGCTTCGATTGCTCGTATATCATTTGTTTGTGCCCTCTTAGCTGTTGCTATTACTAGTAAATGGGACCTTTTTCATATGATGTTAAAAATGCATTCCTTAATGGGGATTTAAGTGAAGAAGTTTATATGCAATCTCCTCTTGAGCTCTTTGTTGAATCAAACGAGGTTTGTCACCTTCGATGTGCACTTTATGGCCTTAAACAAGCTCTACAAGCTTGGTTTGCCAAATTCAGCTCTTCCATCTCTCGCTTGGGTTACATGGCCAGTCATTATGATTCTGTCTTATTTCTTCGTCGCACTGACAAAGGCACTATTTTACTTCTCTTGTATGTGGATGATATGATTATAACTGGTGATGACCTTAGTGGCATTCAAGAACTCAAGGATTTTCTTAGTTAGCAGTTTAAGATGAAAGATCTTGGACATCTTAACTACTTCTTGGGTCTTGAAATCACTCATTCTACAGATGTAATTTATATTACTCAAGCCAAGTATGCCTCTAAACTCTTGTCTCGAGCTGGACTCACTGATAGCAAGACTGTTGACACTCTAGTTGAGTTTAATGCGCATCTGACTCCCTTCGAAGGGAAACCATTGTCTAATCCCTCTCTTTATAGACACTTGGTTGGCAGTCTAGTTTATCTCACTATCCCTCATCCAGACATTTCCTATGCTACTCACCAGGTGAGCTTGTGTCTGTATGCTCCACGATCGACTCACTATTTGCTGTTCTGCGCATTCTTCGATACCTAAAGGGCACTCTCTTCCATGTTTTTTTCTACTCTGCTCAGTCTCCTCTTATTTTTCGTGCATTTTCTGATGTTGATTGGGTAGGAGATCCCACTGATCGCAGGTCCACTACCGGTTATTGCTTTCTTCTTGGTTCTTCTTTGATTTCTTGGCAAAGCAAGAAACAAACTCATGTGGCTCGCTCCAGTACTGAAGCAGAATATTGTGCCCTTGCTGATACCACATCTGAGTTCCTTTGGCTACGATGGCTTCTTAAAGACTTAGGTGTGTCTACATCGTCTGCTACTCCTCTTTATTGTAGCAACCAGAGTGCCATTCATATTGCTCACAATGATGTCTTCCATGAGTAGACCAAACACATCGAGATCGATTGTCATTTTATCCGTTATCATCTTGTCCATAGTGCTTTCAAGCTGATCTCAGTCTCCTCTAAAGATCAACTTGCAGATATTTTCACCAAGTCACATCCTAAGGGACGCCTTCGTATTTTGGTTGACAACCTTAAGTTGGTTTCACATCCACCTTGAGTTTGAGGGAGGTTGTTAATGTGTATAGTGTTGTGAGCTTTAAGCCCAACTAGATTATTTGTATAACACACATTCTTGTATTACACTCTTACTTGTATTGCACTCATATGCCTTCTATATAAAGGCATTCATATATATTCTTTCGTTGAAAAATATAATATAATTATTCAGTATTTCTAACAAATCTAAATATAAATGTGAATTTTCTAACACCAAGTCAACCCCAGCAAATTATGACTAATAGTGTAGTTATAGAAGAGCTGTTTTTTTTTTTGGGAAGAAAAACAACTGTAAGTTACATATACGTTAAACCCAAGTCTATTCCCTAAACCTTATACGAAAAACAAGTGCTTTTAGTTTAGAAGTTTACAACTCATCCTGAAATAATTAACGTGTGATCCCCAAAAAAATTTATACACAACACATTGAACGTGCCTAACCTAATAACGATTGGAAAAAAAAAAGCTTAGAACAAGAACTCATTATTTTCCAATTCATGGGATTCAAATTTAAACTTGAATCCAATGAAATATATATTAGACTATGAGAGAGAGATTTAAATTCGAATCCCATGAAATGAAAAATAGTGTAATTAAAAAAAAAAAAGAAAAAAAAAAAAAGCACATAGTGTCAAGAAAAGCGAGGAAGGTATTGAGTTCAGGCCAAGCGGAGAGGATGAAGTGCATGCCCGTGAAACCCAAACTAGCTAGTGTTTTCTTGTTAATTTAATTAAGAGGGGGAAAGGAAGTAGAGAAGAGCATATTTGTTTCTCACATGAGTAAAAGAAGGAAAGAACAAGAACATAAACTTCATTTCGATGTGGTTACATGAACATGAGAATATACTTGAGTTAACTTTAGAAAAGAAAAAAAAAAAATTAGGTAGGTGTCTAGAGCTCTTTAAGCACCTAATTATTTTTTTAAGTGTGTTTAATCCCCCTTATCCCACACAGAATACACTAGAAAAGGTAAAGTGAAGTTGAATTTTTCGGTATCATCTGTAACAAGAAAAGGTAAAAACCTACGTATACTTAGCCACATACAAGTATTCCAGAGTACTATATATTGATCTCTAGAGACAACTCATGGTACCTTGAGATGCAAAGTGGAAGGCCTGGATGAGTAATTGCCAGTGAGCAAAATTTCTCCAAGACTAAAGCTGCTGTATGATTATTATGTAGTGCTAGACGGAAAGGAAGAAAATCTATGTCCTCCTCACATCTTAGTTCTATTTTAAATAATGAGATATGAAAATCTACAAAAAAGAAAATCATGCTTATTGGAAATATAGGATGGAAAAAGAAAATGATTTTTTTATTTTTTGGAGAGATAGGGTGTATAAAAATTATATGCAAATGCATAGAAAACCTCCATGAAAAAGAAAAGGAGAATACTCTTTGATTGCTTGGAATTTTGTTAATGTTTATTTTCTAACTCTTTTTTTTTTTTTTTCTCTACTTTTGAGGTGGAAGTGAGTTTACAAGACACTTTAACACATGAAAATCTCTTGTATGGGTGAATTTTTATTTCATTGAAAACTATATTTTATAGTTTTTGTTGGGTTAAAATAAACTGACCCCTTGCAAATTAATTAATTATCCAAGTTAATTAATTAGATCAAATTACATGCAATGGTGTAGTAGCACAAACAAATCACCAACTAAATTAAATGTAGTGGAAAATAAATTTGACACAGGTGATTTGTTTATGAATGAAAAAAACCACTGAGACAAAACCCCACCGAGTGATTTTAAGGTCACAACTTCTAAGAATCCATTATTATCAATCATAAATGGTTACAAGTGTAAGGAATCTTACCAAACCCTTTGGCCTATCCTTAAATACCAACCTATAGTTGAACATTTACACTAATACCCAATTGGACTTGTATTGTAGTAACAATCTTTCATTTCAATGCACAAATCCCAGTACGTGACTAACTAATGATACACGGATTCCAGTACGTGACTAACTCCAGCAACTTGAAGAGGTTGTTGGTTGCAAAGTTCTTCAGTTCATTAATAATGAAGATCAAGAAGTTCCTTGGTCACAAAACCCATGACGTAAAGACGTAGTAGCTTCTTCAGAGAAAATAATTAACTAGGGCACTTTTTGCAGTCGATCACTCAATGCATGCGCGTCAACCTTTAAAATAAACCTTATATATGTCTAGGGTTGTGAGAAAAGCAACCCTATACAAATATACAAGATGGGCGTAAAATCATATCTGGAATTTTTGATTTTGTAAGTCTCACATAAACAGCTTGTGTTGAGTTTTTGTCGAGCTTTAACATTAAATCTCAATAGAAATGATTCTGTCGAGACTTCTGTTGAGTTTTAATGAGCATCATTTTCTTCACTTGTTTCTTGGTCAGATTTGCATGGCTTCAATACTTAGCTTGAACACTTGTTTCTTGAAGTACTAAACCCATCCTATATCTACCTAATTATAAGTAAAGTCCGTTTTATCAAGGATTAGCCAATTTACATAAAATATGTCCTTAACAGTCTCCCCCTTTGGTAATCTGTGACAAAACCACAACAACACAAGTAATTATGAGAGAAGTTTTAAATCACTCAACTCATAGCTACTTGTTATATTACAAAATAAATCTATCCCTACTACAAACTCTTGAAAAACTTTGCAAGAAGAGAGTTCATGACATGATAGACTTTCACAACTTGTCTTTCTGAAACACTTAAACAAAAATCATCAAGGCATCGTATGTGAAATAGAAATAAAGATTGTGTACATAAAGAAACATGTGTATAAAGAGAGAAAAGAAACAACACATGTAAAAATAGGTGAAGAAAATGAACATACATCATCATCATATATAAAAATGGTCACAAGACTGGTGTACAAGAGGCTAATGTAACTAAAAAGAAAGAAAAGTACATATAAACCTTATTACATCCCTCAAAACTATATACACTCCCCCTATAAAAAATGTCTTATACTAACTTTCTCCTTAAGTACAAGACTACTTTCAAACCCAAAAATACTCCCCCTTTTTGTCACGAATGACAAAGAGCAAGTCACTGAGAGGTCGTCATCTCATCATCACTGGAACAGTTAGCATCATCCTTATCATCATCAACTGCATCATCAAGCGAGGCCTTTGGAGAAGGAAAGTGAGAAGGAGCAAAGCCAGCCATGCGAGACTATCTATGGGCAATGCAACTGACTTAGGTGTTCATCTAACACATCTGTGAGATAATCAAGACGACCACCAAAGTCAGCCTCCATCCGTTGAAGCTGCGCTATGATGGCCTTGAGGGTCACACCACCAGCTGCAGAGATAAAAAGGAGCTGAGGAAGAGGGTGGAACAATAGAAGTTGCAGGATCAGTCGTCTCTACTTGTGGCCGCTTTGGTCGAAGCTGGGCCTCGCTCTGCCGGATAGAACTAGCGCTTATTGCACCCATGACGGTGAAGAGAAGAGAAAGAGGAATGGTAATGGAGAAATGCTGAAGGATCCGCATGATAGCCAAAGGAAAGATGAGCTTATCACGAGTCGCGTTATCTAAATACACATCTAGAATAGATGTGATAAAGTGAGAGGGAAAATCAATGGTGAGACCCTTCATTAAAGATAAAAGAAAACGAGCACGAGGCTCAGTGATGGAGTTATAGTGTGAAAGAGGTGTGAGAGTGAAGGTCATCACCAAGTTAAGGAATCTCGGGCCTTTTGCAAAGCCCGAGCATGGAGTGTTTAGCTTAACATCCCATATGGAAGGAGTCTCACAAAAGTGAGAGATAAGCTCGTCTCTGGACACAATCCATAGACAATCACAGCCATAGATGATCACAGCCGGAGTAGTTAGGATGCACTACCCTAAGGACGCATAGTACCTTGGATATAAGATATGGAGTAACTACGATACATGTACCTCTTAATGTAGTAACAAACTGAGGCACATATTGGTATCGATGCCGTGTATATTAGAGTAAAACTCCTGAATAAATACAATGGGACACCTCGTGGGTCTTTCAAGTAGAGATTCCCAATCCCAAGTCCAAATGACTTTGGGAAGAGAAGTGTTGGCGAAATCCGATCGAATAATTTGGCATTCTGGATGAAAGCCATGTTTCTAGAAGTTCTCAAAGAATTCTGTCTTAGCCTTCTCATCACGGAATCGAATATGAGATGGAGGAAGAGACGAAGAGGATGACCCGGAACCTTGAAGAGGGTTCCGATCCAGAATGGATTTGCATTGTTTGGGTGCCATAATGTAGTCTATCCGAGAGAAAGAGAGAGAGAGAGAATAGAAGGAAACACAACACTACATGCTTAGAATAGGAAAGAAAAGAAAGAACTTATGCATGAAAAATGCATGAACATGTGACATAAGAAATTAAGAGCATCATAGGGGTCACCCAATCCAAACCTAACAGCACTCAACAACAATAATCCATCACACATATCTAAATATGCATCAAACATTGTTATTGTTAGTTTTTAGACCCTTTAAAACAACAATAGGATTAACCTAGTTAATTAGCCAAGTGATTAACTTAGTCAAATTATGAAATTCTAGGTTAACACAATCATATAATCATATCAAGTATATAAAGCAGCGGAAATATAAAGAACACAAGATATGATGACCCAGGAAACCACACAGTAAAAACCTGGGGAGGATTTGACCTAGCTATCCTCAAGGTAAACTTAAATCCACTATGAAAGAATCGAAGTTTATACAAAATGATTTACAAGCACCCCTGCTTGACTTCCTAATGCTACCCACCAGTAGAATTTACTAACATGACCACGTGCAAACTCCGAATCCACGGACCCCTTCTTTCTTGGATTCTCCACAAGATACAAGCTCCCCATTTGTGTTTCTTTAAGCTCCAATGGTAGCAACTGAGTTGATCATCAAGGTGTAGATAGAATCTTCTCCTTGAAAACCCTAAGTTCTGTGTAAAGGAGCTCCCCTAGATCTCACAAGAGATTTACACAAAACAGAAAAATATGAGCAACAATACAACCAGAGCAACTCTCAAAACGTGGCTAGGGTTTTGCCTTATATACCTAGGGAAAAAACATAAAACCCTAAACGTTTAATGAGATAGGGCTGAGTTGGAAATTCTGCAGAAAAAATATTGTGCCCGACTTTCGATCGATCGAGTCTAACCTTCGATTGATCGAGCCAGGCCGAAATGTACTAATACATCTGCAGCCTCTTGATTCCAACTTTACATGAAATACACAACTTTGAGTAAGCCTAAACAAGACTAAACATATTGTTTTGATCATGGTTTGCCAATATTACACATTAGAGTTCTAAATACATAAAATCCTAAGTATTTAGAGCCTAACAAACTCCCCCTTTGGCAATTCGTGACAAAACACAAATTAAAAGCTCAAAGTTTACAAGTAAAAAGCCCTTTACAAACATAATGCTTATAACACAAAATTCAATCCTAACTACTATCCATCAGTTGCAAGTGTAGACAGCAGCAAAATCGAATCAACCTGCATATTCCTGAAACACTCAACAAACACATAAACGCATGTGTGACAGAAAAACAGTAAATCAACAGATATGTAAACTAACTCTCCCCCTAAGTTAGATACATAAAAAATAAAAACATTCTTGTAAGTTCACACAACACATAATAAAGACATATATCAATGAATAACTCAAAAATATAAATCAATAAGCAGTAAACACAAGAAACAAGAATCATATTAGAATAAATGTATCTCCCTTAATATGAATAGCCAAAAATGATATCAAAAGAAAGTATACACAATGAAACACCTAAATACAATCTAATATCACCGCTAGCTCCGTAAACAAAAGAAAAACTCCCCCTAACTACCAAAAACTCCTCTACAAGCCTCAAAACTCTATTCCCCCTTTTTGTGACAGAATGCCAAAGGACAATCATATGTTATCATCAAAAGGAGGTGGTGAGGGTGAGCGAAGATGTGCCAAATTAGCTCTCAGAGCACATAGCTCATCAAGCAAGTCCACCAAATTCTGACCATGAGCCACCTGAACGGTCATAACAGTCTCCAAGGTACGACGAATATCGAAGTCATCCAAAGGAGGTAGAGGACCAGTAGCAGCAGCAGCATCACCAGCAGGATCAGGAACAGCGTCACCAGCAGGACTTGTAGAAGAAGAAGGAGGAGGAGGAGGTGCGGTACCAAAAGGCTCAGACCTAGGGTGTTTAGAGCCAGCTCGAAGATGAGCAGCCCTCTGTCTAAGAAAAGACGCACCTATAGGACCAATAACATGTACGGGCTCAGAAGAAGGGAAATCATCTAGACCAAGATATAAAAAAATCCTATGAATAAAAATAGGATGAACAAGAGCATGAGAAGAAGATGAACTCCTATAAACTTCATTCAGAGAATGAAGAAATAAATGAGGAAAACCAATAGGAGCATCGGTAACAAGAGCGTACAAAAAGACATACCGCTCAAGAGGAATAGTGTGAAGATGAGAGATAGGCCAAATAGAATGACATGCTATCCTAAGAAAAAGATAGATAGTCTCAGGAAGCTCAGTAGAAGTGATCCGAGGATTAGAACCCCACTGGATAGAAGACCAAGTGATGTATGACAGGACATCATCCAAGAGTGGAGACTCATCATACGGGTAAACAGGATGCTAGACCAAAGGAACCCCTAGAGCATCAGCCACTACCGTAGGAGTAATGGTGTACTCTACACCTCGTATCCAACTCTTTACTAAAGTGTTGGAATCATAGATGCGGATAGAGATGTTCGAAAAGAACTCTCTAATTAGGGTAGCTAGAGGAAGAGGATCAGAAATATCCAACAGAGGTAACCAGCCCCTACGCTCAAAATTTGCCCTAATGGCAGGATCAAGCTCATCTAAAACAATAGAACGCTCAGACCAAATTTTCCTCTTAAGGTTCAGCTTCTTAAAAATCTTTTGGTTTTTCTCACTCAAAAATCTCTCACGGTCAAAGGAAGGTGGGGGAGAAGAAGGTGAGGGAACAGACCTACGAGCTCTAGTCTTCCTAGGCATGATGCTAAGGAAAGGACAGAGACACACAGAAGAACCAAAAGAACAAAAACAAAACAAAAACTAAGGGCAGACTGTAAATTAGCACAAAAAAAAAATATATATATATATATATATATATAGAATAAAAATCTATATGATGCATGAATAATCAAAATGCTATGATGCATGTACTAATGTAGTAAAACTAAGTTCAATTTAAGTTCAATTTCACAAAATTGGCTTGAGCATAGAGTTTCTAATAAAAACCCAAAAATTGAAAAATCATTTGTTAAGTTTTTTTTTTTTTTAATTTGACTAATTGATCATCACAAAAGCTAAAACACACAATATAACGATCAATTACATTAAAACAACAAGCCAATTTGCAACAATTGAACCCAATTTGAACAAATCCCCAATTCGAATCAATTACAAGCCCTAGAATTTTCAATTTTTCACAAATCACAAAATTAATCAAATTAAACCATCAACATCAAGTTTATATCATGTCCCCACAAAAACCTAATGATCAATTTTACTTAAAAATGCTTGAATCAACAAAAACCCCAAAAAGAATAGGTTCGAAAATTTCAATGAACAATGCATGAAACTTGAAAATAAAAGAAAAAAGGAGGGGTATAATGGACTTATCGGCTTTAGAGGACAAAAACCTTGCAAAAGATTCGGAGGAAAACGACAAAAGATTGAAGATTTAGCCTTGCCGAGTCGGAGAGATAGAGAAAAAGGTTTGAAAAGTTTGAAAAAGTGATTTGAACAAGCCAAAGTTTGATATTTTAAAAAATTGATTCGCGATATTCGATTGATCGAAAAGTACATTCGATCGATCGAATCAACCCGAGACTCTTGAAAGAATTTTAAGCACATTTTCGATCGATCGAAAAACAGAATGGATCGATCGGAACAGGCAGAGGCTTACAAAATTTTGAGAAAAAATCACAGTTTTGAAAAATAAACACATTTTGGGCACAAACTCCTCAAAGCATTAAAATTGATAAACAAAATACATGAGTATGAGATGAAATACTTTTTCAAAAACCCAAGTTTTACACCCAATTTCTCAAAGCAAATTTTCAACCATTCTCCCTTTAGATTTTCAAGCAACAAATATGTTATGCATAATTCTCAAGATATTTTCAAACTTGGTTGGTCAAACCAAAAACACATACAATAACATGTACAAAGTTTAGCAAAGAGTAACTTGTGTAGTGTGTGCAACTAGTAAAAACTTGAGATACATGTGATGTGATATGTGAATAAAAATCAAACATAAAGTCTACAAAATTCATCATATAGAATTTGAAAGAGACTATCACCAAAAGAGTTACATCTTATAACTCTCACATCTCCTAGAACAAAAGCTGACAATCATGTAAATTTCTTGATTTTGCCTCTTAATGTACACACCAATTTTGATTATGTGATTTGGTATCAAGCCTAATAGTACACACTAATTTTAAGTATTAAGCAATTAAAGCTAAGGCTACACCTTATGTTCTTTTTGTGCATGTGCTACACTTTCTCGAGTACAAAATCTTACGATATGCACTAAGATATTCATGATTGGCTAGTGAATAGTGGTGAGATAGTTATTTATGCCTTTCTCAAAAGAATCAAGTCTGACAGTCAAATAACATGTGACTTCAAGATTAAAACAAAGTGATAGACACCACAAACATCTTTCTCACACAACATGCATTACAAAACTCAGATTAGTAAAGTGTAATAAATAAGCTCATCAAAGCTAAACAAGGTACATAAAACATGTTATGTGAAAATAAATTGACCAACCTTGTTTTCAACACCACGAAAAATAATGTCAAACACAATTTTGCTTCCCCCTTTTTTTTATTTTTTATTATTATTATTTTTTTTTAAAAGAGAGAACAAAAATAAATCCTAGAATGTAATGCATAAATGTTATGCAATGCAAATCCTAAAACAAAAGAAATAAAAAACCAAAGAACAATGGTCACAAAAGAATAGAGCAATGAATCACAAGGACCATGTCAGAAAGACTCAATTAGATCGAGTCTTTTGCATCCAAAATCTTTTAGATGCACCATGAGCATTGGAGTTCCTATTCACATTCGAGTGATTTCTAACTCCATGATTGGAATAAAGGTTTAAAGCCTTTACCAATTCACCAATTAGTGCCATAGGATCTTGTGCTTGAGGCACAGGCACTTTTGGTTTGTTTATTCTCTTAGCAGCTTGAAGCTTGTAACAATTTGGACGTATGTGTCCAGACTTTCCACAAAAATGACAAACCCAAGCAGGTTTACCATGCATCTTGTCCTTAGAAATGGTAGACTCCTTAGGTTTAGACTCTTTCAGATCAACCTTAATCTTCTTAGATGGTAAAACTTCTACAGGTTTGACAGGGGGTTTGATAGTTTCACTCACAACCTCACTCATGAAAGGTTCAGAAGAAGATGAAGGAACAAAGTTTGTGGAATGGAGTGCAGACACAAAGATGCTTTCAACAAAACCTAATCCAGACTTGTCAGAAGGATACTTTTGAAGACTCAACATTTGATCAAGTTTAAAACTAGCAGATCTAGCAACAGATAAATCAAGTTTTAAAGATTTAACTTTACCAAGCAAAATCATATTCTTAGTTTTCACATTATTCAAAAGTTCATTAGCACCAACCAATTTAACAAGCAAATTCTTCTTATCAAGCTCAAGAGATTCAATTTTCTTCAGGCCAAGTTCAACATACATAGCATCCTTTGCAGCAACTTTGCAAAGTTTATTATAGGTCTCTTGAAGATCTGCATCGTCAAAGAGTTCTCCATCAGAAGGGTTCTCTTCAATAGACACACTTCCATTGACTACAGCAGTAGTAGTGAAAGCAATGAAGTTTCCATCCTCGTCACATCCAGACTCATCATCAGAAACCTCATTATCACTAAGGGTTACAGCCATAGCTTTGCCCTTAGATCTCAATAATGTAGGACGTTCAGATTTAACATGACCATACCCTTGACATCCAAAACATTGAGAACCCAAAGAATTATTTGAAGATTTACCTACTTTATCTCTAGGTTTTTCAATGTTGCTAACCTTAATGAGATCATTCTTCCTAAAATTTCTAGATTCAGCAGTGTTTGTATTTCTTGCCTTTCTGTTACTGTTTTTGAGAAAATTTCTAAAGTTCTTGGCAAGGTAAGCAATCTCTGTAGCAGAGAGCTCATCATCAAATTCACCAGCATCAACATCATCAATAGACTTAAGAGCCATTGATTTGGATTTGTTAGCTTTGGGTAGGTCTAACTCATAGGACTGAAGAGATCCTACAAGTTCATCAATAGGGATGGAGTCCACATCCTTGCTCTCAGTAATGGTAGTCACTTTAGGTCTAAAGTCCCCAGTCAAGGATCTAAGAATCTTCCTAACGATTTTAGGTTGATCATAGATTTCACCCAAATTATATGTAGAATTAACAATGTCATTAAGTTTGGCATAAAATTCATCAAAGGATTCATCATCAGACATTCTAATGCTCTCAAACCTAGAAGTTAATTGCTGCAACTTATTTACTTTGACAGCTTTTGTGCCTTTATGCACAATCTGAAGGATTTTCCAAGCAGTATGAGCAACCTTAACATTTGAGATTCTCTTAAATTCCTCTATTGAAACAACATTAAAGATGACATTCATAGCTTTGCTATTAAATGCAGCTGCTTCTTTTTGAGAAGTTTGCCACTCACTCACAGGAGTAGTGGGCTTCTCCCATCCGTACTCAACGGAATTCCAAACCCTTTCATCAATGGATTTCAGGAATGCTATCCTCCTTACTTTCCAATAAGCATAGTTATTCCCATCAAAGTGAGGAGGAACAACAAGAGAGTGTCCGTGTTCCATGACAACAGGAGTCAATGATCAGCTCAGAGATCAAAAGATCTACAATAAGAAGAGCAACCCGCTCTGATACCACTTGTTAGTTTTTAGACCCCTTAAAACAACAATAGGATTAACCTAATTAATTAGCCAAGTGATTAACTTAGTCAAATTATATAATTCTAGGTTAACACAATCATGTAATCATATCAAGCATATAAAGCAGCGGAAATATAAAGAACACAAGATATGATGACCCAAGAAACCACACGGTAAAAACCTGGGGAGGATTTAATCTCGCTATCCTCAAGGTAAACCTGAATCCACTATGAAAGAATCGAAGTTCATACAAAAGGACTTACAAGCACCCCCGCTTGACTTCCTAATACTACCCACTAGTAGAACTTACTAACATGACCACGTGCAAGCTCCGAATCCACGGACTCCTTTTTTCTTGGATTCTCCACAAGATACAAGCTCCCCACTTGTGTTTCTTTAAGCTCCAATGGCAGCAACTGAGTTGATCATCAAGGTGTAGATAGAATCTTCTTCTTGAAAACCCTAAACTTTGTGTGAAGGAAAGCTCCTCTAGATCTCACAAGAGATTTACACAAAACTGAAAAATATAAGCAACAATACAACCACAGCAACTCTCAAAATGTGGCTAGAGTTTTGCCTTATATACCTAGGGCAAAAACATAAAAGCCTAAACGTTTAATGAGATAGGGCTAAGTTGGAAATTCTGCAGAAAAAACATTCTGGCCGACTTTCGATCAATCGAAACTAACCTTCGATCGATCGAGCTAGGCCGAAATACACTAATACATCTACAGCCTCTCGATTCCAACTTTACATGAAATACACAACTTTGAGCAAGCCTAAACAAGACTAAACATATTGTTTTTATCATGGTTTGCCAACATTACATATTAGAGTTCTAAATATATAAAATCCTAAGTCATTAGAACCTAACAGTTATAATGCAATACGGATGCAATGCATGAGCATATAAAAACAAATAAACACAACCTAACCCAAAAATTTCACAAAGATCTCCAAAACCCCAAAAATATAGCAAGAACCCAAAACCTAGGTCTAAAATGCATGAATGCATGTAAAAGAAGGGATTTAGGATGCTTACCAAGTGATTGGAGCTTGATGTAGGTCGAAAAACATATGGGTGAGGAGATTTGAGTGTTAAAAAAGTGTTTGGATCGAGAGAGAGAAAATCTATCAGGGAAGAGATGAGAGAATGAAATCTGAAACGTGCTTCAGCTATATGTAGAAAACGCATCTCGATGGATTGAGATTTCTATTGAGAATATGTCGAGCACTAAATCTTGATAGAAATAAATCTGTCAAGGTGCTGTCGACAGTAAAAATCACCTTGATAGATTGAACAATCTATCAAGAATCTATCAAGCAAACAGAAAGCAAAGAAATTTGGCTCGATGGATCAAAGAAGCTGTCGAGATTCTATCAAGATGAAACCTAGAAACTTCGATGGATCGAGAATCTGTCAAGACCCGAAGAAGAAAGCTCGATAGAAAGGAATGTGTCGAGAAGTTGTCGAGCTTGAAGAAAGAAGGTTTTTAAAAAAGGGAAAAACATATAGAGATGAATGTAATAAATAAGCTACTCAAACAAACATCCAAGCCACATATTAAGCTCTCAAATCTCATCTTAATAGCATCCATAGATCCAAACACACACACACACATACACACACACACACACACACACACACACACACACAAAACAAGTCTAACCAATTTTATATTCCAAAAACAAGTCTAACCAACATATTAACACATTTACTCCTTGTGATGGCCAAATCACATTGTACCTGCACATGTATCAAAAGTAGTAATGAATTTTGCATGTTGTGTAAGAAACATAGCAAGAGTGCATAAGTGTCTCATATTATGAAGATTTAAGACTAGAGAGAATCAAATACACTCACATACAATCATAACTTCTTGATAAAGACTATCATCTTTGAGGTACATCCTATAACTTTCACATCTCCTAGAAACACACTTGCAACCATATTAAAAGTATTTTGATCTTTTTGCTTTTATTCTTTGCATATTTTTCTTTTTGAGCATAGCATGTATGGGCATATAAGAGAGAGAGGGAGAAGAAAATACCCAATTATGTAAGCTTAAACATCCCAATTTTGCTATGCCGAAGCATACAGATGTTATACATGATTGGCGGGCTTTAATGGTGAGATGATTATTTATGCATTTCTCTTAGGATTTTCTAGTCTTTCTTGTCAAAAAGAGTGATATGAGTATGAGATATAAGAGATAATCTTAATCGTACTCATCACAAATACGAGCCACAAGGCTCACTTGCTTAGTTGTGCATTAAGATGCTAATCTAGGCTACAAGAGATACAAAGTTTAGAAAACTTTGTTTCAATGGCCATCCAGGGTACACAAATACCAATATACACAAACACACATTGTTCTTGTATTTTTCTGATTTTTCAAAAAAAAAAAATTTGTTTTTGTTTTTGTTTTTTTATGAAAAACAAATAAAGCTAAACTAAAAACAACCAAAAAATAAAAAAAAGAAAGAAAACACACAAAGCATAAAACTAGACTAATTCAAAAGCTTAAAAAAAAAACAAACAGGACATGCAAGAACAAAAGAGAGAGAAAGTGACTTAATCACTTGGAGTCTTTTTCCTTCCGCACTTTGGAATTGGAGGAAGATCCTTTCCTAGCATTGAACCTGTTAGGTTCTAAAGACTTAGGATTTTATGTATTTAGAACTCTAATGTGTAATGTTGGCAAACCATGATCAAAACAATATGTTTAGTCTTGTTTAGGCTTGCTCAAAGTTGGTAATTCATATAAAGTTGGAATCGAGAGACTGCAGATGTATTAGTGCATTTCGGCCTAGCTCGATCGATTGAAGGTTAGACTCGATCGATCGAAAGTCGGCCAGATTGCGTTTTTTGCAAAATTTCCAACTCAGCCCTATCTCATTAAACGTTTAAGGTTTTATGTTTTTGCCCTAGGTATATAAGGCAAAACCCTAGCCACGTTTTGTGAGTTGCTTTGGTTGTATTGTTGCTTATATTTTTCTGTTTTATGTAAATCTCTTGTGAGATCCAGAGGAGCTTTCCTTTACACAAAGCTTAGGATTTTCAAGTTAGAGATTACTTCAACATCTTGATGATCAACTCAGTTGCTGCCATTTGAGCTTAAAGAATAACAAGCGTGGGTGCTTGTAGCTGATTGGAGAATCCAAGAAAGAAAGAGTCTGTGGATTCGAAGCTTGCATGTGGTCGTGTCAGTAAGTTCTACTTGTGGGTAGCATTAGGAAGTCAAGCGGGGAGCTTGTAAGTCCTTTTGTATGAACTTCGATTCTTTCATAGTGGATTCAAGTTTACCTTGAGGATAGCTAGGTCAAATCCTCCCCAGGTTTTTACCATGTGGTTTCCTAGGTCATCATATCTTGTGTTCTTTATTTTTCTATTGCTATATTTATTCTTGATAAGATTGTTTGATTGTTTTAACCTAGAATTGCATAATTTGACTAAGTTAATCTCTTGGCTAATAAACTAGGTTAATCCAATTATTATTTTAAGGGGTCTAAAAACCAACAGAACCTTTGTTTTGGAGGTGAAGGGGAAGAATTGAAACTGTTCAAATTTGAAAGGAACATAATGGCTTTAAGAAGATCTCTCAGAGGAGCAAGAGAGGATGGAAACTGATTTTGGTTTCTAGATGAGAGCATATGATTGCTTTCTTAAGTGGCTAATCACTTATAGCAATTTGGACGAGTGTGCCCTAAAGCTCCACAGTGATAACAAAAATGTGGCTTCTTTGGTTGAGACTTTTTATTATTATCCTTTTTATTCCTAGGGTTCCTAGTCTTTTTCTTTTCAACCTTAGGGGGTGCTTGTAGAATAGATTTGCCATTGTCTAAGTTCTCACTAGCTATTTCAGTTTTAACTTCATTATTTTTAGTATCATTATCTTTAGCAGGTGAAACAAAAACAATTTTACTAGAAGAGGCAATATTAGGAAAAGAGAATTCATACCCCAAATCGGTTTTGTCAGAAGCAGCTTTCTGAAAACTTAGCATTGCAATGAGCTTTGCACTAGAAGTCCTCTCCAATTGAGCTTTGACTTGAAACAGCTCTGCTTCAAGCTTCTTGGTCCTTTTAGCTAAGAAATTGTTCTCAAATCGTAGTGTTCCAATGGTTTGATTGGCTTCATCAACCTTGGCAAAGAACTTCTCTCGATATAGCTCCACATCGCTCAGCTTCTTAGTGGCCAGCTTATATAGTTTCTCATACTTTTCAAAAACCTTGTACAATTTTGGATAGGCCATATGGATTTCATCTTGTTCATCCATTTTCTCAAACTTAGATTCCACCAAGTCCTTTTCATCATCTACTGTTTCTGTAATCCCTTCAGTAAGATCAACTGTAGCAGTGAAAGCACTCAAGATTCCTTTGTCATCACTGTCATCTGACTTAGTCTCAGGTTCGGTCTCACTCAAGGTAGCAGCAAGAGCCTTGCTTTTCCCAATTGACTTGAGATATGTTGGACATTCTTGTTTCATGTGTACAAAACCTTGACATGTGAAGCACTTTGGTTTAGAAGGAATAGTATATTAACCACCATCCTTAGCATCCTTCTTCCCTCTGTATTGAATTTTGAATTGAAAAAAACTAGATTGCTTATAGTCCTTGTCAAAACCTTTAACATTGGCATTCTTTATAAACTTCTTGAATTGCCTAGTGACGTAGAACTTCATCTTGGAATCTTTATCATCTGAAAACTCACCAATCTCATTACTTTTGGCCTTTAATGCCATATTCTTACTTTTGGTTCCTTTCCCAAGTCTAGTCAAACCTAATTCATAAGTTTGAAAGTTGCCAATCAGCTCCGTCAAAGGAATGGTGTCAATTTCCTTTGATTCTTTAATCAGCATTATCTTGGCATGAAATCTTTCAGGGAGAGATTTGAGCACCTTTGTCACAATCTTTGGCTAGGGAATATGATCACTAAGATTGAATGCTGAGTTCACTATGTCCTTCAGCTTAGCATAGAACTCATCAAACATCTCATCCTTCTCTATTTTTATCTCCTCAAAGCTAGTCGTGGGCCTTTGGAACTTTGAATCCTTGACAGCCTTAGTCCCTTCATAGGTTGTCTAGAGGATGGTCCATGCTTCCTTTGCAATTTCAGTTGAGGATATTTTCTTGAACTCCTCATTAGTCACCGCATTGAGTAGGGCATTCAATGCTCTACTGTTGAAGTTTGCCGCTTTGACCTTGGCCTCATCCCAATCAACCGGCACTTTCTTTGGCTTTACCCAGCCAATTTTCACAGCTTGCTAGACTTTCTCATCTAAAGACTGCAAGAAAACTCTCATGCATACTTTCCAGTATGCATAGTTAGTGCCATCAAATAAGGAAGGTATAATAAGAGATTGTCCTCTATCCATGACAAACAGAAGTCAATGGATTACACAATAAAGATTAAAACCTAATTAGAGTGTGCTTACTCTGATACCACTTGTTGGGTTAAAATGAATTGACCCCTTGCAAATTAATTAATTACCCAAGTTAATTAATTAGGTCAAATTACATGCAATGGTGTGGTAGCACAAAAAAATCACCAACTAAATTAAATGCAGCAGAAAATAAATTTAACATAGGTGATTTGTTTATAAATGGGGAAAATCACCGAGACAAAACCCCACTGGGTGATTTTAAGGTCACCACTCCTAAGAATCCACTATTATCAATCACAAGCGGTTACAAGTATAAGAAATCTTACCAAGCCCTTTGCATCAACTTGAAAAAGTTGTTGGCTGCAAAGTTCTTCAGTTCATCAACAATGAAGAACAGGAAGCTCATTGATCACAAAACCATTGGCGTAAAGATGCAGTAGCTTCTTTAGAGAGAATAATGAACTAGCGCACTTTCTGCATTCGGTCACTCAATGCATGTCTGACGACCTTTAAAATAAGCCTTATATATGTCTAGGGTTGTGAGAAAAAAAAAAAAAAAAAAAAAAAAAAAAAAAAAAAAACCCTATACAAATATACAAGCATGGGCCGAAAATCAAATCTAAAATTTCTGATTTCGTAAGTCTCAACAGAAATAGCTTGTGTTGAGCTTCAACATTAAATCTTGATAGAAAGGACTCTGTCAAGACTTCTGTCGAGTTTTAATGAACAATACTTTCTTCACTTGTTTCTTAGTTAGATTTGCATGGTTTTAATACTTAGCTTGAACACTTGTTTCTTGAAGTACTAAACTCATCCTAGATCTACCCAATTACAAGTAAAGTGCGTTCTGTCAAAGGATTAGCCAATTTACATAAAATATGTCTCTAACAGTTTTAAATGATCATGCTTGAATGTGTTTACATGCATTTGTACACGGGTTACATAGTGTCAAGCTTTGCATATTATGAAAGTGAGAATATTGGTATTCTAGATGCAATTTCATTTTTTTTTTTTTATCTTCTCAAAATATTTTTCTCCAACAATTGTTTTGTCATTTTTTAAATGGGAGAAAGTTGTTTTTACCTTCCTTGCTCTTTATAAGGAGAGTTTTATTTGTTTGCATTCCATGTGTGTGTCATTCATATTTTGCATATGTTGTCCCCTTACTATCCATAACTTCTTGTTGTCATTTATTTATATTTGTCTATGGATTCTTTGTGCCCCTTTGATCATATTTATGTTTCACTAGTGAAACCGTATAGCCTTTTGTGTGAAATGTCAAACCATGCCAAATTATGTGTATTTTATTGAGTTTTGATGTGATTTAAAATTGTAATTGAAAATCAAGTCGAAGACACAAAGTCTACTTTAGAAAAACTCATGAAAAGTGCATTTCCAGCATGTACCTCGATAGCTAGATTGATACCTCCTCAATACCTCTTGATCTATTAAGATCCATTTAGGCCATCTTTTGTAAATCTCAATAGCTGGCACGATAACTCTTGATCTATTGAGTTTTGCATTTTCAACAAAAATCAGCAACGCGAAAAAGCCTATAACTTATCCATTTGAAGCCTAATTCGAGATCCATTGAAACCAGTATTTAAAGGGCGTTATAAGCCATATATTAGAAGGCTTTTTAGAGAGAGAAAAACTTCATTTGTGTGGCTAGGGATTTTGTAACCAAGTTCTCTCAATTTCACCATACCAAAGAATTTCAAAGTAATTTTGAAGTTTGTTTGGTGAAAATGAAGTCATAGCAACCATCACAAACTTACTACTATGAAGAAAACCTTCAATAAGTTCTTGGAGTAAGTTGGAGGTTCTAGTTGTGACTGCAAGTATATTATTTGTGAAGGTGTTCATATATTGAAGAGTTTAGAAGTTCTAATGTGGTATAAAGTTTTTACTGTAAGATCATCTACTGGAATTGCAGAGTTTAGGGACAAAGTTTTGTACTAGATTTTAAACTTCTCTTCACTATAGATGATTTTATTTTAGGAAGGTTTCCTCCCAAGATTTTGACTAGTGAAATTAGTTTGTTTCATTAGTTTTCTTGAGTCATCATATTTTGTGTTATTTACTATTCTGTTGTGCATGATTTTGATGTTTGATTCTTTAGTCAAGGACTATTCATAAGAGATCTTATTTACAATTTTGTATTAAAACTTGTTAATTCTGTCAACTAGAGTCTAAATTTCCCAACATTAGTGAACCGGGCATACGTAAATATAAAAAGTTAGTTGAGGACTTGAGGGCATTTGGGTTATGGGTTTTGTTTGGTTTGTGTTTTAATTAATCGATTTGTGAACATTTTTGTTCTTTGGAAATTGTGATGGCATATTTTTGGTAATGGATTTGTGTTTTGTTTTTTGATTTTGGTCATTAGAGGAAGGGAATCAAATATGAGGTTTTGGGTTGGGTTTAGTTTCTTTTATTAATTATGGAAATTGGTTTTTAACCTTATGCATATGTACGGATGCACTTAAAGATATATAATAAGACATAATATAATTCCTATATATATAATTTAAATACCATTGATAGTCATTTTTATATTTTGTTAACTCTTTAAAAAAATTTGTAAGGATATTATTAGGTATAAAATTTAAATTGTCCATATTTTATTATTATTATTGTTGTGAGGCACTTTTTTTATTATTTTATTATTTTACAATTCATTTATTCTAGACTCTTTGGTTTTTGTACTTAATAACTGACTTGGATAAATATTTATGATGCATTCCTACATTTGATTCTAAAATTAAGAAATAAAACTTTTTAAAAATAAATAATTTAGGACATATGGTGCAAAATTAGAACTTTAATTTAGGATTCTAATTTGAGTTTCTCACAGTTTCACCTATTATATATATATATATATATTTATTTATTTATTTATTTATAGACTAGTATGTAACCGCTGCTTATGCACATGAATAATGAATATTAGTAGTGTTATTAATGTTAGTTTGAGTTATTAAATATATAGGACATTAGTTCAACGAGGACATTTGAAGGTATTAAAATGATTTTTTCTTACAATTTTAATACTATTGGTTACATCAAGTTTCTCATTACTCTGCTTTTATGTATATAATTTTGAAAATCACTATTAGGCACTACATATACAATATCAATTCACTGTCACTGTCCGGTCGTCACATGCAAAATATCTATAAAAAAAAAATGCTCATTACTTCAAAAAAAAAAATAACAGCAAAAATCTAAATAATTTAATTTATTTGAAAAGCTAACAAAAAAAAAATCTAATTTTGATTCAAATCAAAATTTTTTTTTCTAATATATAGATTGGTTTTTTTTTTTTTTTTTTGAAAGACAGTATTTTGGTCCTATGATTTAAAATTTTTTTTCATAAACTTTAAAAGTTCCTTTTCAATCCTTCAACTTTGTAAAGGTTTTTCTTTTAGGGATAAAAATAGAGATAAAAAAAGAAGAAGATATTTGTTAAAGCTTAGCAATAGAAAGTAAAACATTTTCAATAGTTTATGGCTTGTTTGGTAGGAGTATTGTGGTTTTGGTTTTCAAAACAATGTCAAAATTGTGATTTGAAAGTGTACTAAAAACAAGTCTTTTGAGTACTCAAAATGAAAAAAAAAAAAAATTTGTGTTTGATAACATTTTTTAGTAAATATCATTTACACCATATTTCAATTTGGTACATAACCTTTCAATTGTGTAAATTTGGACCCTAACCTTTTAGTGTCATGTCAATTTATTCCCTACCATTATCTCTTGGATAGAAATTGTTGACACAGCTAACAGCTAAAATAAAAAATTAGTTTCCATAGATGTGGCAATAAACTAATTTTTTATTTTGGCCGTTTGTCATGTCAACAATTTACATCCAAGAGATAATGACAATGACTAAATTGACACATCACAGAAAGGTTTGAGTACCCTTTATACGATATTTCAATTTGGTTCATAATCTTTCAATTGTGTAAATTTAGTCTTTAACCTTTTAGTGCCATGTTAATTTAGTCATTGCCTTTATCTCTTAGATGTAAATTGCAGATATGGCTGATGGCCAAAAAAAAAAAAAAGTTTTCGTTGATGCGTGTTGGTGTAAGAGAGTACATCTCGGCCGAGTGGACCGTGGCAGAGAAAGTAGAGTCGCCACCTAAATTAGGTCTAAAAACCATATTGGGCATTTTGGGCCAATCACTTACATACATGGGTCCACATACTACATTATGGGTCTGGAGTTTGGTCTAGTTTGGGAAGGTGTTAGGCACCCAAGACCGCCCAGTTTGTGGGCCGGCTTCCATTATATGTTGCTAGGCCATATTTAATTAAAGAGTCTATTAAGAGAGCCCTAGTCCTTAATCTTAACCTACATCATGCACTTAAGAAAATAACACACATAACATATTAAAGATCACAATATAAAAGGAAACAAATAAATTAAACATGGCAAGTTGACAATTAAATAAAACACACAATGAAAAAAATCAAATAAACTAAACATGGCAAAAATACTCAAACAAACATGGAAAATAATTAAACACAATTAATTAACCTATATAGAATCAAACAAAATCAAATAACACAAGAAAAAATTATTGAAATAATAAAAACAAGATTTTTTCCCTAATTTGGGTTCAGGGTGTGTATGCATACTCAACTATGTGTACGCATGGTTAAACTATGAACATGCATACTTGATGATGTGTACACATACTTTAGCACAGATTCAAAAAATTTAATCCAACAAAGATATAACATATGAGATCAAACAAGCATTTTAGAAACCCTAAATACTAAACTAACCTAAAACAAAATCACAAAGCATTAACATAAACAAATAAACATGAAATAAATCAATAAGTAATAAGTGACATAATAAATAAACATGTTAAACTTTACATAAAACTAAAATAACAAACCAAGAGCAACAAGACAGAATATAAACAACCTAAAATCAAATTAGAACACATCAAAAAGATCATAACATCAATCAAATATGATAAGAACTCTTAAGATAACATGAAACAAAGAATCATGTGAATCCTATGCAACAAAGTGGGAAATCATGGGAAAGAGACTCACCTTGCTTTGAAGTTGTTTAATCGACCTCTCAGTGCCTACAACACAGACATTAGATGGAGAAGACAAAGATAATCGAAGAACATGAGAATTGTTAATAATCACAACTCAAGAACAAAAGGTTTTGAAAAGGTTTTGAAAAACAATTTGGAAAACAAACTTTTTGTCCCTTAGAACTAATTAAAGAGAGCTTTTTTATTTGAAAAAAAGCGTGCTTAGTTGCTGTGTTAGGGCTTTGAAAAGATCAAATAGGGTTTTAGAGAAGATGGAGGCCAAAAAATAACTCTTCCTAACTAGGGTTTTGATTGGAGACGTAAGATGAGTATTTATATGTTAAAATTAGGATTTTCGGGGCTTTTTAATGGTCGTTGGACATTCCCAAGGGTCTAGGGGCCGGCCCACATCAAAGAATGATATTTTGGGCCCCTAATATTGAAGTTACACTATCCAAAAAATGTGTTTGCGTATGCATCTTTTGAGGGCGTGCACGCACACTTGATTCATTAATACACATACTCTAATTCTTGATAGTTTTGATGGCCTGACTTCAAATGGTTATAACTTCCTCAATATAAATCCCAATTAGGCAAACTTCATATTCAAATTGAAGCTTAGGATGCCTACTTTCGAATGAAACAAATAGCACTCAAAAATACTTTGTGGACATATGGTCAAAAGAGTGAGCAGAGGTTATTTTTCAATATCGATTTCAAAGTGATTTGAGCACTTTTGAGTTGTGATGACTTCCAAATTATTGTGAAATCTTTAATTACCCTTGGTTGACATATGTCAAGCTCATCATTGGGGCCGGGGACCAAAATTTATTAACGGGGTAATAAATGAGGTCTCTACAATGTGGCAATAAACTAATTTTTTATTTTGGCCATTTGTCACATTAGCAATTATTTACATCCTAGAGATAACGAAAATGACTAAATCAACATGGCATTAAAAGGTTTGAGTGCTCATAATGTAAAAAAATGTGTTTGGTAACATATTTTTATAACATTTTTGGGTAAACTACGTATTTCATTCCTATTATTTACACCATAGTTCAATTTGGTTCATAACATTTCAATTGAATAAATTTGGTTCTTAAGCTTTTAGTGTCATGTCAATCTAGTCACTGCCATTATCTTTTAGATGGAAATAGCTGATATGACTCACGGCCAAAATAAAAATTAGCTTCTGTTGATGTGGCAATAAACTAATTTTTTATTTTCGCCATTTGCCACCTCAACAATTTACATGTAAGAGATAAAGACAAGGGCTAAATTGATACGATATTGAAAGGTTAGGACCAAATTAATACAATTGAAAGGTTAGAGCCTAATTTAAAATACGATGTAAAGGATAGAGACAAGGTTTGCGTAACATGTGTGTGTGTGTATATATATATATATATATTTTAACAGAAAACACATAATTGGGGATACCACTATTCCAAAGTGGTTGAAACAATATTTTTTTCCCCAATTCACAATGAAGATTCAAAAATCAAGGCTTGTATCATTTCTTGCTAGCCGTTTTCAAGTGAAAAATCCCTAGAGATTCAAAGAAATAATCTTGTTCTAGGATACCACTATTCCAAATTAATCAGTAAATCAATAGCTAATGTTAAATCCCAATTTTCGGAAATCTGTAAAAATAAAATAAAATAAAATAAAAACCCTGAAATAAAAGAAGTTGATATTAGTTTGTTAGAGTATGATCCGGATTACGTCCAGAAATACCATTGAATTATCATATTAATCAACATGAAGAAATCACCCTCGTAACTTATTTTAATTTTCATGATTTATGCTTATTGAATTATCATATCAATTAAAATGATCTAGAGTTTTTTTTTCTTCGGATGCTTTGGCTTCCCCCAAGTTCATATCATTGTTCCGTCCTTGATGATCATAACCACATGATTTTCCAGCGTTTTGGCTAAACTTGAAACATTAAAAATAAACAAAATTTGGGGAGGGCAGTCCATTTTCTTCATGAACTTAATCTCTACGGCTCAATTTTGGAAGGAGATTTAGAATCATCAATTTTGGTGATTAAAAATCAGTGCTTCACCATCCATTGGTGGGTCATTTAATTAAAGACATCATGTTTTCAGTTAGTTTTTTTTTTCAGTACTTCTCTTTCTCTCATGCACATCGGTATGGGTGTGTTTGTTTGGAGGTGAAATAGGGTGGATGGAAAATTTTAGAGAGAAAATGGAAAGGAAAACTTTTTTAAGTGTTTTTGGTTGGATAAGGAGGAAGGAAAATAAATGATATGGTTCAGGTGTTTTCTCTTTGGGCCTACCAAAAAGTTTTCTCTTCAAAATAGAGAAAAAACTAAAGAGAGAAAATAATGCTGCTTAATGGACAAAAATGAACATATCAAGTTCCTTTCTTTTTTCATTTTTTTTCCAATTTTATTATTATTATTATTATTATTATTATTATTATTATTATTATTATTATTATTATTATTTGATTTCCTGGGCACAAGTGGGCACATGACCTTTTTTTTTTTTGGTTTAACTAGACATGATTTTTTTTTTTTTTTGGAACATGATTTTTTTTTTTAATAAATTGGGCGTTTTTTTTTTTTTTTTTTGGTTGTTTGTCACTTTTTGTTTTGTTTTGTTTTAATTGGCCATTATTTCTTAACAAGAGTGTATGAGTAAATTTATACAAATTCACTTTTCCATTCCTCCACTTTTCCTCTCCCAACTAAATAAAAATGAGAGAAAATAAAATCTTTTCTATTCTCCCACTTTTCTATCCTCTCACCATTTTCTATCATCCCATTTTTCCACCCTTCCAACTAAACGGACCCTAAGGCAATGCTTTGGCACATGCTCCAGCTCAGAGAGCGAGACTTTCTTTTCTCGTTTTAGTTTGGATGAAGTTTGTTCCTCTTGATATTCATAAGGTATGTTTTCGATTTCTTGGTAATAAAATAATTTGGTCTGTTTCAGGTTTGTTTCTCAAAAAAAAAAAAAAATCGCATTTAATTCCATAGCTTAGAGGTGCCCTAGAGGAACCTCATAATGACATATGAAATAACTTATGCCAAAGCAGGCCATTAGCCGTGGAAGCTTCAATTTAATTAAAGGATCCAAAGCACTAAATATATAGTGAGGAATATTGTGAAAACCATTATAATAAATACACTAAATAAGACTAAATCCAAAGAAAAAAAAAAGATCTTATAATTAAGGGTGTCAATTCGGGTTAGCGTGTTGGGTTCGTGTCGTGTCGAGGTAGGGGTATTCGACTAAATGACTCAACCCTAACCCGACCCATTTAATAATTGTATCATGATCCTTCAACCCTAACCCAACTTGTTAATAAAGCAGGTTGACCTGACCAAACTCATTTGATATGCTTAATAAACGAGTTGTGTTGGGTTGACACGAATGTAATACAACCCATTTCAACTTGCATAATCACTACAAAAAACTGGTCCTATAGTGGCGTTTTTTTTAGTGGCGTTTGTAAAAAACGCCACTATAGATACCCTATAGTGGCGTTTGGAATGTCCTATGGTGGCGTTTGGAAAAATGGGTCTATAGCAGCGTTTCTAAAGGCATATAATGGCGTTTTTAAAGCGTCACTATATGTCCTAGTCTTACAAGGGCCTATAGTGGCATTTGTCAAATGCCACTATAGGCACTTTTTATTATTATTATTATTTTTCGGTTGGGTAGGGCCTATAGTGGCATTTTGCAAATGCCACTATAGGCATTTGCAAACAACACTATAGCCCAGCAAAAAAAAAAAAAAAAAAAAAAAAAGAATCCAGCAAAAAAAGGGGGACCAATAGTGGCGTTTGGAATAGGACCTATAGTGGCGTTTGTCAAATGCTACTATAGGCATTTTTTTTTTTTTTTTTTTTTTTTTTTTTTTTTTTTCGGTTGGGTAGGGCCTATAGTGGCATTTGACAAATGCCACTAGAGGCCCTTGTAACAGTAGGACCTATAGTGGCGTTTGCAAACGCCACTATAGCCCAGCAAAAAAAAAAAAAAAGAATCCAGCAAAAAAAAGGGGGACCTATAGTGGCGTTTGGAATAGGACCTATAGTGGCGTTTACCAAACGCCACTATAGGTCTAAAAAGTGCTCCTTCTACAATATTCCAGCACCCAAAAAAAAAAAAAAAAAAATTGAACTGAATGAGTTTGAGTGGTAAAGAAAACCATGGAATATGTCTAGGATATTCTATGGCATATTCCAAAATATTTGAATATAATATAAATATATATATATATATTTTATTATATATTTAAATGTATATATTATTATATATTTATATAAATGAGAGATGCTATGTCCACAATATTTTCATAACAAATCATAAGTAGTTAATTGTTATTGATTCAAATTTGAACATAACAATAAGATTATTTTTTTGCCTTAACAATAATAGCTAGCAGCAACCTGTCACTTAAAATTTGTTGTGAAAATGTTGTTGGCATATCATTTCTCTTTATATATATATATATATATATATTTTTTATATATGAGAGATGCTACGTCTACAATATTTTTACAACAAATCATAGGTGGTCAGTTGTTATTGGTTCAAATTTGAACCTAACACTAAGATTAATTTTTTTGCCCTAATAATAACAACTAGTAACAACCTATCACTAAAATTTTTTATAAAAATATTGTGAAAATATTGTGAATATATCATTTATATATATATATATATACACAGTTATCATTTCTTTATATATATATATATATATATATATTTAAAAAAACATTAAACCCCACCTACCCCCACCTACCCCTACTCTCCCTTATCTCCAGACTGCCTTCATTTCTCTTTTTTTCCCATCTTTTTTTTTTCTCCCTTATCTCTCCACACCAACTCTCAGACTTCCTTTCTCTTTTGTTTTGTTTTTGTTTTTTTTTTTTTTTTTTCTCCCTTATCTCAGCTCCTCCATCTTTCTTGTTTTCTTTTTCTTTCACTCTTCTTTCACTTCACACCTGAATTGATACTTTTCTCTTCCTCTCCATTTTCATTTTATTTCTTTTGTTTTATTTGTGGTGGTGTTAATGTTTGTGGATTTTGGATTTGCAGATGGTGTTGCAGCTTATTGATTTTGTTCAAATTTGTAGATGATGTTTGAAGCCATTGGTTGTATAGTTCTAGGTAAGCATTTTTTTTTTTTTTTTTTATAAAAAAATTATGATTTTTTTGGATGTGGGCATTTTGTGTTTGATTTTGAATTTTTTTAGGTGGGTTTGTGTTTTCATTTTGAATTTGCTGGGATAGTTGTAGTGTTTGTATGTGGAGTTGCTATTTTTTTTTTTAATTTTTGGATGTGAGCATGTTGTATTTGATTTTGAATTTTTTTAAGTGGGTTTGTGTTTTCATTTTGAATTTACTGGGATAGTTATGGTGTTTGTATTTGGAGTTGCTATTTTATTTATTTATTTATTTTTAATTTTTTGATGTGAGCATGTTATATTTGATTTTGAATTTTTTTAGGTGGGTTTGTGTTTCATTTTGAATTTGCTGGGATAGGAATAGTGTTTGTATTTTGTTTGTTTTGTATCTTTTAATTTAATTAAAATTATAATATTAATTTATTACAATCTTAATTCAATCAAAAAAAATTCTTTCACGTAAAAAAAAAATATATATCTTTTGATTACCAAAAATTAATTTTTGGTAATCAAAATTTTTTTGGGTGGTTTTTTGGCTATAGTGGCGTTTCACAAACACCACTATTGTACCGTCACTATAGACCTATAGTGGCGTAGTGGCGTTTTCACACGCCACTATAGACCAATTTTTTTATTTTTGAAAAAGGCTATAGCGGCGTTTGTTAGGGGTCCTATAGTAGCATTTTTGTAAAACGCCACTATAGGTCTAAAATAGCGGTACAAAAGTGGCGTTTGTAAACGCCACTATAGCAAGCGCCACTATTGGCAAAATGGGCCTACAATGGCGTTTTTAGTATCTATAGTGGCGTTTCACAAACGCCACTATAGGTCCAGTTTTTTGTAGTGAATATTAAATATAACATCCATCTAGAAATAGTTTTTTTACATCCCAATTCAACCCACATTGTTGTAATCTTTAAAAGCATTACCCATCATATCTAGTTTATAAACTATCTCAATAAACCCACTTGCAAGATATGCAGACAGTGTCCAACACTAATACAAACAACAACAACAACAACAACAACAACAACAAAAAACACACGGCATAAGACAAAAGCAACAACCGTGGCCTTAATCAACAATTAATATCTCATATATTAATAATGGCACATGGGTTTAAAGTTTATAGAACAAAATGCATTATGTAGAAAAAATAAACACATGAGAGAGAGAGAGAGAGAGAGAGAGAGAGAGAGAGAGAGAGAGAGAGCAATAACCGGTTTGAAACTTTGAGTTTGAGAATTGGGTGTGAAACTATACGATAGTAAAGTGAGTAGTACGGCTGAAATTTATTAAAAAAAAAAAAAGATATTTATAAGAAGCTTTAGAGATTTAGGGTTTGTAGGGTTTAGAGATCTAGGGTTTGTAAAGTTTCAATTTCCAATTATATAAGTTTTTGTAATTACTCATTTTTCTTTTTAAATTTAAAATATATGTTGAATATAAAAGGTATTTGACAAATCTAAAATAAAATATATATTTATTCGTTATACAAGTTAAACGAGTTGTGTTAAGTAGGTCATTTTGGGTTGACACAAATAAATTGGCGTGTCAAACGTGCCTATTATGAGTTACGCGGGTTGACCCGCTTATGACATGTTTCTTATCGTGTCTCTTTCGGGTCAACCCGTTTATGACCCAAACCTATTAAGGCCTAACCCTAACTCGAGAAAACTCGTGTTGGGTTCATTTCGTGTTCGCGGGTTGGGTCGAACATTGATACCATATGACATGTGTAATAACTTTTAGTGAACAAGACATTAAAAGTTAGTGAACAAGACATTATAAAAGACCAACAAAAAAATCAAAATCAAAATCAAAATCAAAATATGTTAGGCAAAGAAAAATAATGTAACAACTAATTAAACAACAATAATTCATAATTTTATTAATATTTCAAATGAACTTATAGTTTATTGTTTATTCTTTTGCTAGTATTACGGACAAATATTTGGTAAGAAAACTCTGTATCCAAGATTCATTTTCTGTGCAAGATTCATTTCCTATGTAAACTTCATCTTCATCTTCTAAACAAATTTGTGTTGACTTTCACTTAGAAAATATATCATCTTATCATCCTGAATTGATGAGTTTCTCTTATTGTTAGATGGTATAATTATTTGTCTTAAGGACCACTTTAGAAAAAATTCCTGAAACTGCCACCATAAATAACATCTCACTCTAAGAGTTCACAGTCAATCCGTTGTATAGAAATTGTTTTCGAAGCAAGATTATAGGCGATATTATAACTTTGTTGAGCCAATACTCCAATTATTGTCAAGTTGGCGGCATTAGTCGGAGCCATAGCCATGCAAAAGGTGTTTGGACTAGCCACGTAAAAAAGGCTCTTTACATCTAAAGCCAAGTCAACCCCATTTGCAAAGTTAAAGGTAACTACTGGAAACCCAACAAGGTCACGATCAATAACCCCCTTGAAGCAAGGACTTGAATGTTCCGTTCCGACGAATTGTACAATGCCATTCATCAAGCTTAGTACTTCATCTTTAAGTGCATCGAACGCAGCTTTTGGTAGATAAGTAAGTGTTGACCCTGAATCAATAATGACTCCACGTGTGCCGTCTTTAGTCAATTCAAACACTTGAGGCGAAATATCTAGCATTTTCTCACCCACACTGATACTATCTAACCTTATATAGTAAAAGCTACCAATAATTTCAAGAGAGGTAGTAATGCCTTCTGTTTTTGTTCCTTCTCCAAAAATCAACTGATTATGAATATACTGAGGATCCCATATAGAACCAATGCAGTAAGAGAATTAAGAACCCAGTTGATTCACCAATGATGTCATCTCAGCGCCAAGACCAAGTAATCCGCTAATTTGGCTACCCAAAACACCCATGATATTAACCACGTCAGTTGCACAACCAAAAACTAATCTGGGTACCGATGTTATTCCTTCATCAGAAGTCTCAAAGGTGATCTTTTCAGTGCCCAAAAACCCAGATACAGCAGTGCCATCGCCATAATATAGTTTGAAGCCGCAACGTGGAGCTCGACAAATAATACCGGGAACTTGATGATAGCAATTGTGATCATCACATTGTACTGAACTATATGTGGCAGACTCCGGAGGATTAAAAATTGGAAGAGCTTGGGTAAAACAGTGAGTGCAAGGCCGACATTGAGTCCACGATAGACTACTACCTGTGTCCATAACTAGGAGCTGTGGAATAGGAGGTGAACCAATGGATATATTTGCTAGAAACCCTACACGCCTATTCTCAGCAATAACACCAGAGCGCACATCATCTGTGTCTAGAGAATTCCCTTGAATCTTCTTCCATATGTAGTCAAAACGAGCATTTGAACTGTTTATGGCATGTCTAGCTCGGTCTGCTATGGTGTCCTTAGGGTTGTAGTATGGAGAGTATACCGAGTCATGGTGAATGAGTTTGGTGATCAATCGCTTAGGTTTTGAATTGGTGGGACTAGTGGTAGCTATAGATGTAGTAGCAATAGTAGTGAAGCAAGAAAGAAGAAAGAGATTGAAAAGAACAGCCATGGCTACAATGATATTGCTGTGCTCTCAACTAAGTATTATGAATATGTTTTCTTATATCGACACAAATACTCTAGGTTGAGAGAGGAACTCCCATGACGTTTAGGATTACTTAACTTTCTTCCCACCGAAAATAATTTTTTAGTAAACTATTTTTTAGTAATTTTTAGTAAACTATTTTTTTTTTTATATAGTAAACTATTTTCCCATAACCTATTTTTTAGTAAACTATTTCTCATAACCTCCCTTTGCCAGTAATTTTTTAGTAAACTATTTTATTTTTGTACGATTTGCTAAATAACGTTGTGCATCATGACACCCTGAATTATAGGAATGAAATGTATGGACGTTATAATTGAAGGCCTTTTACTGAGTCTAAAAGTTTTTTTTTTTTTTGAAACCGGAACCAATCAATTTCATTAATTTAGCAAACTAGAATCTAAATACAACGCATCCACCGCTGGCAGAGGATCCTCCTCCAACCAAATAATTTCATTATCAATTAATCTAGCAAATCTAGCCAAAGCATGAGCAACACTATTTGCACTACGCCTAACACAATTTGAGGAAATGGATCTAAAACCCTCAGCCAAGCACCATATGTCTTCGTAAATTAAACCAAGACGTGATAGGTCCGGTTGAGCCTGAGAAATCGTCTTCATCACCATAGCATTATCACCCTCCATAATTATCTCCGTGAAGCATCAATGGCAAACTCAAGCACTTTACGACAAGCCATCACTTCCACCTCCTCACTGTCACGCACAGAACCTCCCTTCGCAGCTATAGCAGCCATTACTTCACCCTTTTCGTTCCTAATCACAGCCCCATACCTCGATTCAACACCATTATCAAAACAAGCACCGTCGAAATTCAGCTTGAATAATGACCCCGGTGGAGGCTGCCATGTTTGCTGTGCTAAGACAGGCATCGGATCAGGTATGCTCAAAATATTTTGGGCCTCCGTGTACTCTCTCAACACATCCATCGCACGCTGGGCTGATCTTGAAGGATGCTGGAATACACCACCATGCATGACCGTGTTTCACTGATACCATATCTGCCAACAAATAATCCAGAACAGATTCCATTCCTCCGATGAGAGCTTCGCTATAAGACTTGTGACCAGTTGTAAAAAATCACTATGTTCAGTACATAATTTTTGAAGTCTACCTAAACTTCCAGCCCAAACATCTTGAGCCGCCCCACAACTCCAAAGAACATGCAGAACTGATTCGGTCTCTTGCTGACAGAAGCAACACCGTGCACTCTACACCACTCTTCTTCGAAGGAGATTATCTTGTGTGGGCAGAATATCGAGACAAGCCCTCCATGAGAAAATTTTGATCTTGTTTAGGAGCAAATACGTCAGATTTGTAACTTAGCATTAATTTAGGATTTATTCAAAGAAATGAGTATATTTTATAATTAAATGTATTGCCACATCTCAAATGTAATGTGTTAATGACAAATTACTACTTGCCATTTGCCACAATTTGGCCAATTAACTCCAAATAGATAGAAGACTATTGCTAGCTATCGCTGTGTATATCCATTAGTTGTAAGATCAAACTTTTACAATATAAAACCCTTCTCCCTCTATCTTGTATGTGTGTGTGTTTGTTTCTCAAAAAAAAAAAAAAAAAAAAAACTTTTACAATATACTAGTTGCAATCCCTTGCTATTCGTGGGAATAGATAATCATTTTGTAATTATACTGTAATGTATGATTTTTTATCTAAAATTTGTTTGAAAATAATTTTGCTTTTCCCTAAAAATTAATTAATTTCCAAAATTATTTTTCATATTTCTATCTCTACCAGTATATCGTTCTATTATTTTAGGTGTTTGATTGATATTATCCTTGTATAAGGTGGTCCATATTCTTTGAAATTATGTTATAGTATGCTATGTTTTTTTTTTTTTTTTTTTTTCTACAACTAAACTTTTTAAGTTTTAAATAATTATACAAATTCTTCATTACCTTAAAGGAGAATATCATGATAATCAAAACTCATAACAAATTTATACTGAATATGTATAATTTATTCTTTAAATTTTATTATATATAATTTGTTCTTCCTAAAAATTAAAACAATTTTAAAAAGTTATTTCAATGATCACTCTATTTTTACAAATATATAATTTTATAATTTTTTATTTTTTTTATTGATACTATTATTCTTTTTTGAAATGGTCCATATTCTTCTAACTATTGTTACCATGCATTATATTTTCCTATTTTTTTAGGTACAACTAAAATTTTAAAGTTTTAAAGTTATTATTCAAATTCTCATTTTCTTAAGGAGATTATTATGATAACAAAAACTTATCCTATAATTACAATTGATATTACTAAAATAATTAATAGTACTTTTTCCCCACAACCAACAACGAGGCCAAGCATAAAGCATTGGTAGCGGGGCTAGACCTTGCAAAGGCAGCAGGTGCTGAAAACGTGGTTGTACACTACGACTCCCAGGTGGTGATAAGTTAGATTAATGGTGGCTACGAATGCAAGAATGAAAGGATGAAGAGGTACCTGGAGGTGGTGAAGAACCGAATTAGCAGCCTCGAAGTCAGATTCATTTTAAATCCCAATGGAGGAAAACGGATGTGCTGATCATCTAGCAAAAGTTGCCTCAACAGAATTTATGCTTGTCCCCGAACAGGTATTATCATTTGTTCAAGTCTCCTCACTTATTGATGACGGAACGAATGTGCAGGAAGTAGATTCAGAAAGCAATTGGACTATGCCATTAATATCCTACCTAAAGCCTGGCATGTTACCAAACGGGAAAGATGCTGCTAGGAAGTTGAAGGTCCAAGCATCACGATTTGTGCTGATAAAAGATATCTTATACAAGAGAGGATTCTCTCGACCATACCTGAGGTGTTTAAACCCTGAGAAAGCAGATTATGTAATAAGAGAAGTCCACGAGGGAATATGAGAAAATCACTTGGGGGCACGATCATTAACGCACAAGTTAATCCGAGCGGGATACTATTGGCCTACAATGCTAAAGGACACACAAGCCTATATCAAGGCCTGCGACAAGTGCCAAAGGTTAAGTAACTTCATCAGGCAACCGTCTGAAGAGCTGGCCCCCATGATGACTCCATGGCCATTCATTCAAAGGGGACTAGATATCATAGGCCCCTTCCCGACAACAATAAGGCAGTTAAAGTTTCTTGTAGTTGGTATCGACTACTTCACCAAGTGGGTGGAGGCAGAAGCACTAGCTTCTATCACGGAGAAGAACATTCGAAATTTTGTCTAGAGAAATATCATCTGCAGGTACGGCATACCCAGAGTGCTTGTCTTCGACAACGGAAAGCAATTCGACAATAATGCCTTTAGGGACTTCTGTTCGGAGCTAGGTATCAAGAATCATTACTCATTGCCAGCACATCCACAGGCCAATGGACAAGTTGAAGTCACGAACTGTTCCTTGCTCAAAATAATCAAGACCCGGCTCATAGGGGCAAAGGGTATCTGGCCGGACGAGCTACCAAGCGTTCTATGGGTATACCGGATAGCAAGTACACTTACTGGAGAAATGCCTCTTCAACTAACATACGGAAGTGACGCTGTCATCCCAGCAGAAGTAGGGCTCACAAGCTATCGGGTAGAAAACTACGATGAAGATAAGAATGAAGAGGCCATGCACCTCCAGCTCGACCTGGTGGACGAACTTTGGATGACAGCAGAGTAAATATTGGCATGGTATCAGAATCTCATGGCCAAACATTACAACTCCAATGTCGGGTATAGAGACTTTTCAGGTTGGAGATCTTGTACTTCGAAAGGTAATGGGCGCTACTAAAGATCCTTCGCAGGGAAAGTTTGGCCCCAACTGGGAAGGACCCTACAAGATCACAGCATGGCAGAGGAAGGGAACCTACCACCTCGAGACTCTAGACGGGCGAAAGCTGCAGCACCCTTGGAACACAGAGCACTTACGAAAATACTACCAGTAGAAGATCGACGTTCCCCAATTTCCTAGTTCATTTAGTTTTAATTTCCCAGTTAATTTAATTACTAGTTTTACTTAGACAATTTTTGCTATGATAAGTATCTTTTTAAGCCCAAGGGGGTAGGTACTTTTTTACAAACGCAAGGTTTTTTAATAAGAGGAATATTCAGACACAACTATGTTCTCTACCAAAATTCTATTTAAGTCCACAAAATGGACGGATCATCCAAAAGGATGAAAATTGTTATGAAACCCACAAAGTGGACGGATCATCCTAAGAGGATGAAATTCTATTAAAAACCACAAAATGGACAGAAATAAATCATAGTCCACAAACTGGATGGATCATCCTAAGAGGATGAAATTCTATTAAGTCCACAAAGAGGACAGATCATCCTATGAGGATGAAACTCTGTTGAAGTCCACAAAGAGGACAGATCATCCTATGAGGATGAAACTTTGTTGAAATCCACAAAGAGGACGAATCATCCAAGAGGGGGAAAGTTCTAATCAAGTCTAATACATGGACGGATATAGATTACTGTCCTTAAAATGGACGGAACGCCCCAAAGGGTGCCGATTCTAATAGTCCAATTAATGGACGGGTGTATGCTAAAATCCACAAAGTGGATGGATATAAATTACCATCCATAAAATAAATGGATCACCCCCAAGAGGGTGAAAACTTTCACTATCCAATAAATGGATGGATATAATTAAAACCCAATGAGGCAAACGATTGATCCCTCAAAGATGGACGGGCATCCCGTGAAGGTTAACTTCAAATAAATCTGCAACCAAAAAGACTTATTTAATAAGTTCTCATAATAGACAGATTAAACCAAAAATGACAAGTAATTAAAACAAAATATTAGAATTGCTTAAAGGGAAATGTTTTACATATTATCCACAACGAATAAAAATTTTTCTCCAAAAAACTTTAAAAAATAAAATAAAATTAACTACACATTTGCAGGGTTTCATCCTTCTCCTCAGGGTGACAGGCTTGACCATCTTTTGGTTCACTTTGACTTTCAACGTTAGTTTGATCAACATAGGCATCATTGACGAGGGCATGCTCGCCAAAAAGCTCTTCCTTATCTTCAGATTGAGTAGGTTGGACAGACATTTGTTCCTGGGCATTGATGTTGACGGTGGACAAATCTAACTTTGGATATAAAGCCTTCACTTGACGGATGGCCTTGTCAAAACCATTGCTATATGAGATTCCAAGCTCGGACAAAAGGGCATCGGAGTCACGGTACTCTCGCACTGCAACTTCCTTCGCCAGACAGATCTCCTTTTCTTTATCTTCCAGAACATTTTTCAGTTCCTCCGTCAGCTTGTAGTACTCATCTCTAGCTTCCTCTGCCATTTTGAGTTTTTTCTCCTGGATCACCTTCCAGGCCTTCAGTTCCATCAACTCATCCTTCGTCAACCTCGCTTTATCATGTAAGCGGCCCAACGTCGTCTCATGATTTAGACACCATCCCATTAACCCCTTCATCATAACCATGGCCTGAAAAATGGGAATGAATTAGTCTAAGCACAGAAATATAGACGGACAAAAAGTGGATGGATAATATTACATGAGCAATACTGAATAGCCCCGTCTCTCCCATCGCCTCCATTGAATGGTTACATAGGACCTCATAATCCTCAGACGATATGATGGACGAAATCTTCTCCAAGGCATGTTTGGAGCCCTCTCTGATTAGGACAGGCGGCATTTTCACATTAGTGGATGGAGCCTTCATAAGGCCTTTGCCAACCCCATGCCTGGCTAGTGTAACTGTCTTTGCGCCTTCAGCCATTAGCCCTACAATGGGCTCCTAAAGGACCTTGGGTTTCTTTGAAGGATGATCCCCTTTTGACGGCTACTTCCTCTTTATAGACAGATTACTTGAGCCCGTCTCCTTTTGACCAACATTGCCAATCTCCTTGTTCTTTGCAGCCTGTTGCTTGATCATTGTCCTCCTCTTGGCGTCGTCCATTTCTGTATAGGTGGACGGATGAAGTTAATTACTATGATAACAAATTAAAATTCAAAAAGAATGAGGCCGATGTACTCACGTTGGCGAATTCTAGCGTCGTATTTTTTGGCTGCTGGCGTTGGTTCAGGACCGTCACAATACCAATTGATGGTATCAAGTGTGACTAGCTTGGCCCAAGTCCTTTCCTCCAGCTTTGTCTTGTTGAAAATTCTCTCAAGGAAGTTGAACTCTTCAAGATCAACTTGTGGACGCCGTCAAACTACAAAGAAGAGGACGGTTAATAGTTGAAATTATAATGAACTAAATGGATATGTTAAAGGTTCACACTAAGACGGGTGACTACCAGACAGATGCAATACGCCCCAAGTCGTGTCGATGAGCATGTGTTCCGTGTCCCCCAGATGACACATCCACTCATTACCCTCTAAAAAGAAATAACGGCTCTTCCAATCCCTATTGGAGTTTGGAGTTTCAAATATGACCTTCAGCACTAAACTCCTAGGCAAAAAACTATACATCCCCCTCGATTTGTCTATTTCATTCAGACGGTAACAGTGAAGGAATTCCCGCACCGTCAACCTCTTAGCACCCTTTGACATAGCACCGTACAGGACCTCCATTGTTATGAAGACCCTCCAGGCGTTTAGGGATACTTGGTTGACGGATAGGCCCAGATATTTGAGAAGCTCACAGTGAAGGGAGTTTAGTGGAAACCTAAGGCCTGCCTTCAACATTTGTTCATATATCTCGACACCTTTTACCCCTTCATAGTAGCATTTTTCTAACTTATATGGTAGACGGATAGGGATGTTATCTGGAATTTGGTAATTGGCCCTAAGAGTGCTGAAGTGTTTTTCCTTAATAGTGGATGTAAAAGCATTCACCGTTCACTCTGGTAGCATGATAAACTCCCTTGGTCCATTAGCTCCTATGACGATCCCTATTGGTTGTTCCTCACCATCATCAGAACCTTCCTCTGGTTCAGCCACCTCCATATCCTCATTTGTTAAGGACGAGGAAGAGGCAAACGGACTCCTCTCTTTGCTTAGACTCTTTTGGTCTTCGTGACCCAACGGGTATACTTCCTCATAATCCGCCCCGTCACAGACAACTGACTGGTTACTTGACGTACTAAACATTACCTACAAGTGATGACAAAACCTAAGACTCTGACGAGACTAGAATGGATGACTGGTGTAGAAAAGTCTGAAAATGAAGTGCATCTTAAAGTAAAAAGACGAGAAAAAGAATACATACCATTAATGAGTGAACGGACGAAGGGTGTTAATGATGGATGCAACAATTAAGCAAAGTGGTCTCTGACAAGGATGACGGAGGCGCTCTGACTGTGTGTTTCAGTGGAAAGTAGAAAAATGAGAAATGAAGGTTGTGATATTTATAGAGGAAGTGCACGGAAGACGAAGCAACACCTCGATCGAAGACAATATTCAATAGAAGAACAACACGTGTCACACCTCATAAATTTCATCCAGACGACCTGTCAGGATTAGACACAATGTTCAAGTAACATATTGAAACTGTCGACCTATAGGCCTTTGAACTGTCAACCCCCTGAACCATGAATCGTCACCCCACGGGTCCTTCTGCTAAAATATGACAGACCCATGGGGTGATGGGGCAATTGAAGAGGTAAAAATCTAGGTTAACGGATCTCCATGAGATGGTCTTGACGGTTCTTGCTCCATGGTCCGATATAGGATGGGCCTAATGCCCACACGGACTGATATGAACGGATCCTACATGGACAGATGCAAAAGAGATGGATCAAACACCCATGTGGTAGCCAAAAACCCTAGATGGAAAATACTTGCGGCACACGCTTAGCCACCATGGAATTCCAAAGTAGTTAGAACCCTAGCGCAAGGAGGATTTTGGAAGATCTTCTCTATAAGGAAATACCTTGTCCATCACGTTTGGGATTACTCAAGAGGATTCTTATAAGGAAAAGACTTCCGCACCAAGGAAGAGATGGCAGTCTTCTACTACTATAAAAGCCCCAATACCCTCATAAATCAAGGTACACATGATTTACCCCTCTAGCACTCTAGAGTTGTAAGAAGTTCTAACTTGACCTTCGGAGGGTATTTGGCCGGCACCACACTGGTGCTCTTTGTTAGGTTCTCTTTTTATTGTGTAGGTATTATTTCGAACGTGCAAATATCGTGTGGCTCACTGGTGATTTTTTTGGCATCATCACTTCTATTAACTGTATATGATGGCTTAGGTTGATTTTATTTGATATGCATTATTTTGTTTAAAGGGTAGTATTTGTAGTTTGTGGGGGGTAAAATAGAGAGATATTATTACTAGAAAAAGAGGTTATTGTTTCCCCATAGCTTATAACATTCTACTGTAGCAGTGGATAGGGGTGTTCGATGTGTTGTGCAGTTTTGGGTCATTTTTAGTACCGCACTTTGCGGTGCGATTTAGCTAAAATCGTAACTGCACCGTTCTTTTTGCGGTCACATGTGTGGTGTGGTGTGGTATGGTGCAGTTTAGAGTTTAACCAAAATCATAACCGCACCACATCTCATTTTTATGGTCACCCGGTGCTATATATAAGACAAGGTTTGAAGTTGGTATATTTTTCAAATTTTGGGCATTTCCTACCCATCCCAAAACTAATTTTTCCCTTCTTTTTTTTTTTTTTTGCCAAGTTTTAAATTATTTAGCTAGTTTTTCTTTATTTTGGGTTGTCTTTTCTAGTTAACACTTGCTAGGGTTATCAATTTTTTTTTTTTTTTTGAAAACTAGGGTTATTAAACTATTAATAATATATTTAATATTAAAAATAAATAAATATATTAATATATAGAAAGGGTGCGGTGCGGTGCGGTTTGTGCGGTTTTCTTATTATAAAACTGCAAACTACACTGCATCACGCAGTGCGGTGTATTGTTACTTGCGGTGCGGTGCAGTTATGCTATTTTACGGGTGGTTTTGGTGCGGTTTTTGCGGTTTGGTGAACACCCCTATCAGTGGCTATCACAATTAGATTGCAAAACTAATTTATTACCAGTGCTGGTATGAGTAGATGGAATCCACCACCTGCTATATGATTTAAAGTATGCAGGGCTGTTCATTTTCTACAAAATACTGATGTTGTTGGTTTAGGAATTGTTATAAAGGGTAGCTTTGTGCAAATAATTGCAAGTCCTAAAAAAAATTAGGGTTGCTATTAGTTATGTCCTGATTTGATCTTAATGTTGGCATTTTTTATGTTATTTTTGAAACAGAGTTTAGCAAGTGATCTTTGGTGATTTAGAGCTCCTCAGGCAAGTTGCTAAGTAGTTTGTAAGTATTTTCAATTCAGAGTAGACCCATAATTTGATTGTTAGGCTGTAGCAAAATGTCATAAGGACTGAACCATTGAAAAATATTGTTTTGTTCTTTTCAAATTAGTTGAGCAAGTCCATCTCTTCCTACTAAAATACACTAGGCAATTTATGTGTTTGTCGCAATTTGAGCTATTTTATGTTTTAGAAACTATATTTGTCTATACTTTGAACATAGTGAAATAATGGATTTGATAAACAATTTAATAAGGTGATTTGCATTATGATGGAAAGGCGCAATTCTATGTTAAATATAGCTTTCCTTATGTTCTTTATATTTTCCCTATTTACATGTACTGTGGTTTGCTTCCAACAATTTTATTCTTTGATTGTAAACATTAGAAAGCAAGGTAAATGTGTTTCATTTATTTTCTCTTTTGTGTATATTATTCACATATTTCAATTAGGTAGTCAAAAGTAATCTGGCTGGTATTAAAGTTATTGTTCTTTAGTGCCAAATATTTGTTTGAATTGGAAGCCTTAAGGAAAAATTTTCATGAACAAGGAACCCTCATTTTTTGGGTATATTTTATGTTCAACTGGCCCTTGGTGTTATATGGCTTGATCTTAATGAAAGATTTTTATCAAGACAAAGTAATTGGGGTTTCTATACAGCTGTTTATCTCTGAGTTGTGGACTTCTTTCATTGTAATTTTGGATGGTTCTAGCTTCATGTTGAATGAAATTTCTTGAATTTCTGCAAACCTTGATGGATTTTGCTTAATGAAAAGTTATATGTCTCATATATGTGGTCAATTGCAACTATCATGGCCATTGCTCTTGCACATGGAGGGATAATTCCATAAAACTTCAAATTTTTTTTTTTTTTTTTTAAATTTATCTATCTTTTATAGCAAGGTTAGCAATCTATCATTGACCCAAAAAAAAAAAAAAAATGAAATAAATATGACTCAACTCTCAAGGCTTACTTTGTCTTGAAGATTTTCAATATATATATTTTTTTAAATGTATACGATATATGCATACATTAATGATTTTTTTTCATATAGCGGATAATCTATTTGTGTCTTTTTAAGACATTTCAATGAGTAATATAATAGTTTTGTCTTGGTTTGTATCAAATTGTAATTTATAGGTTTTAATTTTCTGTTTTCAGTTGGGCTATAGTTGTTGATTTGCAGATAATTTTTGTTTGCTGCAAATATTTTTTGAAATTCATACATATATCTTTTGTTTTGGTTGGAATTGCTTAGGTTTTTCGAGTTAGAATAAGTTTTGAGAAGGACAAGGATGCATAAACTCAACAAGCAATGTGGGAAAGGCAACATGAACTCGCGACTAAGAAGGCATATGCTAGGTATATGAAACTTTTCCTTCTTTTGATTTTAATTGGGTATTTGTTTTTGGGCTCCTTATTTTGAATTATGGCAGGGCAAATTGATGTTTGTCATGTATCATTTGTTGTTGTTGTTGTTGTTGTTGTTGTTGTTTTTTTTTTTTTTTTTTTTTTTTTTTTTAAGTGTCTAGATTTTTGCTACCTAGAATGTAACGTTTATGTTGATGAAATATCTCAAAGTGCATATTGGGTTTTCATTATTGGATATTCGGTTGCACTTATTACTACAAGGCTAAATGGATTCCTCCATGACCAATGATCACACGATGTAAACCAACTTTGAACTTATAAATCCATTCCTATTCAAGAATTATAGTAGCATAAGTATAGTGATGATCTTATTTTCGTTCACAATGTTGAAATTGTCAATTTGAAAGAAGTAGACAAGAAGAATTTATTACATCATAAGAAGCTATACTTGGTTCTTGATTTAGATCATACATTGCTAAATTCTATTGAGTTTACAGATATGACATTAAAATAAGATTTTTTTTTTTTTTTTGATAAGTAATGGAAGATATATATTAAAGAAGAACATAGCCCCGTACATAGGAAATGTACTAGACAAGTAAAAACATCAGGAAACCAAATTACAATGATAAAAAAAAATAGGAAGAGAAAAACAAGAAAAAGATGGTATAACTAAACACCATTCGAGAAGAGTAAAAAAGAAAAAAGACTTAAATTCAAGAATGGACCGTTTGTGACCCTCAAAGCTTCTGGCATTCTGTTCCGCCAGATACACCACATCAAATAGTGCGGCACCATCCTCCAAATAACTATATTACGATGACGCCTGAAGTTACATGACCAACAATCCAACAAAATCCACAACCCTTTATGGCATCACCCAACAAATACCAAACAAGCAAAAGACCATACTCCACATTTCATAGGCCAAAGGACAGTGAAGGAGAAGATGATCAATAGATTCCCTACACCTTTTGCACATAAAACACCACTCAAGGACAACAAAATGCCTCTTCTGAAGGTTATCTATAGTTAGAATCTTGCCTAAGGCTGCAGTCCAAGAGAAAAATGCAACCTGGGGGGGAACCTTCGATTGCCACATCATTTTCCATGGGAAGGGAGTAACGATAGAGGGGGCTGGCTTCCAACAAAGCTTGTCAGAACCAACGCCTCGCACCTTAGTGGAGTAAATTAGAACCATACATGAATCCAAAGATTGTGACTATTGATCATTCACTAGGCGGCGAAACTGAAGGTCCCAAAAAATTCTCCCATTAGCAAAGCACATAACCTCAGAGACTGAAGCATCCCTTGTCCTACTGATATTATATAAATCTAGATACGCCTCCTTAAGAGGATGATCCCTACACCACACATCATCCCAAAACTTCACACGAGAACCATCACCCACATCATACCAAAGGAACTTAGAAAAATTTAGCCAGCCTCTTCTAATGGACTTCCACAAACAAACACCATATGCTCCAGACACGGATTTTGTACACCAACCACCCCACTCATTCCCATACTTCGCCCTAATGACCCTTCTCCAAAGGGCACCATTCTCCACACCATAACGCCATAACCATTTGGCTAATAGGGCAGAGTTAAACCTACTTAAGCACTGAATGCCAAGCCCTCCATTCTTCACTGGCCTACATACCTTCGACCAACTTACTAAATGAAGTTTATGTTCGTCATCGATACCATTCCAAAGAAAGTCTCTTTGTAAATCCTTCACCCACTTGGCCACCTTAGCTGGAATAGGGAAAAGGGAAAGAAAATAAGTAGGCAGGCTAGAGAGAGTACTCTTAATGAGGGTGACCTTGCCCCCCTTAGATAAATACAATCTCTTCCATCCAGCTAGCCTTCTCTCCATTTTCTCCAAAATAGGATTCCAAACCATCTTATCTTTAAAGGAGGCACCCAACAAGAGACCAAGATATTTCAACGGAAGAGCAGACTCTCTACAGCCCAATATCTCCACTAGCTCAAGCATATTAGGCACATCCCCAACTGGAACCAATTTAGACTTATCTAAATTAATTTTTAGCCTTGACACCTCCTCAAATCTAGAGAGAATCCCACGCAGAACTGTTATATGATTGCTGTCAGCATCACAAAAAAAAAGAGTAACATCCGCAAACAACAAATGGAACACCGTTAACAAGGAACTAGTTGCCCTCCCCACTGAGAAGCTCGAAAACTGACCTTTCACAATAGTAGCGTCTAACATACGGCTCAAAGCCTCCATGACAATATCAAAGAGAAAAGGATAAAACGGGTCCCCTTGCCTCAATCCTCTAGAACTCCCAAAAAAGTCAGAAGGACAACCATTGATCAAAATGGAGAATTTAACAGTAGATATACAACACCTGATCCATCTTCTCCACTTATCGGAAAAACCACACTGCTGTAATAAAAACAGGAGAAACTCCCAATTCACATGGTCATAAGCTTTCTCAATATCTAGTTTGCACAACACCCCTGAAACCCCAGCCTTTAGTCTACTGTCTAAACACTCAAAAGCAATCAAGATAGAATCCAAAATTTGACGACCTTTCAGAATGGCATTCTGAGATTCTGAGATAATACCGTGAACCACCCTTCGCATTCGATTGGCTAACACCTTAGCAATAATCTTATACAACCCTCCCATCAAACTAATAGGCCGAAAGTCTTTGACATCCACAGCATCATTTTTCTTAGGAATGAGAGCAAGGAAAGTAGCATTGAGATTCTTTTCAAACACCGCGTGAGCATGAAAATAATGAAACACATTCATAATATCAGTTTTCAACAAGCTCCAACAAGATTGAAAAAAAAGCCATTGAAAAACCATCCGGACCCAGCGCTTTATCACCATTGAAATCCTGGACCACTCTAAAAACTTCATCCTCATCAAAGGGTCTGTCCAGCTAATTGGCATCTTCCTCAGATATGCTAGAAAAAACAACCTCATCCAAAAGAGGTCTATGTACCTCATTCTCCGAGTATAACTACCTATAAAAATGAGAGATGCACCCCTCTATGATCCCCTGATCTGTGGATAACTCTTCATCCACCATAAGCCTATCGATGGTATTGCTTCTTCTATGAGAATTTGCAATACGGTGAAAAAATTTTGTGTTCCTATCTCCCTCTTTAAGGAAAAGAGCCCCAGACTTCTACCTCCAATAGATTTCTTCCAACAAGGTTGATTTTTCTAACTTTCCCTGAATCCGATCCTTTTCCAAACTCTCCTCCACTAAAGAACACGATCTTTCTCGATAACTTCCAACACATTGAGATCCTTCCACAGATTCTGCACCCTGAGACCTATATTACCAAACTCCTCCACATTCCATCTCTTCAAATCCAATTTCAACATCTTCAGTTTGTTAGCCAAAATAAAACTAGGAGAACCTTGGAAATGATAGGAATCCTACCAAGAACACACCCTTTCCAAAAAGCCCTCATCCTTTAGCCACATGTTCTCGAACCTAAAAGGTTTCTTACCTCCATGCAAATTCCCACCCTCCAGAAGAATAGGAAAATGATCTAAAAGTAATCTAGAAAGACGATGCCGACAAACAGAAGGAAATTTCTCCTCCCAATTAGCTGACAGAAGGAATCTGTCCAATCTAAAACTTGAAACCACCTCTCTAGAATTAGACCAAGTAAAGTTCCCCCCAACCAAAGGCAGATCAATAAGGCTAAGCTCTGAAATAAAAGCAGAAAACCTATGCATAGCTGAAGAAAAATTTGTGAAACCAAAACGTTTAGAAGGAAACCGCACCACATTAAAATCACTTCCCACACACCAAGGCACTTCCCACCAACTACAAACGCCAGATAAATCCTCCCATAAAAGACATCTGTCACTATCACAATTGGGCCCATAAACACCAGAGAAAGCCCAAACAAACTGATCCCCCATATTTTTGAATTTACAAGAGACTAAGAAGCGACCCACTGCTTCTCCACCTTCTCCATAACCCTATTGTCCCACATCAATAACACCCCACCTGAAGCACCCACAGACCTAAATAGAGCCAATCCACATGTTAACCTCCCCACAAACTACAAATGACACCCCTGTTAATTAACTCCATCTTAGTTTCTTGCAGACAAACAATATCTGTTTTCCACTTACGGATCAAATTGCTAACTCGAAGCCGCTTCTGCTGTTCATTCAACCCTCTCACATTCCAAGAAATAATTCTTAAATTCATTGATTCACTACAACAGCTCGATCCCTAATTGCATTCCTGCTCCTATCTGACTCTTTATCCTCACCCCAAGAACTCAATAAATTCTTTAATTCACAATGCCCTTTATGCCCAGCCATAACCATCTTCCTCTGAGAGGCTACATCCAACATCCTCTTTTTTCTTCACTCTTCTAGAGCTAAGAGAAAACCTGTAACTAGTTCTTTGAACCCCTCCATCGAGGTCCCAACAGATTTCTGGAAAGCTTTTATTCTATTAGTTACCCAAAGTGACAACTTAGAGTTGTCAACATCCACCAAACACCCTCTCTCCTCTACCGTAGGGATCTCCATAACCACTGAGTTATCCAATGCCAGAGGTGCCACATCAAGTGGTTCACCTAAATGTTCCCAATTCAGCAAACCCACCTCAGAGTCCCAAGTCTCACCCTCTAACCCTAACTCAGAGGCAACAGAACCCACAACACCATCATACTCAAAAACCCAACTACTAAGTTGCCCCTCTTTAACAAAAGAATCCATACCTGAATTAACTACACCCTCCGAAACAATCTGGTCTGACACGGACTTAGGAGAACGATAAGCTGAGAGTGGGATAACTATTTTCCTCCCATCCCGAAATTCAATCATCCAATCATTGGAGTTACCACATGTTCTGCTCAAGTCACCGACAAAATCACTAAATGTAAGACTAAAATCCTGTGGAGCTTTGGAGAAAATGTAGTCTGGCTTCTCCGATCCCTTTGCTTGCTGAGAAGACCTTGCCAAATCAGTCTCAAAATTCCCCTCCTCTGACCCCATTCCAACCTCGTCACTCGTCGGTAAACTACTACCCACCTTTTGATTGTTGAGTGGTGGCAAAACTGGCAGCTTGCTTGGGAGTATCTGCGAAAGCCCAAGAACAGTGGGAGCCACCGAAGACCCCAAGCCTAGAAACACTTGGAGAGATACCGAAAGAGGAGATTCACATGCAAAAGTAGTGTTCACACAATCCAAAATCGAAGACCCGATCCCCAAAACATGGCAATCTGATACGCTAGGCTGAGATGAAGACTCACACAACTGGGCGTTGGAGTTGCAAGCAGGAGAAGACAGCGTAAACAGGCCATTTTTGATTGAGTTTCACTGGATTCAAAGGAGTTGGGTTTAGAGCTAATACGTATTGACTTAGGATTAATGGACAAAGCATTATGAAGCCCAACTTGGGCTTTAGGTTTCCAAGTAGCATGGGCCCTTGACCCACTTCCTTTCATTAACACATTTTTAAAACTGTGTAGCTTATTATTACCACTGGGCTTCACAGCAACTGGGCCCACCTCAATAATCTTAGAAGAAATCACCTACCACTGCCCATCAAACCCACGTTCCATGCACAATAAGATATCCAAGGTCGATGAAATATAACCACTGCTACATGCAGCGCCCTTAATGATTGACGTGACAACCTCCCTATCACTATCCTTTACAACCCTGGAATTCCCTCTCCAAGAAAAATCCAGATTCAAATTTTGAAAACCTAACATCATCTCCTTCCCTTTGTAAACACCACCTTCTAGGTTTTGCTAAAAATTCTCCAACACCCCCACCGGCTTCATGGTGGTCCTTTTAAACTGAACATCGAGATTCTGGCTAACCGGAAATATAATCTTCCTCAAATGGACACCAAATCTTCTCCAGCCACTCTCCAAGTTCCCTTCCGATATAACGATGGAACCCCTTCGGCGGCCTTTGTCTAATTTAGAGAACAAGAAAAAAGTTCCATGGACATTGGAGCCCAACTAAAGGATAAAAGTTTTATCTCCCTCCCGAACTATTCTCACAAATTGACCTGTCTGTTGTTTAGTTACCAACTCCTCAACGTGCAATAAAATTCTCTTCGCACTCTCCTTACCCATACAGACAAAACGAGTGAATTGCCTACCTCTTTCATAGATACATAAAGAGAAAAACAAACCCCCTTCCTTAACAGCAAACTCAAAAGATTTATATTCAATAAAAACAAAAGTAGAACCACCCATAACTTTTCAATGAAATATCTTAGTGATGTAGGGATATCATACATTCAGAGAAAATTTTACCATTGCATACATGTTAGAAAATTTTCCAAACTAAGGGCTGGAACAAAATAAGATATTTAAAGAAACAAACATATTCTTTGCAAGGTATTTCTGTTACCTTTATATTTGATTACTTTAGTGTGCTTAGCATTTTGTATATCATTGTTTTCAAGTATCATGGTGACATTGCTTCTTTGTTTGCTATTGTAACATTGTAATTTTGTAGAACTTTTAGAAGTCAACATGAATGATTATAGTTAGATTCTGAATCAATAGTTCTGAATTTGTTAATGAAAGTTTTATTTGAGTGCTTTCAATTTGTCAATGGAATGTTTTTTAAGTAAAAAAAAAATTAATGTAGGATAGTCTATCATCCTAATATGATGCCACTCAATTTTATTTGGTAGTTTATACTTTAGAGCTCATTCATGATAATGTCTTTCTAATCATGACTGAGGTTATGCATTTACAAGTTTTCAATTATTTGAAGTATGTAGTAGTTTCATTCTCAAAGATTCTTGCTGCATTATATTAAACTGGACATGTTTGTGTTTTGAAATTAACTTGAACTTTTATTAAAAACATGGTTTTGTATCTACTCTATGTGAAACATTGTAAAGAAGTAAAATTTGACCTTTTAGTTTTAAATTATTAATTTAAAAAAAAAGTTTTTCATTCACTTTGATTTCTTTGTAGTCAAACTAAGAAGGATGAAGGAATTTTTTTCTTCAAAAAAAAAAAAAAAAAAAAAAAAGGCTTACGGATTTTATGAGATGTATACATGTTGATTGTGATTTTTATGTTGTAGAATGATGAAAAGAACTGAGAAGGAAAAATGACTTTGTTTAGGAGACACTTGAAATAGGAAAGAAGCCTAAAGGTTGCTTCTAATGTTGCTGCACTTGGATGATTCAAAAGTTATGTAGATGTGTGCTTATACATTATATGTGATGTTTTGTTTGGCAAAATTTACATTTTTGAGCTTCTTCAATAAATGAATTTATTTTTTTGAAGTTATGTGTATATGTGTAATTGTTATTTATCTTAATTCTTACCGATCAAAAACATATCATCTATCTAGAATATCTAGATGAAGGATTTCACTTGATCCATTGAAACCAAATTCAAACATGCAAGCGATTCTGCTACCAATAAAAAGCAGGACAGTTCGTAACGTGTGATTGATTCTGATGATGCCGAAAATCTCACCAGTGAGTTGCACGATGCTTGTATGCTCGAAAATAAACCTGCACAACAAAAGAAGAGAGAACCTTTCGAGGAGCACCGGTGTGGTGCCGGCCGAATACCCTCCGAAGGTTAAGTCAGAAAGATTCTCACAACTCTAGAGTGCTAGAGAGGGGTTTATTATGCGTACCTCGATTTGTGAGGGTATTGAGACTTTTATAGTAGTCGAAAGTTGACCTTTTTTACTTGGAGTCGAAGTCTTTCCTTGTAGAAATCCTCTTGAGGAGTCCCAAACGTGATGGACAAGTCATGTTCCTTATAAAGAAGATCTCCATCGATGCACGCAGCTTCTAGAATCCTAATTGCGCTAGGACTCTAATTACCCCTAGAATCTAGGGGGTGTGCCGCAAGTATTCCCCATATAGGGATTCTGTCTGACATGTGGCCAGCAAATCCATTCTCACTGAGTCTTGCACCTAATGGGCCCATCCATCAACATTGCTTGGATCCGTCAGCTTATTTTCTCCTCTTCAGTTGCCCCCTTCACCCTATGGGTCCGTGATCTCGGAGTGAAAGGACCCATGGGGTGATGGTTCGATTTAGATCTTGAAGACTTAAATTTCGTACCAAGGCACTTGTAAGTGACTTGGTCCGTCCTTCCACCCGTAAGTAGCAAGACTTAAATTTTGAATGAGACTGAATGTTACCTCATCATCAAAGTTTTTTATTTTATATATATATATATAGTTTTTTTTTTTTTTTTTTATTGTGTGTGTGCGTCCTTTTTTTTTTTTTTATATTATTTTATTTTTTATATATATATATATATATATATATGGACATGCATGGGCCTCCACTTTTCTTTTCTTCATTTTTTTTTTTTTTTTTTTTTTTTTTTTTTTTTTTTTTTTTTTTTTGTGAATGTGGACCTCCGTCCACTTTCTTGCATGCAAGGCTCCGTCCCCCTTTCTTTTTTTTCTTTCTCTTTTTTTTTTTTTTTTTTTTTTTTTTTTTGTGAATGTGGACCTCCGTCCACTTTCTTGCATGCAAGGCTCCGTTCCCCTTTTTTTTTTTTTTTTTTTTTTTTTTTTTTTTTTTTTTTTTTTTTTGAATGTGGACCTCCGTCCACTTTCTTGCATGCAAGGCTCCGTCCCTTTTTTTTTTTTTTTTTTTTTTTTTTTTTTTTTTTTTGTGAATGTGGACTTCCGTCCACTTTCTTGTGGACATGCAAGACTCCGTCCCCTTTTTTTTTTTTTTTTTTTTTTTTTTTTAGGTGAATGTGGACCTCCGTCCACTTTCTTGCATGCAAGGCTCCGTCCTCTTTTTTTTTTTTTTTTTTTTTTTTTTTTTTTTTTGACATGCATGCCTCCGTCCACCTTTTGTGGACATGCATGCAGAGGGGTGCCCGTCCATCTCTTTGTGGACATGCATGCCTCCGTCCACTTTTTTGTGGACATGCATGCATCTGTCGGGCCCTTTTTTTTTTTTTTTTTGCTGGGAGAGGGGTGCCCGTCCATCTCTTTGTGGACATGTGGACCTCCGTCCACTTTTTTGTGGACATGCATGCATCCGTCGGGCCTCCTTTTTTTTTTTTTTTTTTTTTTTTTTTTTTTTTTTGAATGTGGACCTCCGTCCACTTTATTTATGGACGTCCATTTTTTTTGGTTAATGGACATGGGGTGCCCATCAACTTCTTTCCATGGACGTGTATGTCCGTCCATTTCTTTTCATGGACATGCATGGACCTCATCCATTTTTTGTCCGTCCACTTTAGTCATGGACTTCATATTATTATTTTATTTTTTGTCCGTCCACTTTGGTCATGGACTTGCTGTCGATACCAAGTGTGACCTTGTCACCTTGTTGGTCATCCACTTTGAGGTCGTGGACTTCTTGAGATGACTAAAAGTTACCTCGTCATCTTGTGGGTCGTCCACTCGGGGTCGTGGACTTATTGAGATGACTAAGAGTTACTTCGTCATCTTGTGGGTCGTCGCCTTGTGGGTCGTCCACTTGGGGTCGTAGACTTGTTGAGGTGACTAAGTTTTACCTCGTCACTTGGGGTAGTGGACTTTGTTGAGGTGCCTAAGTTTTACCTCGTCACCTTGATGGTCGTCCACTTGGGGTAGTGGACTTTGTTAAGGTGACTAAGTTTTACCTCGTCACCTTGATGGTCGTCCACTTGGGGTCGTGGACTTGTTGAGGTGACTAAGTTTTACCTCGTCACCTTGATGGTCGTCCACTTGGGGTAGTGGACTTTGTTGAAGTGACTAAGTTTTACCTCGTCACTTTGATGGTCGTCCACTTGGGGTCGTGGACTTGTTGCGGTGACTAAGTTTTACCTCGTCACCTTGATGGTCGTCCACTTGGGGTCGCGGACTTATTGAGGTGACTAAGAGTTATTTCGTCACCTTGTGGGTCGTCGCCTTGTGGGTCGTCCTCTTGGGGTAGTGGACATGTTAAGGTGACTAAGTTTTACCTCGTCACCTTGATGGTCGTCCACTTGAGGTTATGGACTTTGTTAAGGTGACTAAGTTTTACCTCGTTACCTTGATGGTCGTCCACTTGGGGTCGTAGACTTGTTGAGGTGACTAAGTTTTACCTCGTCACCTTGATGGTCGTCCACTTGAGGTTGTGGACTTTGTTAAGGTGACTAAGTTTTGCCTCGTCACCTTGATGGTCGTCCACTTGGGGTCGTGGACTTGTTGAGGTGACTAAGTTTTACCTCGTCACCTTGATGGTCGTCCACTTGGGGTAGTGGACTTTGTTAAGGTGACTAAGTTTTACCTCGTCACCTTGATGGTCGTCCACTTGGGGTAGTGGACTTTGTTGAAGTGACTAAGTTTTACCTCGTCACCTTGATGGTCGTCTACTTAGGGTCGTGGACTTGTTGAGGTGACTAAGTTTTACCTCGTCACCTTGATGGTCGTCCACTTGGGGTAGTGGACTTTGTTGAAGTGACTAAGTTTTACCTCGTCACCTTGATGGTCGTCCACTTGGGGTCGTGGACTTGTTGAGGTGACTAAGTTTTACCTCGTCACCTTGATGGTCGTCCACCTGGGGTAGTGGACTTTGTTGAAGTGACTAAGTTTTACCTCGTCACCTTGATGGTCGTCCACTTGGGGTCGTGGACTTGTTGAGGTGACTAAGTTTTACCTCGTCACCTTGATGGTCGTCCACCTGGGGTAGTGGACTTTGTTGAAGTGACTAAGTTTTACCTCGTCACCTTGATGGTCGTCCACTTGGGGTCGTGGACTTGTTGAGGTGACTAAGTTTTACCTCGTCACCTTGATGGTCGTCCACTTGGGGTCGCGGACTTATTGAGGTGACTAAGTTTTGCCTCGTCACCTTGATGGTCGTTCGTCCATCTTGTGGACTTAGTTTATATCCGTCCATTTTTTGGACTTAGTTTATCAAGTAGGAAGAACACAAACGTGTCTGACTATTTCTCTTATTGAAAGAAAACCATGTAGAACAAAAAAAGGTACCTGCCCCCTTGGGCTTAAAAAGGCACTTGTAGAAAGAATCGTTTGAAGAAAAAACTTGTGATAGCAAAACTAAATAATAGCAAAAATTGTTCGTAGTAAAAAACTAATAAAAACTTAGTAATAAACTGGAAACTGGGGGGGGGGGGGGGGCGTCGATGCTCTTCATGTCGTCTCTACTGGTGGTATCTCCGTAGGTGCTCCGTGCTCCATGGTTGCTACAGCTTTTGCCCGTCCAGCGTCTTGAAGTGGTAAGTTCCCTTCCATCTCCATCATAGCAATGTAGCACTCTCGTGCGGCCAGCTGATTTCCTCGCAGCTCTCCCACCCCGTGCTCCGTAGGAAATTTGATCATTAGGTGGTATGTTGACGTTACCGCCTTCCATGAGTTGAGGGTGGGTCGTCCGATGATAGCATTGTAAGCAGATGAGCAGTCGACCACAAGGAAAGTCATCTCCTTTGTGATCCGTTGAGGATAATCACCTATTGTTACCGAAAGTGTGACCGCGCCTAATGGGAATACCCTCGTACCTCCAAAGCCAATCAGCGGAGCATTTGTCGGTATTAACCGTTCTCTATCAATCCTCATCTGCTGGAACGCCGAGTAGTATAAGATGTCCGCTGAGCTACCATTGTCGATTAGCACTCGGTGCATGTTGAAGTCTCCCACTTGTAAGGTGATAACAAGCGCGTCCTCATGAGGGTGGTGAAGACGTCGGGCATCCTCTTCTGAGAATCCTATGATCGGGCTTTCCATCCGTGCTATTCTTGGTACGGAGCCCGTTAGCTGGACGTTATGAACCATCCTGAGGTATGTTTTTCTGGCCTTTTTGGACGACCCTATAGTTGTCGTGCCCCCTGTGATCATTCTTATATCCCCTATAGGTGGTCTGGGGTGCTCATTATCTCGGTGGGGTGGCTGCTCTTGATGTTGATGATCCGTCCTTTCCTTACTGACGAACTTCTGCAACTTTCCCTGTCTAATGAGGGCTTCAATCTGCTGTTTTAGGTCATAGCAGTCAGCTGTGTCATGTCCGTGATCGCGATGGAAGCGACAGTACCTATCTCTGGACCGTTTGTGGGTATCTCCCTTCAGCTTTCCAGGGAAAGTTAATGTCCCCTCATCCTTGATTTGCATGAGGACTTGGTCGATAGGGGCAGTCAGTGGAGTGAAGCTTGTGAATCTCCCCGTAGGGGGCTCGGAGCGCCTATCATCCCTTCGCTCTCCGGTTCTTGCCGTCTTCCGCCCTCTTTCCTCTCGGGCATCTTCCTGCCTTTCTCTCTTCTTAGGCTTTTCCTCGCGAGCTAGTAGAGCGTCTTCGGCATTCATATATTTTGTGGCCCTGTAGAGCACGTCCGGCATAGTTTTCGGGTCATTTTTATATAGTGAAAACAAAAACTTACCCTTCCTCAGCCCATTCGTAAATGCTGCTACGAGTATTTTATCGTCGGCCTCATCAATCGAAAGTGCCTCCTTATTGAAACGGGTTATGTAAGATCTCAACGTCTCGTCTTCTCGCTGTCTGATGCTCATTAGGCAAGCCGTCGACTTCTTGTACCTGTGTCCCCCGATAAAGTGAGACGTGAACTGGGCGCTCAATTCCTTGAATGTGCTGATGGAGTTCGGTGTCAACCGACTGAACCAGATCCTCGCGGCTCCCTTCAATGTTGTAGGGAAAGCCCTGCACATTATTTCATCCGCGACCCCCTGAAGGTGCATCAGAGTTTTGAACGTCTCTAGATGATCTAGAGGGTCCTTAATTCCGTCATAACTGTCGATCTGTGGCATCCGAAACTTGTGCGGTAAGGGGAAGGAGTTCACGGCTGCAGTGAAGGGTGAATCTGTGCGGTTGACGAGATCGTCAAGGTCACTGGAAACTCGCCCCTTGAGTGCGTTCATCATAACTTCCATCTGCTCTTTTATCGCCTGCATCTCTGCGACGATATATGGTGGAGTGGCATCCGTGAGGGATGGCATGCTCATGTTCTGCCTCTCTGGTCTGCTGGGGGCGTGGCTGCCTTCAGGTCTCTCCTGTTTTTTTCTTGCGCCGCTGGTTCCCTCTTGGTCTTCTTGCTGGTCGTCTCGTACTGCGTTTTTCTGGCGTAGCTGTTCCTCCAAATCGAAATTTTGTTTGGTGAGGCGCTCCACTGCGGCCGCCAGAGTTCGAACTTGTCTCTCAAGGGCAGTCGTAGGTGGTTCCTCCCCTTGAACATCGTTGGTGGTTGCCATCGAGCGTGTGAGTACCATGCAACCCTTTTGTCCTTGAAACGATAATATGGCTTACGAATCGCGCAATACGTCGTTTCCCACAGACGGCGCCAACTGATGATGCCGAAAATCTCACCAGTGAGTTGCACGATGCTTGTATGCTCGAAAATAAACCTGCACAACAAAAGAAGAGAGAACCTTTCGAGGAGCACCGGTGTGGTGCCGGCCGAATACCCTCCGAAGGTTAAGTCAGAAAGATTCTCACAACTCTAGAGTGCTAGAGAGGGGTTTATTATGCGTACCTCGATTTGTGAGGGTATTGAGACTTTTATAGTAGTCGAAAGTTGACCTTTTTTACTTGGAGTCGAAGTCTTTCCTTGTAGAAATCCTCTTGAGGAGTCCCAAACGTGATGGACAAGTCATGTTCCTTATAAAGAAGATCTCCATCGATGCACGCAGCTTCTAGAATCCTAATTGCGCTAGGACTCTAATTACCCCTAGAATCTAGGGGGTGTGCCGCAAGTATTCCCCATATAGGGATTCTGTCTGACATGTGGCCAACAAATCCATTCTCACTGAGTCTTGCACCTAATGGGCCCATCCATCAACATTGCTTGGATCCGTCAGCTTATTTTCTCCTCTTCAGATTCTTTTACCCAATTTGTAGTCTAACTTGCAAATGATTCTAATTGTAAAGTTGGACAGTTTGTAACTTGCTTTGGATCCAACGATTTTATGTATTATACAATATATATATATATATATATATATATTTTGGAGTTGATCTAATTTTTAGCAAAACTTCCAAAGTGAATTTTACGCTAGGACATTTTTTTTGCATCAAACATGTCTACACTAGGGGCATTGGCCCATTGGTTTTGGAATGCAAGCATGTCATCAATTTTCTGTGCAATGCATGTCATCAATTTTCTGTGCAAGCATGTCTAAACTAGGTCTCTACTTATTCATTTGAATATGAGGGTAATATTTACTATTGACTATTGGCGTTTGTGCACTTTCTCTAACTATGCAGGTAGCTTATAAACTGATGGTTATGCATGAAGGATGTTTGGAAGGGAAGTTTCAGTCTATTGAAAGACTAAGGGAAACCAATCAGGAGAAAGCTGTTGTTCATTATGTTAGACAGGTGATTATAAGTAGAAATCTTGCCTTGAATCACTTATGCTCCTTGGAGAGGTTCTAAGGGTCATGTGGTTCAGATTTTTGACAATTATGTGGAAATACGATATTGTTTTCTCTGCAAGTTTCCAGAAATTATCATGTAGCTTTCTATTTTTGTTGTTGCACTTGATGTGATTAATCAGTGCTTACCTTTGGAACCCTGATGAGTGTTGTTGCATTGTTATCCTTTATCTCTATATTTTGTATATATATCAATTTATAGTAAATTCATTATTATTATTTTTTTTTGGTTGGTTATAATTTCAACACTCTTTTTTCTATAACATACAACTATTTAATCAATTAAATCATTTGGTTTCCTTACATGTTTTGTGTTGATTTCTTACTTTGTATAGTTACTTCTTTTCATTTATAACATGATTTAATAATGCAGTCACAAGAGCAACCCTATTCAGGTCCTTATTCATGTGATCAATGCTGCTTTGTTGTTGCTTTCCTACTTCTTAATGCTGCATATTGAAAACAAATTTGAGAATGTTGAGTGAACTTCCATTATAAATATATATATATATATATATAAGAAAAAGAAGGAAGAAAAATTAAACAAAAGGGAGATCCAGAAGTGGATGAACCTTATAAATGTTGGCTAATTTTCTTTTAATTCGATTTTTTTTTTTTTTTTTTTTTTTTTTTGGTTGGGGAGTTGTATTAGCGATTGGGTTCTAGATGGGTTATTAAAATGAGTACTAGGTGTTCGATGAAATCCTGCAAAGAACTTGGGATAGAAAAGGTTATGTTTGGGTTATTCTAAAACAAAATTAAAAGGAACTGGATTTGGTTACTCTCCACAAATTTGCTTCCAAGGAAGGATGATCACACCATTCTCTTTAGCTGGATTTTTTTTTTTAATTGCTAGAAATATTTTTCTTTCCATCATAGTGGATGTTACAGTTTTAGCTGTTTAGAATAAGCTTAAAAGAAATCTATTTGTAAGACAACACATTTTTATGGATAGCATACTGAGTGTTATATACATTTTAAATTTGAAATTCATACCAAGTGTTATTTTTAAAAATTTATAAATTCAATTGCATTAGCTACATACTTATTTAATTAAATTTATTTAAGTACAACTTTTGAAACAAAATGTTTCTCCAAATATTTACCTAAAATTATTTGAATATATTTGCTTTCTCGGATTCTAATTATTTCTATGTACAAAAATTTATTTGTGGACTCTTACAAAATTTACATTATTTTTATTTCTATTTTGTTGAAAATAGATTTATTTTTTTTTTCCAAGAACCCGAAAATACATTGAAAGCTCGAAAATGTGTTGAAAAACACAAGAGCTGTTTAGACCCCCAAATTAAAATTACGGCTCAATAGATTTTACACAACTTTAATACAAAGTGCGGAATAGTGTAAAAGCGAGCGGATGAACAAGTAACTACTCTAATCCATAAACTAAGCAACACAGCAGTATAATGGAATTAAACAAGAGTAGGGAAGAAGGATGCAAACACAGAAAACACCGAGACGTGTTCTCGAAGAGGAAACCGAAGAACTCGGCGAAAAACCTCTCCGCCGCCCTCCAAGCGGAAATCGATCCACTAGACAATCAGTTGGGATACATGGGTTAGCAAAAGACCCTCCAAGCCTAGTCTACCCGCTGTACCTAAGCCCTCCAAGCTCCTACTCCAACAAGGCTTCTCGGAACCGTGTCTTGTCCTAGTTATCCGGATCCCGCAACAAGCTCCATGTTGCATCTGCCATTCAAGGCTTCTTCCAATGCTTCCCAGCAGCACCAAAAACGTCACACAGCACTCGCAAGGTGTGGTAAGTGTTTGGGCTATCAACCTCTCAAAGATATGGATAATGGAGAGGGAAGGGTTGAGGAAATACCACAAACAAATGTATAGAGAAAGGTGGGGAAGACAATCTCTAATTACCAATGTGTTTGGCTAGGGTTTTCTCTCTGAAGCATTCCTCAACAATTGTGGGTAATGATGGTATATATAGGAGAGGTGCAAAAGGTGTGACTCAAAAAGTACAGGCTGGCAGAACAGCTAGTCTCGCGGGTGTCTCGCGGGAAGGCCTTACCCGCGAGATACTCGCGAGACACAACTGTCTCCACCTGGCCTGACTCTTCGCATTCCAGCATGTGCCTGGCACATGGGTCACTTCGCGGGATGCTAGGTCGCGAGATACCCGCGAGAATCTTCAGTTCTTCAAATGCTTGAGTCTTCAAACACTCTCTCTAACACACACCCCTTACAACAAGTCCCACAACAAATACAGGGTTTTAAACGATTGAACTCAATTACAATCAAATTTGGCACGGAATAAAAGCCAACAAAAACATAGTTGTAAATTACAACTTTACATACATGTACTTATGTAATACCCATGCATTTGCACGGGTTTAAAAGCTAGTATATATAATAGCAAAAGTTGAGAGAAAGTGGATTCCTACAATTAAGGAGGTGCTATATAGGATAATTGTCTATCTAAAATTCAGACATGTTTTACTTTAAAAAGCGATACATTATATTGTTTGGTAACGCTACAACAAGTTTAAAAGCCTCTCATTATAAATAAATAAAAAATTAACTGGTTAAAATTAGATGTGTACCAAGATAGAAATAGAGAGAGGCGATGAGGGGGGAAATTTGCAGACCAACTGTGTAAAGCTTGACAATGTGGTAAGTTAAGCAACGCTTGAAAAGATTATGAAAAATAGCATCTCGAGTTTTAGAAACTCGAGATGCTATTTATATCTCAGCCCACTACGCTAGCGGACCAGTTGCTGAGCTGGATTAAAAAAGTCCACTTAAATCTTGAGTCTTAAAGACTCGAGTTTTTTAAACATTCCACTTAAATCTCGAGTCTTTAAGACTCGAGTTTTGATTATATATAACTCGAGTCTTAAAGACTCGAGTTTTACTAGACAAAATTATAAGACCGAAGGGAGGGAAAGCCCATTAGTGCTCTGTACCTGATGCTTCTGCTGCACGGTTGCTACACAATTGCTTATTGTTGTGGCAGACCTTGTCTGGTAGTGATGATGCTACTGTGCTTGTACTAGCATTAGTATAGCTACCAACGATCTCTTTGACGTATGGAAGACTACTTCATTCAGCCCATTTCGTGATATCCAAAATGTTTGTCTAGTTTAAAATAAAATAAAAAGTAATGTTAAGAGTTGTAGAGAAACAAAAATTATTTAAAAAATTTTTAAACTTCTTTTCACAATTTTTTAAGATGACAATTTCTGATTAATGCAACATCAACATATCACTTTAATTGTGAAAAAAGTTATTGATAGATCAATAAAAACATTTTTTTTCCCTCTTACATTAAATGAAAAATAAAATTATACTATTGTTAAAATTCAAGAGGGTAATTTTAAAAAATTAATAATATTTTGTTTAAGTGACATTACATTAAATGAAATTTAGTGCAAATATTTAAGATGAACAAACAAACTAGGATGGGAAATATAAGACAATTTTTGTTTTTGCTTCTTTTTTATTTTCTCTTTTTTTCCCTATAGAATGAGAAACCTGAACCCCAAATACCCACGGCAGATGGTCCGAAAATTAACCAAGTGCTTGAATTTTGTCAAGATCTCTAGCCATTAGGTACATTAGAAGATTGAATTTTTTTCAGGGGAACGATCAATTTAGGATTAATGGGGTACATAGTTCAGGACTTGCTCCTATCAAGGTCGGCTACTAGATCAAGCTATTTAATCAAATAAAGAGAATGAACAAAATCATCTCATTACACAATAAGACACTACTTTCCAAAAGGCTATGTTCCGATGGAGTTTAAACTCATATTCATGCACTCTCTGTGGCATAAACCATTAAACACCAAACAAACCAAATACCATAGGTCCACAAATCAATAACAAGTAAATGGCCACATGTCTCCCTAATTACATTCACATATATAACACTAATTTAACATAAATAATCCAAGATCAAAAAAAAAAATTTATAAAAAATTATAAAAAAACACACAAAGAATTCATTTTCACATATAACACTAATTTAACACAGCAATCCGCAAGTGAAATATAAAATGGACAATTTGAAACACATTTGAGTAGTTAAATGGGTAATTTTGCCTAAGCATGGCTATATTGCAGTGTGCCTCATAGAGACAATACAATCGTAGGTCTTCCATCCTAAAAAGAAATGAAAAAGACTAGCCAATTTGAACACCCATTACCAACACTGCTCCAGCCTCTTCACTTTCCCAAACAAGCAATTTATCCAATGATAGTGACCACCACAAAACCAACATGTTTGGTACTCATATCACCAACATAGATCAAGTACTCTGATCCTTTACCACTGGGATAGTAAAATCTCAATTTATTGAACCAGTTATGGTTTCAATCATAAACAAAAATAAAAACAACAGCTTCAGTACATGTCGATGAGTGAAGATAAAAATACAGGAAGCATTTACATATCGATGCTTATTCATAGTCAACATCATCATTTATCACTAAGAACTGAAGAAGCAGTTTGCAAAGCTCAAGCGATCCCCAGTGCCTTCTTTACGTCCTTCTGCAAGAGGAACCCAAACTTTGTAGTTAATCAGATAAGCCAATTAAATGAATGTACAATGCCACAGACTGGCTTTACCTCAGTGCTCAGTGGGGAAGTAGTGGGGCAATAACGGTCAATGACATTCCCGTCTTTATCAACCAGGAATTTTGAAAAATTCCACTTAATACTGTCTCCAAATACCACACCTTTGCTCGACTTCTTTAAATTGTACAATGGGGCGGCATTATTACCATTCACATCCACCTACCAATACACAAAATAAAGTTTCATAAGGCATCATCTCCAACTCAGATGAGAAAAAAAAAATATAAAAACAAACCCATGAAACAAAGAAATAAATTGAATCCCCCTGGCACAATCATTAATTGAAGCCTAACACCCTATCACCATGAAATTCTCAATTTCTCTTATGTTTGCCATAGTTGTAAACAACACAATGTATTAGATGAATCAACATTTATACTCGGTACCAAAACTTGTAGGTTGGATATGAATCCTCAACAAACTAATTAGAACTGGCTACATGTATAATGCATAGAATATATATATATATATATATTTTACATGCTGATGCTTACAACTACCCTTTTCATTCGGCCATCTCCTAACTCCCTTCAATCCAAGCATAGCCACTCACCATAAACCCACAAACATTTTCCAATGAACCAACTCACAACCACCCCCTGGCAGCCTAGCCCTAGTTAAGCAAATTGGCAAATATTACATTTTAGCTTATTGTTTCTTACATACAACTTTTTAAAGTCTTGACATTTTCCAGGTACAATTAGACTTCAACAAATTTGCAGTAAATTTGCAATCTGCAACACCCTGCATCCAAACGCACATGAGATGTTCAGAGACCTATCATATTACAGATTCGGAATGATGATAACAACACAGCTCTCACAATTTCTAACATCATAATTGGATCTTTAGTAACTCGAATTAGCTACGTTTACCAGAAAAATCATTCTAGCATATCTTGGCAAACCAGTACAAATCTCATGAACAGGAAGAAAAAAAAAATCTAAAATCTAATTTCTTCCTACTTAAGAAATACAATTTAAAGCTGTTCCCAAAATATCATATTATTATATTATTATATATAATAAAAGTTGAACTTAGATGCCGTAGTTGCGCCATGTGGCTTCACCAAATTACAGAAATTTTATTAAATTTTTAGATTTTTAAAGAACTAAAACTGAATAGTATACTATTAGGACTCTAATTCATTCTTATCATTAAAATTAGATTAACATTATTTTTTTATTTGTTAGGATATATTTCTTAAATTAAGGGATAATATTTAACATAAAAAAATTTTAATTTAGATAATATTTATCATCTAAATTTTCAAAATTTTAATTCTACTCTAAGTAAAAGTCTATTTTAAAATTTTTCTAAATTTAAATCTCATCCCACCACGCATGTTTCTATTTTCCTCAAATTGCAACTTAAATTTTATTAATTAATTATTATTATTATTAAATTAATATATATTTTTAGAAAATAAATTTTTTTTTTTTGTTCTTATCTTTTTTTTCCTATAATTTCTAAGTTGTTAGCAGGTATAATGAAAAGATTTTTAAGTGCCACATATATATATATATATATATAATATAAATTTTACTACAAAGAGCTTCTAAAAATTTAAAACTTGCCATAATTTTTAAAAATTACTATTTTATTTGTTATTAAATTATATTATATTATAAAAAATATATTTTTTAATTTAAATATAATTTTTTTATTAAGCCGTGCATCGCCGTAATTGCGCCATGTGGCTTCACCAAATTGCAGATTTTTTAGTTATCAACTTCTTCACAACTTAAAATTATCTAATATAAAAGTGTGGGTATACTACTACCATGACTCTAATTCGTTCTTATCATTAAGTAGTTTATCTAAAAGAAAAAAAATTACTAGAGAAAAAAATACTTCTTCACATTAACTTTAACGTAAACAAATACTATCATTAAGTAGTTTATCTAAAATAAAAAAAAAATTAAAAAAAAAACTACTTCACATTAGTTTATCTAAAAAAAAAAAAAAACCTACTTCTTTTTTGTATTAACTTAAACGTAAACAAAAAATTTTAAAAAATCTAATAACAATCTAACTAATAATGTTAACTATTTTTTTGGGATGAAATATACTTAAACTTCTTGATTAGGTAAGCTCCTTTTTCTTTTTATTCATGTAAAGTTATTATTTTCTTCACAACTTAAAATTATCTAATATAGAAATGAGGGTATACTATCATGACTCTAATTCATTCTTATCATTAAGTAGTTTATCTAAAAAAAAAAAAAAAATACTTCTTCACGTTATTTAAATACGTTTTATTTATTTGTTGCCTTTTGGTTTCATAACCAGTGAAGACAATTCTGTGCCAATTCTATAGCATAAAATTAGAACAAAGATTTTATTTCTCGAATAATTTTATCTTTTAAAAGTGGCAAATTTTATGTTACTTTGTCTAAAGATTTTAATTATTAATATTATTGTTAACAATACTGCAAATCACTTATATTGTAGATTCATTAGATATAAAATTCATATGCAAATAGTTTGATACATGTAACTGCAAATGATATTATAGCACAATTGGCATGTTTGGTGCTATCATTTATATTTGATGTACAAATGCAATTTATTCATTTCGTTTTTTTAATTACTTATTTAGTATAATAATTATATATATTCTATAAATTTTAACATAAAACCGTGCAATGCACGGGTTACAGAAATTTTAATAAATTTTTATATTTTAAGAATAGATATATACATATTTTTTAGATAAATATGACAAATCAAGTAATGAAAGAAAGTAGTATTTAATTTATAACTATAACAGTTGTGTTTATCTGAAATGTTATCAACAAAGTCTAAAATCAATAGACTTTTTATCTAATCCTTTTTTTTTTATTTAAATTATATTATCACGTGTAACAAAAAAAAAAAAAAAAAAAACAACAACATAGTACACGTAAAAATAAAGTATTAGATGAAGATTTTGGATAAATATACCTCCTATGTTAATTCTTCCTCTCTTATAATTCATAAAATGATGAGAAATCTAATTTCCACACAATTGAAAATTCTCTCACTCTCCATCAAATTGTAGAAATTTTGTTAGAATTTTTTTTTAAAAATAAACATATTATTTTTGTTCTTATCTTCTTCTCCTATAATTTCTAAGTTGATAATTTAATTACAATCCAAATTCTTCATCTAATCATTTTCTTATTATAATTTATAAGTTGATAAATAATATCAATTTGATTACAATCCAAAATCTTCAACTTATCCTTATTTTTTAATTTAAATTATATTACTACACGTAAAAAAAAAAAAATGCAACGCTGTACACTTTAAAAAAACAGCAACTAATCTTAGTATTTTAATAAAACACTAAATTCTTTGAATTTCCTTTTGCCACATTTTTTAAGATTTAGAATTCAGCTTTACACTCCCACAAATTAGACTAACATTAGATTTTTTATTCATATCAATTTTTTCAATGTGGAGTGTATATATACTAAAAAGAAGAATTAAATGCATAAAAGAGAGGAAGAATTAGATTTCTATTGTGGAGTGCAATTTGATGGATCAAATGGAGAAAATTCTCTCACTCTCCATTAAATGTATAACTCTAGAGTCGTACACTTTGATCTATAAAAGAAGTCAATCTATCCATTTAGTTTTTATTTTTATTTTTTTATCAATCATTAAATATAGTTTGACATGATTTTTTATCAATCATAAAATTTTATAATAAAGAACAATGACAAGCAAGAACAAGGATATAGTGTACAAAGAAGTAGTCAACAATCTTCTAAAGATACAAAATTATCATTAGAGCACAATTGGTAGGTTACAAAATAATAATTTTATTAGGTGTTATCATTTTATATTTGATAATTATTATACCAATTTTTGTTCCTTTTTTTTATTATAATAATTATTTGGGAGATTATTGTTTATGAAATAAAATATATATTCTATAAGTTTATGATAAAACCGTGCAACGCACGGGCCTTTAACTAGTATATATATATATATATAATTTAACATATCTATTACATATACAATTTTGTTTTAGTTTTATCCATAATTTTAATATCAAGTCCAAACGACATGGTTTTAGTATCAAGTTAAAAAAATAAAACATACCATGAAATAATGACATTCAGGTTAGATATTGTGTATCTCCTTTGCTCTCAGCCACACATTTGAAATCAGTTTTGCACTCAGAAATTTTTTCCTCTGACAAAAACCCTAAGTCAGTCAATCTCTCTCTCCTCTCCGCCTCCGCCACTTGAAGCCACCGTTTTCTAGTGCCACCATGTAGCTCTCTCTTTGGTAAGTTTGTTTCTCCCTTTTGCACTCTCTCCGATTCCTTTTTGGTTTTGTTTGGAGCTCACCAATTGTCCTATTTGGTGATTCTAATGTGTTTATTTGGGTTATTTTCTTGCAATTTCAGGGGTATTTAACCGACTTAGCCTAGTAAAGGGCTAAAACTCTTTTGCAAGCTCATTGGCAAAACATAATGGTTACAACATCTGAAAATAAATAATAAAATAAATAAATAAATAAAAAACTCTATCCATCTTAGTGCCAGAAACTATTCCGCCTGGTTACTTCCAACATTAAATAATTTCAAACTGCATAGTTGTCCTGTCACTTTAGTGAAGCTTAATTTAGCTCTAGTTTGATTTTTATCAAAATCTTAAAATATAAAACCTAGTCTCTAGAACTATCTTTAAACAAAACATGAAAATTATTACCCTCCTACCTTATCAAATATAGGAAACTCCGCCTTAAAGCGGGTGCAAGCAAACTCTAAGATCTGCTCATTGCTCCCTGGCTCCTGAGCTCCAAACTGATTGCATGGGAATGCCAAAATCTCCAGTCCTGAAACAAAGCAGAAGCAAGATTAGTCCTCTATGAACCAAAAAAAAGGAAGAATAATAGAAAGATGAAAAGTCACTACTAAATTTGCAAGACATAATTCCTGAGCAAGAGTTCTTAACATGTTCTATGTTTTTCTATAGTATGGGTGTAAGTGTAACTTGATGGAAAAAAATAATAATAATTAAAACAGAACAAAAACAGCACAAAGAAGAAAGGGAGGGAAAGGAAAATGAAAGCCAACCTTGATCTTTGTATTTCTCATACACTTGATTCAGCTCAGTGTAGTTTGAATTAGTCAAGCCACTGCATAAAAAGCTGAGTGTTAAAACTATACATAAAGTGTAGCACATAAACAGCAAGAGGGAGTAGCAATAAGTGCAACTCTTTAGCAGAATGTGGTTCACAAATATCACTATCTTAAGTACTAAATAAGTTTCTTCTCTTCTTCTGAAAAAAAAAAAAAAAAAAAAAAAAAAAAAAAAAAGAAGGTACTCATAGAGACAATATCCAGCTTGAGAGACAGTCTAAACTACAGCATATTCATATTGCTCATAACACTTAAGCTGAACTGTAACAAATCTTTCTGATAACACGCAGTTTATTGCCACAAGGGGGAGATAATGGAAGATTCAAACAATTGACCTCCACATACATTGACAATGACTCCTTTTAAACATTACAATTATTTACTTTAAGAAAACAAACAATAGGTTCATTAAAAATAGATAAAGATTTTAAAGTTGTAATAGAATTTACAGTAGTTATTTCCAGTATGTTGGAAAAACCATTTACAACCTCCTCAGCACACCTCACCAAATAATAAATAAATTACAATGAAAGAAAAACATTTGGCAAAGAACATAAGGGCTCACTAACAAAAATTCTATCACAAATTATTAGAAATAGCAGCAAGTGTTTGGAAGTATAGCAATAAATGAAGCACGGGTGCATTTTGAGACTCGGGTGTGGGTGCGGGTGCAGCGGGATTCGGCGATTAAAAAATTATTAAAAATATTTTTATTTATATTTTTAATATATTGCTAAGCATACTTTTTCACATTATATAAACATATACCAAATTTAAGAGCAATAGTAGATAATAACTAAAACATGATATTCATAAATTGAATACAACCCACAAAATTGAAACTAAAACATTCCAAAAGATTGAAAGCTAATTTCAGCTAATTTATCAATTTCAAGTCTAAATATCTATCCAATAATTATAATAATACTATTAAAACAATTTTACTATTAAAATATTCTTTAAAAAAATTACTATTAAAAATGCAATATAAAGGCTCAAGTTATATATTAAAATAATTTTATTATTCATATATTTACATGTGGGCCATAGAAATAAAGCTTTTGTCAAATCTCTTTATCAATTCCAACAACCAGTCACGTGTTAGGTTCACAAAACAAAAAGAAAACATAAAACAAAGCATGGAAAATTTAAAATAGAATTGAAAAGTACGAGCAGACAAAACGAAGAAAAGAGAAGAAGAAGAAGAAGAAGAAGCAGCAGTAGCTGCCTCTGCCATGGACGAAGAAAGGAGAAGAAGAAAAAGAAGCAGCAGCCGCTGCCTCTGCCATGGATGAAGAAAGGAGAAGAAGAAGAAGTAGCAGCAGCTGCCTCTGCCATGGCCTGGGTTCATTCTAGCAACCGTCGACGTGTTGGAAAACTGCTCTGCAAGGGGAAGAGTTCGCCGGTTTCGCCCGATACGGCCCGATTTAGCGCGAATCGGCCCGAGTCTGAGCGACGTCGGCGTGAGTCAGCTAAAAAAAAAAAAACACGTGGCAGGACGTAGCCGGACGCGGCCCGACACGCGGTCAACGGTGTCCCTCGAGCGTCGCCGCGTCGGACGCAGGTGCGGCTCCTTTGGCGTCGCGTCCGTGCTTCCCACAGCATATGTTAGCTCAGACCAAAAAGCTGCCTTAAGAGACCAACTGAAGTAGAACAAAATTAAGATGACAATATATTAACTGGTACACATACAATAAAACAACAGGATTAGAAAGGAATCAGCAACTTAAAATGCACCTATCCAGCACTCCATTCTGGCAGAAGGAGAAATCTTAATTACATCAGGTGGATCAACACTAATATTTTATTGAACAAAATTGTTAATATAAGTAAGAGTATAGAATCATTATAACTTGAAAAGCATCATTTACAACTAAATCTTACATGGACACATGTTAATCATCACTATGTTGTCACCCAAAAGCTCAACATCAAATGATTTTTCTATTTTAAGTGATGGAGGACAAGCCAGAACAATTCAACAATAAAATAAAAGAAGTGAAAAATAAAGGCTCTTCACCTATCTAAATAAGACATAACCAAAGTATACAAGGAGTATACCTCTAAAATAAGAGAGACACCATGAATACACTTGTTGTAGTCCATGAACTGAAGTAGAACCTTGAGCAAGTACGACTGAAGTAAAAAAAAACCTTATTTATTTCAAATACAACTAAATCCCATGAACGTCCTTGCTTTAGCAAAAACAAAAAACAAATAAATAAAAACCCACTTTCAGGAGCTCTTTCATAGTTTCTCTAACCAATTGATCACAAAATCCAAACTGACGCATATGCTCAAGGACTCCATTTATGCGTGTAACCTGCAAAAGAGAACCAAAATAACTTTTCAGTGGAGCCCTTGAGCATATGTGTCAGTTTGGATTTTGTGATCAATTGGTTAGAGAAACTGTGAAAGAGCTCCTGAAAGTGGGTTTTTATTTATTTGTTTTTTGTTTTTGCTAAAGCAAGGACGTTCATGGGATCTTTCACAGATTCAAACACTTGAAAGGACCTATGAATAATAAAACAAAAGGGGTGAGTTAAAGCTCCAAAGCGAAAAAAATGAAAATAAAATATAATTATGATTGGTAATCCAGTGTGTATTTTAGCTTTTATACCCAGAAATCAACCAATGCAAAAGAAAATAACTTTTCAGTAACAGATAGTACCTACTCTACCAATATAGGCAGTCTCCATCAGCTGTGCTAAGGGTTCAAGAGCCTGTCCACCAATTGCAGGCAAAGAAAGCATTAAAAGTTCATGCTTTCCACCGACCCAGTATTGATTGACCGGGTGGAGTTCTAGTGTGTATTTTACTGTTAACAAATTAAGAAAATGAAGTTTCAAGATCTGAAACCCAACCAAAAAATAGGAAACTTTAAAAGAAATAGAAAATAATAACATCTTACACAATAAGTAGCAAATCAATTCTTTAAAGACATACTTTCATTACATACAAATTCGTCACTAGCCAACAACTCATGGAAAACAGTATAGAAATATATCCAAACTTAACTCGCTTGCATATAACAGGTTTGTTGGCAAGCATGCTCAATCTATCAGGTAATCCTACATGAATTGCAAATGTGTGTGTCTATATAAGCTTCACTCAAACTAATTTAAAGCACCTCAAAATGATTCAATGGACATGTAGGACCAGAAGTGTCATAATTAGGTTTTGAGTGCATAATACTCACTATTGAGATGCTGAAGAAGATCCTCGCTATTCTTTGACACATCTTGCTCGGCTGCAACCCGTGCAGAACTAGTCTCAACATCATGCTGTTTGGGTTGCCATCAGAAGCATTCCTGTATTAATGCTTTATAAATTAAATTCATAAAGTAGAAAATAAGAATGCGACCATTTGATGTAGTTATAAATAGTTGTAAACACTCAAACATAAACATTAATAAAGTAATATATCAGAAGGAAATGCTTTTCTTTCCCATGATCCCATTAATATACACATACGAAAAAGGGGTTCGATAACACTTATTAACAGTACCCGATAATTGATGGCATAGTTGAAACATGTTCGTTGCCCATCTTATTCACAGACTCGTGTGTCCTTTTTAAGTGCTTGAAAGCCGATTCAACAGTATTTACACTAAGCCAAATAGAGAATGATAAAATCAAAGAAGGGATACATAACATTAATCAAGAGTAAGAGCAACAAATTGATCCAAACTTACCATTGCTGAATGAGTTCCTCCATATGGCAAGATAGTGCAGCAGAGTAATCAGCACTATCTTTGGCATCACTTTCTGTTGTGTAGAAGATGGCTGGCATAAATTTTTTTCATCTGTTGTAGAGTACTCTGAACATCATGGAATATCGAATCTGTTTTACCAGACTCTGATGCTAGAAACTGATTAACAAATAGAAAATTCAGCAAAACCCATAAAATAAAAATTAAAAGGAGTAAAAGCCACACACACACAAGAGACTAAACTAACATAAAAACCAACAAATGAGGTAGAATAGTGGATAATAAAACACCAGGAAACTCAATTTTTTGCTACCTACTTGTTTAATAGAATGTGCATTAGAAGCAGTCAGAGATGAAATTTCCTCTAGTCCAGCATTAGAGCTTGCCGACTCCAAACGCACAACAGTTTGCAACGCCTCAATATGAGATATATACAAAGTCCTTAAACCTGTAACTTTCTCCTTGACATCCATAAAACCCTGAAGGCAAGGACAAGGTGACTAAATCAAAGATGAAAGGAACTCAATAATGTGACTAGCCAATACTACCATACTAAAAAAAATAACATCTAGAGACAATTTCAAAAGCTATATTGAAATTATAGAGCATTTCATTATCCAAATTGGGGCTAAATCAACAACTGAACTGTACAGTCTTTGCTGAAAACCCCCCACGGCTCCCATGAGGGAATCCCATGCGCGGGCAATAAAGTATTGCATGCATTTTCTGCAGTAAATGCAGGTCCCTTAAATGAAAATAAAAAGGATGCTTGATTGGTACCTCTAGGTAAATTTTAGACAAAGATCAAGGAGGATATGAAGCCCTGATGGTAAAATTATATCATAAAATTATTCACAACCAATACAGCAAAAGGTGAAAATCATATCATCCCAGCTACATGAGATAAATGAAATATATCATCCCATAAGGTTAAAAAGCTCAACATACACCAATATTAGGGAAAATATAAATGAAATATAAAATTAATTTTTTCTTTTCTATTGGATAACTTAAACCATATTTAAGAAAATCTTTTACAACATCAACTCTGGATAAACCCAGTGCTCACCGTAGTCACATGTCCTAAGATTTTCATTTTCTTTTTCCAGCAAAGCTCAGAACTAAACCATCATTTTTTTCTGATAGGTAGCTCGTAACTAAATCAACATAAATTAAACTAGTAGATGTATAAATTTAATTATTATAATTGACTTAGGAAATTAATCATCCCATGTTGCTTTTGATTTTTATACTATTGTGCTTTTATATCTTTATAAATAGGACAAAAATAATATAGAAACAAAAGAGTAAAGACATTCAAAACACTAACACTGTTGTTACTTTAGAGAAGTCATCATCAGAAACCTTGCAAACGGATACATATTTTGGACGATTGGAAACTTGTAGGAGTGTTTCACCATTTGTTGAAGCTCTCTTTATGCCTGTGATAATAAAAGTTACAACACAGAACAGAAGGTTTAGTCACCCAAGATAGGCACTTTATAACATTCACTGAAACAACATTCACCAAAAGACTGATCTAGTTTCATGTCCAGTGCAAGTGACAGTAACGAGATATATATAATTAGATGAATCCTAGATCTTCCGAGCTACTCTTCTCTATCTTCTCATAAGCTGTTATTATACAACATGGCCTAGACTTCGAATCAGCTTCATTAAAAGAGTAATTTACACTTAGTTTCCTCAGGTTATACAGTCTTTATTTGACACTTACATTTTCATGTTATCAGAACCAATTCCTAAAACTACAAGCCACATCATATATTTTTTGCTATATTACAATCCACACACACACACATATATATATATATATATATATATGATTGAGTGTGGGTTTACAACTCAATGATTGAGTGTGTAACTTACCAATCAAATCTACATATATATATATATATATATATCCATGCGTGTGACTGTGAAAGTTGCATAATGAAACTGAAAATGGTCTTGGACAACATTCATACTTTCTTATTTTTTTTTTAAATTGGAAAGTATGGAAATGAAAACAAAATTTGAAGTTTTAAGCTACATCAAAACTTAAAGCTTTGCCTTCATCCCATGAACCATGAAAATTGGGTAATTGTTCAAATAGTTTGTCAAATGAACTAAGACTTCACTCTCATATTATCAGATTATGGGGACTCTAGATGACTAAGCAACTCATATTCATGTAAAACAGCCATTACAAAGTGAAACTGCCCTTTAAAGCCACGTGTGACTACTATACTGTCATATGCAGTTTATATGCCCCCCAACCCCCCCCCCCCCCCCCCCCCCCCCCCCCCCCCCCCAAAAAAAAAAAATTATATATATATACACACACACACCAGACCAACAAGTACAAGTATATAAACATATAAACAGTTTAACTTTCTTCTCATTCATAAATTCAGAATCCTGTGTGTGTGTATAGTTTTCTCAAAAGTCCATGCTCCCTCTGTGATTGATAAAGTGCCATATCAACTAAAAGCAGCAAGTTACAGTAGTCACAAACATGATACTAGTTATTACACATTGCCATTAAACGGAGTCAACTACCTAGCTAGTAAAAAAGCCAAAACCCAGTTCCTTTATTTTTAACCAAACCAAAACTTGTCTAAGCATCTTAATTAAATAGTCCTAATTAACATGATCACACGCTTTATGTCCAATTTACAAATTATCCCTACAATGTCAGATGAATCTTGCTATTGTATAATTATTTGAACCACATACAATTTTGTCCAGTGATTCATCAGAAATTTACCTCTTTATCTATGTTTTTCAAGGTTCACCAATTTTGCGTTTTTTAACCCTTGTGTAATGTTTGGGCGGGGGAGGAGGCTGCAAGGCATCATCCTTAGGCTCATCATCATGCTGCAAAGACATTAGATGCATACAATCAATATTCGGTGTAATGATAAGAATAAAGTGAACTGCAAAATAGTATACATAGTAATTAATGTTATTGTACCATAAAGCTGCCTTTGTGTCCTATTTTGTGTCCACCTGTCCCACAAGTGGGTGCTCTTCTAGCACATTGCGGCCTACCTCGTGGGGGTGAGGGTTGATGAGGGGGATGCTCGTCTGCTACATCAGTATCTGGCCGTAGAGTGTCAATCCTAACCGAAGGTCCTAGAGGGTCAGATGAGGATGAGGTAGGTGGGTAATGATGCTCTGTGTAGAGGCCAGGAGTGGGGATCATTGTCATGGGTTCAATACGGGGTGGGTCTATGGGCAAAGTGGGTGCACTGGAGCTGCTGGGTGGGTATGAGGGTGTCTCGGGGTGCATAGGAGGGGTCAACTGAGAATGAATACCAAGATCGAAACTGGGTTTTGAAGGTGGGGTGGGTGAAGGGACCTCAGGCTGAGGAGATGCATCTACCATGGGTGGAGAGACCTCGGACTGAGGAGATGCATCTAGGATGGGTGGAGGGACCTCGGGCTGGGGAGATGCGTGTGGGATAGGTGCAAGTATCTCAAGACTACTTACAACCCGAGGGGTTGCTGCACACTGACCACGGCCCCTAGCTGCAGTTGTGCTTGGACTTGCTGTAGTAGGCCGACCACGGCCCCTAGCTGCAGTTGTGCTTGGGCTTGCTGTAGTAGGCCAACCACGGCCCCTAAGTGCGCTTTTGCTTAGGTTTGTAGTAGCACAGCGAGCACGAGTCGGTGTACTTAGGGGTGCAGCGCTCATGCTTGGGGTTCCAGTAGTTGCTGATTCAGTCTCATGCCCATTGTTTGCCTGCCCATTTGCTACAGGATCACCACCAAGCCTAGCCACATGATGTAGGACGCGCCGAACATGGTTGTGTCCTCGGCTGCCTACAGGAAGCATCTCCAACAGCGCTAAATGACTTTTAATTTGAAACGGAGAAAGAACAAGTACAATAAGATTTGAGACATTTATGTAACAATTATAGAATGGATAATATAGTACTTATTAATCTACTCAAATACTCAACTAAACTAAGAACTAAAAGTTTTATTATAATACTATATGCAACAAAAAGTCTTTGTAATTAAATGTCAGTCAGATCAACCTAGATTTGTTGAAAAAAGAAATCAATTGATTCTACGTTCGTACATGTACTAAAGGAAAAACAAAGCAGGCAATAAAATCTAATTAGAATACATTACCATTATATCTAATTTAGCGCTGTTGCGGTCAACATACTTTCGAGTGACGGGACGGTACCAGCGGTAATAATCATGATCGTGGGGCATCTCACCAATGTGAGGAGGTGCAAGGCAAAGTCGTTGTTGTCTTGTATCCCATGTAATAATATATGGTTCATGCTCCTCCCTCCAATTCTTTTCCACCTTCCCACGCAAGTCTATTCTATGCAATCTATCATCGTACACAACACGTTCAGGCCGCTGCTGCGCCAACCCAAACTGTCGAAAGACACGGTCCGGGTGGTGTATCTCCACTATGCAAAAACACACAAGCGGCACCCTTGCCATCCATGTATCCCTCCCTGCAACGCAGAAGTCAGGAAGGTGGCCGAAGTCTGCCTCGTATGGCTGCCACGCAATCTACAATAGAAACAAAAAACATTTATCATAGCATCTTAAAATGTGAAACAAGGGAGATATGTTAAAGGATGAAGCAATCATATTCTTAAGGAAAATTAACATAACCAAACAGAATTATTGAATATTATTACCTGCTCCGCCTGCATTGTAGTTAATTGCTCGCGATAGTGGGTCAAGGCCGTGCCGGATGGCCTACTCTTCGAGCTTGGCACCCACACCCACCTACAGTTACAAGCGAATAACATAAGATAAGATAATACAACTTAGTTACTAAGAAGAATACATTGCATAACACACTAAATATCAGGAAAATACTTACTTAAATGCAAGTGGAGCATATGTCCATGGGCCATAATCACATCCAGGTGGGGGCTCTATCCTCGAGCACAAGAATGGCAACCTTGCCCATGCCCAATATTGGACCAAGGTGTACACCCCACCAATCTGCGATGCCCCTTTCTCACTTGCCCGACACAACTCTCTGTACAACCAGGCCAAGCAACCACTACCCCAACTATACTGTGGCGGATCATGAAGGTTTCGTAGGAACTCCAAGAATATCAGATGCACCATATCTCCAGACTTGTCCATGAAAAACTTATCCCCTAGTAGTGCTAAAATATAGACCGGGCATATTGGTGAATCTAAATCTCCATTGCGTCATGAGACAGTGGTGCTGCAATGGCTTCAGCATGGCGGCTGATGAGAATTCTTTGCCCCACCAAAATTTTGTTGTCATTTGCCAGAGTAAAACCAAGGAACTCCGTGAATATCAGATGCACCCTATCTCCAGACTTATCCATGAAAAACTTATCCCCTAGTAGTGCTAAAATATAGACCGGGCATATTGGTGAATCTGAATCTCCATTGCGTCATGAGGCAGTGGTGCTGCAATGGCTTCAGCATGGCGGCTGATGAGAATTCTTTGCCCCACCAAAGTTTTGTTGTCATTCGCCAGAGTAAAACCAAGGAACTCCGTGCACAGTCCACTCCAATCCCCATCCAGCATAGCAGTCGGCCCAGCAACCAAGACCTCACCGTCTATAGGAAGTCCGAAAATGACCTCCACATCTTGTAGGGTGATTGACATCTCACCATATGGAAGATGAAACGTATGAGTCTCCGACCACCATCACTCAACTACGGCCGATATTAGGCAATTATCTATCTTTCTGGAAGGGCCCCTAAACAATCCTTCTAGCCTTAGCAACTTGATAATACCAATCACCCGATTATCTTGCATCTGAATGTTTGCCATCTCCTTAGTGCGACCACGGCACGTAAGTGGGCCCAAGTCCTGCAAAATCGATACAAAATTATCGCAGTTGTTAGAACAAGATATACAACTTTGAAAGAACTTGCTAACCAAAAGTCAAAGACAAAGTAAAAATTAAAGCGGTTGTTAGAACTAGATATTTTACCTCGCCATTCCAAATGTCCTATGATTGATGATATTGTTGTCGGGTCAACAATGACTCATCAAGCAGACCAGGGCGCACGATATCTAGCTCCTCATCAATCCGAGGCTCCATACTGCAAAGTGTGCTACTGTGAGATCATTAATAGTGTGGGGGCAAAGGAATGCTATTCTACATGTAAGGAAAATCTATACTAAAGAGCAGCTTATTGGCATTATTTAAAACCCAAAAAGATCTGAAATTGAAAAACGAAAAACCATCCTTAACACAGTTTAGGATCTATTAATTATTCTATTTTCTAACAATAGGTTTTGCAACAAGTTTCTATAAATTAATTAACCTAACAACAAATTCACCATATGGACCCACACAATACCATATAAAGCATCCAGTGTTCTCAATTGCTTGCTTTCTAGGATCTACTAATTCATACTGGACTTTTTTTTTATGTAAATTCAATTAATGGATTTGACTAGGAGTCTTTATATATCTCTCACACATACACAAGTGAATCAAAGTTCAGAAATAATAGACACAAAAGACTGCCTTGTCAAGTTGAGAGAAGCCTCCTTGCTTCTAACTCTATCATTTTGTGTACAAGAGTAAAAAGTATGATAACTTAAACTATATAAACATAATACAGGCAGATGAACCTTGTAAATGCAGAATTAATAGCCGTGCCATGGTTGGAGTGGTGGAAAGCGAATGGATAAGCAGAGAAGTAGATTAAAATTGTTACATCACAAGTTAGGAAGGGGCAAAGAAAATAATAGATATAATTAATCTAAAATCAGTTGATTTAGGAACCTAATTGAAGCATGTATAGATTCAATAAGGTCACTAGCTGATTCAATTGAGCATGACAAAGATCCACAAAAAGAGTTTATGTTCTTCACTAATTTAAACCAACTTGACAAGCTTAAACTTCTAGCCCGAGAACATCTTATCTTCCAAACAATTAATTAGTGCAATTGTTCTAGTAAGTAACTGTGAGATGGAATCATAATAAATGTGCTGAAATTATAAAGCAATATTGAAGTTACACCATGTTTGGAAAATTTCAATGAAAATAACTTCCTAATATGATTGCATGCTAACTTTCAAGGATTTAGAGGCAACCTCCCAACTCAAAAGAAATTGTCAACTCAAAGGAAACATCTTGGTAATAAATCAAAAGAAAATTAAACAAATCGTTGAAAATATTATAAAATATTTTGGAGTGGACATGGACATTACATGAAATTGGTAATGTTAACAAAAAGTTAAAATTTTATATAGTGAGTGAATGAACTTGGTAATGTTATGAATCAAAACTAAAAGAATCAATATGTACCTATATATTTATTCATGTACATGTTCATTTAAAATTTTGACTCTTTGTTAATAAGTTATGCAGAGTTTTCCTAGCATGATGGAGCTTTTATTTCTATGGCTTTAGTTACAATTATAGTTCCTAATTCAGGACCGGTTGGTATTATCAACATTACTCAAATTCTTTGTCTTGCTAAGGAATTCTAGACATGATAGGAACTGCAAATTTGTTATAGTCTGGAGTGAATCAAAACTAATCTTTTTGGAGTGGTAATCTAATTTTAGGATAAAAAAATTCCCTACAAACTAAAAAAAAAGCATATATATTTTTCAAGTTTTGAGCATTTTGCCCACCTAGTTAGTTCATGGGCAGCTCTATTCATCTCTCTAGGAACCCAATTGAAGGAGGGTGCTCTGCACTTGGTCACCTTGTTCCTAATACCATCAATAATTGCCTTAACCACCAACTAGGATATGGATTTGGTATCATACTTACCTCCACATAGGTTTTTACATCTCCTTGAATCAACATAAGCCATGCTTTATTGGGAAATTTCACATACTAACTATGGTGAATATCCTCTTATTTCACCTTTTTCTTATTCCTATATGGCCATCCCATAACACACATAGCAAGGAATACCCATTAAGCTTTTTATAACTAAAGAAAATTAAATTTTGAATTTTTATTAAAAGCCCATAAACACAATCTTGATTCTTGAATGACAAACAAAATAAAGAGAACTCCTTTATCCATTTATTCTCAATCCCACCAAAACAAAAACAAAAAAAACAAAAAAAAAACAAAATTCTGATTTCAATGACATCTATGTCTACAAATATAAAGAAATTTTAAACAAAACCCAAATGAGCATGTATCAAAAGCAACTGAAAACCCAAGTAAATCCACAACCCAAAAACAAAAACAACAGCAGCAACAAGTCCTTCAGTCAAAATAAGTTCTAACATTTAGATTTCTAACAATGTGTAACCCACCATGCAAAAAGCCCAATTCTATAACATAAATTCAGCAAAAGGGGAATAGAGAACTGTTACCTAGCAAGCGAGATGAAGAACGAAGACAATAAACAAAGCAGAAGAGAGCCCGTGGAGATTGAGACCACAGGGTAGCTGATTTGGGAGTGAGAGTGAGTGATTTTGAAAGTTTAGAATGAGTGAGTTTGAGAGTGTGGAGTGTTTGAGAGTGTGGAGTGTTTGAGAGTGAGAGTGCAGATTTTAGGTTTTAAGTGTTTATGAAACTTGGGTTTAGAAGGAGTGTAATAAAAAACTTTAAATAGAAATCGAGTTTTAGATACTCGAGTTTGTAAAGCGAGTTTTAAAAACTCGATATCCACATGGAAAACTTTGTCCACATCAGTCTATGGAAAAACCCCAAAAACAAGTTTTAAAAACTCGAGTTTTAGTTGAATCTCGAGTTTTATAAACTCGAGATGCTAGTTTTATATATTCTTCCATAACCGGGCAACTAATGAAATTCTTAGCATATTAAAGTTATTTGGCAAGGGTGTTCGGCGATGAGGACACGGAGAGTAATAGAGAAAGAGAGAGGCGATGAAATCAAAAAGTTTCAAAAAACAATTTTGCAGACCTAAAACCTAGGGAGAACGGTAAACAGAGAAAGCCCAGAGTAGGGACCAGGGAGAGAGAAAAATCTGCCACCATCAGAGAGACAGGTCATGTACCCATAACTGGTAAAGTTATTATTTTTGTTTTTGTTTTTTTCCTCTTCGTTTTCAAATCTGGGAATTGAATATAATTTAGGTTTGAATTTCTTGGTTCGATTGGTTTAGATTTATATTTTTTTAATAATTTAATCTTTTCTTTTCTTAAGTCTAAACGTGAGAATTGGAGTTTGTTTTTTTGGGTGGGAGTGTTTCTTTTTAATCTAAACGTGGGAGTGTAGAATTGTGGCAATTTGGGAGTTTTTTTTATTTTTTTTTTTAAATTCTAAACGTGGTAGTGTTTTAATATAATTATATCTATGTTCGTACAGCGAGAGAAAGATACTCTCACAAAGAGAGACAAAGTTCGTATGGCGCCAAGAGAGTAATATCTAAGTTTCACCATTACTGTCAATTTTTCTACCGCCATCCATTCTGTTCCCTCGCCAAACTCAAAACACCAAAACCGCAGGCACAAACTGGAATTGAGATTGAGGAACAGAAATCTAAGTGCCAATAACTCCGTCGATCAGGCTATTTACCTGCCGTCATCAAATCAACGAAACTGCCACCGGTAATTTTTCCCCCTTTCTTAGATATGGGTATGAAATATGACTTAGTTTTGGGTATTTTGGTTGGATAGGTATAGATTTAGATGTTTGCTTTGATGTTTTGGGATTTTCTGTTACCGTTTGTAGATTCCAGATTTTGATGTTGTTTGTTTTTTTTTTTTTTATAGATATGTTTATTTAACTTAGGGAAAGGGTGATTTTCTCTATGTGGTGATGGAACATCTGAGAATGAATGGGGGCATATTAGGGAAGCTTGATACTGTAGATGTGGTTGAGGTCATATGCATAGTTTTCTTATTTCAACAAATCATGTATTCAAGTTGTTTTTTGTTAGACGTTAATATATATATATATATATATATATATTTTTTTTTTTTTTTTTTGATGGAGTTAGACGTTAATAATTGAGAACTCATATATTCTGATGTTTATTCATTATCATTTTTCTGATGTTTATAACCATTCACTGAGTCAAACAAAGTAATGATTAACAGTACAAGATTTTAAAAGTAATTTACTAATGTTAGTCAATCTATAAGTTCAATTAAAAGGGAAAGGAAAAGAAATATACCAATGTGGATGATTATGATTTATGACCATGTGCATATGATTATGCTATAGAAAACCATAAAGAAAAAGGAATAATCCAAACTTGAATGGTGACCACGTGAAGATGAGAGATACTTTTTTAATGGTGGCCGATTATTTCAACAATTACATGTTGGTGCATACACATGTATGAATGAAAAGTTGCTTATGTGGGTGAGGTGTATCCAATGTATATTGAAGACTGAATTATATAATGGATAGAAGGATTTGATTATCAAAGGTGATACAACCTCAATATCAACACTAAGGGAGAGTGATTGCAGGTATTCTAAACTAATTATTGTTACTTTTTTTTTTTTTTTTTTTTTGGCTTTATATTTTGTGTGTATAAATATAATCAAGCTAAAATATTACTTTATTATGATAGTGGTGGGTTTTAACAATAAGTGAAAATAGTTATTCCATACTAATAGAATTTCTTTATAATTCATGAACCTCACATTCTGTACACTAAGCACAGTGCAGTTTTTGGCCCTTTTTGGGAAGGTTAATGTTTAGACGTTGAAAGGTGATGAATTGTATTTTTTGGCATATTGATTGATGGACTTTTACACTTTTCAAACATCTGGAGAATCTTTCTATAACATATTATTCACAATGATTTATTATAACTATTACAAAAACAGAGAGTACAGAGATAACGGGGAAGGCATATATATGTGGATTCAATGAGAAGAAAAAACAAAACTCAAGAAAATCAGGTACCTATAAGCAAGCCATCAGGGACGCATAAACTTTAGGACATGAACATAAGATTGAGATCACAAGGAATGAAACCAAACAGCAGTAGGCAAAAAACTGTCACCCACTGGATCATGGCAGTTTGGCATTATCAATGTTTCTATTCTACCTATAGAAAGGGACCCATCAGAACAAAATCGTCTTGATATCTCTTTGATGCTATTGGTTTTGGTAGCATTTGCATGAATGAAACTAGGTCATGGACATTATTTGCAACCTCAACATCCCACACCTGGAAAAAAGACCACTTAAAATTCCGCCATGTTTACAATTAAAATGCCAAAAGTCATAATGTTTCGCTAAAACACTGCACGATCTAAAAACTGAAACCCAAAACACTACATCAATTGGGCATAAGTGATCAAAAAGTTTAAAAACATGACTTTGCAGACCCAAAACCTAGACTTTTGGTAAACAAAGAAGTCATAAAGTGGGGACTAGGGAGAGAGAAAAATCTGAGACCGCCAACTGCTTCAAGCTGTAAGACAATCCAGCCTCTGCCACCACCAGACCCTCTACCTTCTCATTTGGCCGATTAAGCAAACCGCTTCACTATTTTTTCTACCGTTCTGTCACCACGTCAAAACCTTTACCAGTAAGGTTTTTTGTTTTGTTTTAAAATTATATTGTTTAAATATGATTTAGGCTTGGCTATTTCAATTGAATTGATTTTGATTTAGGCTTAGGTTTGGGTATGTGATTTTTTGAATGCGAAATTCTTTAAAGAAATATCATGTTTTAGGTTTCAAATATGCTCTTGATTTTTTATTTGTTCTTCACAATGTTGTTTTGTTAATCATCTTATAGGTTCTAAACACAACTTTGTTGGAAATAATTCTATTTACATTGTTTAAATTTGAGACAAAATTAAGAGATAAGAGTCCCTAAGGTTTATAGAGAAATCTAAGGGTCACCCCTACAAAAGCCGCCACCTGTTATCATTAAACCAATCCATACTGTTAGATTTCTAAAACCTCTACCAGTAATTTAAATGAATAAATAGATAGTTGTGTTTTATATAGGTTTTGATTGGCTTAGTTTTGATTAGGTATTTGGGTTAATATTAGGCTTTGAATCAAGCTTTTTTTTGTTTGCGGAAGAACATAAATTCATGCCATTCTTTTATGTGTTTTTAATTTAAATAATAGATAATTCCCTCTTCTTTATGTTTTGGTTTCCTATGTTCTTTTTTGTGGTTGACAAATTATTTAAGGTTTTTCTTTTTCTCTCTTAATTAAGCTTTTCTTGCATTTGTGATATAAATGACAAAGATTTCACAGATCATATTGTTTGAGGCAAGTAATTTCATTACAATGAGTATTAGCAAATCAACAGCAAGCTTTTCGAATTCCCCCTTTTATATTATTTTCAGCTTAATTGTTTTGTTTCTTGCGTTGCACAATGAACCAAATTAACGGTTTTTTTAAGACTTGCCCAATCTCATTATATCTCAAGGTCAAGGTATTTTTTCTTTTTTATGTTCTTTTCTCCTTATTCTTTAAATGGTTTTCTTTTTGCCTACATGAATATTAGATGGGGATAGAATCTCTAGAAAATCACCCCATTCTCCCTCTCTCAAATTTTGCTTTTTGTTATATGCACACTAAGTGTTTAATAAAATAGCTTCATTTTTTCCCCCTTTCAACTTCAACGAACTTTAATATAATTATATGAAAGGTTTGTTGTTTGTGAAGTTGAGGTGGATCTATGAAAAGGGTTTTGGGTAAAATGGAAGGTTTGTTGTAGTCTTGTCAATTTAAATTATTTTGGTTGTTTTAGTTGCACACCTCTAATTAGTGGCATTTATCTATAAGAAATTGTAAATTGTACGTTTTTAGACCCCTTAAAACACAACCAGATTAACCTAGTTAATTAGCCAAGTAATTACTTAGTCAAATTATCAGATCTAGGTTAACACAAATATATCATATCATTGTAAAGTGCTGAATATAAAGAACACAACAATATGATAACCTAGGAAAACCAAACTGGTAAAAAACTTGGGGAGGATTTAACCTAGGTATCCTCAAGGTAAAACAAATCCACTATGAAAGAATTGAAGTTTACACAATAGCGACTTAGATCACTAACATCCTATTGTTACCTCGAGTAGGAAACTTACTACCACGACCACGTGACAGCTCCGAGTCCACGAACTACTTCTTTCTTGGATTCCCAGCAAGTACAAGCACTCCCGCTTGTATATCTTTAAGCTCTTGAATCTGCAACTGAATTGATAACCAAGCTCTCGACATCAATCTTGAGATTGATAACCCTGAGTGTATGTGAAGGAAAACACCTCTAGATCTTATAAAAGATTTACACACACAGCATAAAGAGCATCCTCAAAACGTGGCTAGAGTTTTCCCTTTTATACTTAATACAAAACACAAAACCCTACACGTCAAACGGGCTTAGGCTGAGTTGGAAAATTCTGCAAGAAAACAATATGCACGAGCTTCAATCGATTGAGTCAAATTCTCGATCAATTGATCCAGGCAGATTTACATAGTAAATCCTGTAGTACACTCGATTCCAACTTTACACTTTAAACATACTTTGAATAAGTCTAAAACAAGACTAAATATTTTGATCATGGTTTACCAACATTACAAAATGAAGTTCTAATACATTTAAACCTAAAGGATTAGAACCCAACATAAACTTATATTGATCTATCAAAAATAAAATTTGCATTTCTTTCAAATTGCTTTATTCAGGGTTTTTTTTTTTTTTTTTTTTTTTTAATGTAACAAAAAAAAAAGGGTATTTTGATAGGAGCTTTGCTAATTTGTTTATATCATGTCTCTGAATGCAAGTAATCTTATCCTAAAATTTTAGCTTTTTTGTGGTTTGTTTTCTTTGCGTGAGTGTCTTCGTTTGCTTGAGCAACTTCATACTCTATGAGATCTAAATAATATTTTATGTTGTCTTTTGACACTAAAGCTACTAATTACATTACTAGCAATGAAGATTAAGTTAATTAATTAACAATTAAATATCTTGATAACTCTGTTTCAGTTGACCATGAAAGTTCAATTTGCGTATGAAACACCCTTGAACGTTTAGACCCCAATTACAAAATTATCAATTCAAGCTTTATATCAAACAATCAATGTGCGGAATATGATAACAAGCTTATATCAAAATTGATAAATACTCTAAGCAAAATATAAACATATCCACAGCAGTAAATATAAGGCAAAGATAAGGGAAGGAAGATGCAAACACACGGACAACACACGATGTGTAATTGAAGAGGAAACCGAAGCCCTTGGCGTAAAACCTCTCCGCCGCCCTCCAAGCGGTCAAATAATCCACTAAAGAATATAATTGGGATACATAAACAGCAGAAGACCCTCCAAGCCTAATCTACCCAAGTACTTAAGCCCTCCAAGCTTCTTGCTCCAACGAGGTTACGCCGAACCTATTTCTTCTTTAGCTTCTCGGATTCCGCTACTAGACCATAGCATCAACCAATGTAGATTGGTTCCTTCCTAATTGCTTCCTAACAGCACCAAATGAACCTTCTCACAGACGTGGGTGTGGTGAGATAAGGATTTGGTAAAATGCCTCTTAAAGGTATAACAATGGAGAGGAAGAGAGAAGAGGAATTTGTAGAGTCTCTAAGGTGAAGATTGGGGATGAGGCAATCTTGTTTTTCTCTAGGGTTTCTCTCACAAAATTCTCTCTGGAATCTCTCTCAATATGGTGGGTATAAGGGTCTATATATAGTGGGATAAGAAAGGAATGCAAAACGTTAGTTTTTGCCAAACAGGGCATTTTGGCTACTTGACCTCGTGACTGGGTCAAGTCGCGAGTTCAAGCCGCGAGCTAACGGCCTAGCCAGCCTGGGACTTTTGTCCTATAGTGCGACAGCTGGCGCGACTCTTCAGCTTCTGGCATGCTTGGCACGTGTACAAACATTTGGCGACTTGCAAGCCACGACTCACCCTCAAGATCCAGTCGCGAGACTCTGTTTTCTTGCACACTCTTGAGCATTTCTTCACACTCTCTCACACACTACCCTTACAAGCTTTCCACCTAAATACAGGGTTACTAAGTGCTGAATTACAAGCAAATTGGCACGAAATAAAGCCAAAAAGATGGTTGATTAAACTCAACCTTACAATCTCCCCCTTTGGCTATTCCGTGACAAAACCCTACAACAGACTCTAGACTTAAAGCGCGAATTGGGAACAGTTGAACAAAACTCACTCACACCTAACTCTAGATTCTGTTAAGCTCTTGAACATATGAATAAGTAACTCCTGAAACAAAATAACATAGCAATCTCATTGTATGCAGAAAACTTGATATGCATATAGAGCAAAAGTAGCATGATCAAGCAAAAATGAACTTAAGCATTAAAGCAATGATTCATGGCAAGATCAAAACATGCAATCACTATAACCAAGTGATCACAATGCTCATTCACACTTGGAATGAACATCCGGACATTCAAGTTGACAAACACAAGGCAAATCACTTGAATGACCAACACTCAACCAATGCACAGTACATGAAGTATGTGCATCCAGGAAAAATCCTACACGGGCACAAGAGTGACAGTACTTGAAAAAGGATGCATAGCATTACGATAGAAGTACTGATTTAACAAAGCACAAAGGCTGCATAAAGTATGGTATAAACCACAAAGGCCTACATATGTGCATAAACAAACCCTTAAAGCTTACATAAGCAACATGGGTACAAAAACATAGAAAAACCATAGCTGAATAACTGAATAAATTCATATAATATATTTAATAACAACAAAAATAAATAGTTGTACCAGAGAGCCCACAAATTTTCCAAAAGTATAGGACCATACTAACAAGGGTAAAGGCTAAGTATGAATAACAACTATAACAACTATAATAAAACACTCCCCCTTTCATTATACACCCTCCTTTTCATGTTTTGGCTTTCTCTCCCCCTTAAGATGCTCTCCCCCTTTTTGGCATGAATAGCTAAAGGCTTTCTTCCAGCTTCTGTTGGATGTTATCTAATTGTAACTCAATGGCTCCGAGACGCATTTGAGTTTGACTGTGAAAGGAGTTGAGAAGCCGTTCCAAATCAGAAATCTGCTGAAATACATTTTCAATGAAGAAACTTTGCTTGGGAATTTGGAATCCAGGAGGAATAGATGGGGTGCTAGTTGACTATATAGGAGTAGCTATAGCATGAGCAGATGGAGATGCTTGAGAGGATGGTTCACACTTAGGTTTCTTAGAGGAGTGACTCTTGCTTGCTTGGAGAGAGTACAGGGATATCGGTCGAGGACGAGACAAGAATTTCTCATCTGATGAAGGACTAACACCTTCACGAAGAACAATCTTCATGATTAGACTGCAGAAAGGAAGTATTGTTCATGTTGCTGAACGAGCCGATGTCTTCCCAATGGTTTGGAATATATGAGCACAAATGTCAATTGGAGCACCAGTAATCAGATCACACAGAAATTGAGCCCTTCCAAGATTGATGAAGGTAGTATTTGATAGAGGGTAGAGATTGAAAAACATAATCAGCTTTAAGGTTGTCAGTTCGGGCGAAAACAATGCAATGCTTATTGATGACCCTGTGCTTCCCACTGCATGTTCATTCCCAAGAACTTGGAGGATGTCTTGTGCCTAAAGCACTCTATCATCATATGGAGTTCGATCGACATTACTTGGTCTAGAAATGCTAAGTACCTTAGCAATGTAGTCTGCATTTAAGGAGAATTCTGTTCCTCGCACCCAGAATTTCAACTCAACACCTGTGAATCTGGCATTGGAGTAGAATTCTTTAACCAGTTCTTCGATCGGATCCTCAAAGTTTCCAAACAAGTCAGCCCAATCTCTGTCCTTAAAAATGTTAGGAATGAAAGTTTCCTCTAGAGTATCAAACTTGACGACACGTTCCACAATGGGAGACGACTCTTTGAAGATGTCTGCGTAGGTTTTTGAATCAGTAGGAGTCCTGAACCACTCAATGGCAGAGTCCCTGGATGACTTAGATGACAACCATGTCCGTTTAGCAATTGGGGTTGATGAATCATCAGTCACAATGCCTTTACCTCTGGATGAACAACGAGTTAACTACAACAAAACAGACACAGAAACAAACCAAATACAATACCACTAGAAGCAACCATCAGATTGGTTATTTTCAGTAATAAGTCAGTTAAAGGGAAATGTACCCAGAAATGACCAAGAGGCAATGAAACAAGATATGAAGAGTAGGAAGTGAGCATGAACACTCCAATGCAGTAGCACACCCAAAATATGAAAAACAATAACACAGGGCAAAACACATATTACTCATAGATATTGAAAATCAAAACCAAAGACATCATTCAGAAAGACCCATGGAGAAACCCCAAACCCCTATGCCCAAAGGCAATGCTCAGAACATAACAAGCAATTAGAAGCATTAACAAGGTACTTAGTTAACACATCAAACAAGATAAGAGCAATACTCAAATAGTCAGACTCAACATTTTGAGCAAACTCATGTTCGAACCTAATATGTTGCAGAACACAAATGTAACTTACAAAATAGGAAACGGAACATCAGAACCTTAAGAATAAAGTAGAGGGAAGAAAAACCATACCTTTTTCTTGGAGTTTGATGCAGACATGATGCAAAAATGAAGTCTTTTTTAGTGAGACACAGAGTGTTTGAGTGAGGGAATGAAGAAGACAATGAACAGTTACTGATATTCGAGAGAAAAACTGACCAAAAATTTTGAAAGCTGTCTTTAAAACGCAAAACACGCGTTTTTCGCTACTAGAGCAAGTCGCCAAGGTAAGCCGCGAAACACTATGAAGCAAGATTCTTGAAAAATCTTCTAAGTGTTTTTCACAACTGGAAGATCTACCCGCGAGAGAGTCGCGATCTGAGCCGCGAAAATCTCTGAGTGCCCTTCGCGATTGAACCTTCCACCCGCGAACAAGTCGCTAATATGAGCCGCGAAAAATGCAAAAACTCAAATTTTGAAAAATTTTCTAAGTCTTTTTCGCGACTTGGTTATTGACTCGCCAGTAAACCGCGAAAAATCTCTGAGTGAGCTCGCGACTGGTACTAGCGACTGGGCCAACCTGCGACTTAGTCGCCAAAACAGGGCAAATAGTTTTTGAAATTTTTGATATTTTTGTAAAAAAAAATACTTTCCAAAAACAACTAAAAACACTCAAAAGTATTTTTGTGTTTGATCAAACAAAGATTGAGCATGTGAAAACACATTTAATCAAGTACAATCACACAAATGAATATGGCATTCATTGAACATAGACTTGTGTGTTGTGTGTGGATATCAAAAATAAGATAGTTCCTAGTCCAATGTGATCAATTCAATCAAGGCATGCACAATTAGCACTAGATAATGTGACCTATCTCAATTATAGAAACATGCATATATGACCTCTCACAAGAACTTGATTACATTCTTTGAAGCTTTTCATTTGGCTCCATATTCAATAAATCATTTGCACTTTTTGGGCAAAGAAAATCTCATTGTGAGATAAATGCCTGAAATTTTTGATATTTCAATTGATGAATTAGCCTTTGGCTTTTTGGGCATCAAACATTTTATTTTGATCGCTTTTCCTTTTTCCTAGTCAAATACTAGTATGTGCGACAGGCTTTTACAGCTCTATATCTCTTTTCATTTGGAGATTTACATTTAGAGAGCTCTTTTAAACAAAACAAAAATAAAGAGTGGGAAGATATATAGGCATGAGTCTATGCATGTCTCAAGATCAACAAAACCATTCACTAGTCATTCATGACAAGGTTGAAGATCGATTTAAAACAGTCACATAGATTTCAAAATCTCTTCCACAATGATACGAGCGCATAGAAGACAAGCTAAGCTCGTAGATGCACAAAGCTATTTGTACAAAGGTACAGGGCAAAATATGATTTGAGACAAAAACACAACAAAGTTGATCAAACTTTTGGATTTTCTACTTTTTATGTGTTTTTGGATTTTTTTGACACAACAGAAAGAATTGATCAAAAACCAAATCAGCAATGTGAAAAACAATTTAACCAAAAACTCATAAAAAAAAATAAAAAAAATTTAGCATAAACTTGCAAGAAGCAAAAACAACCAAGCATATACACAAAATATGGGAAGTATTAATGCATGGACATGTTGCAATGCTTATGCATGAGTACCCTTCGTCACCCACACGTCACGTGCGTTTGGGGTGATATCCTTAACAGATTGGGTACGAGAATTAGGGCTATCAAACCTTCGTGTGAAGCTTTTAATACAGTTGGTGAAGGCACCGATCATCTTCATCACATCCGTCATTCCTAGATCATGGTTTTGACTTCTTGGTTGCTCACCACCCCAAAACCTCTTGTCATTTCTTCTTCCTCGTGACCGGGTTGCGCTTGCATTGTTGTCTGCTCTCAGCTTTTAACAGTTGGGTCTAGTATGTCCTCGCAATCCGCAATAGTGACACACATACTCTGTTCTTGGACCCTGTTGTGGTCTTGAGAGAGATCTTGCTCTGGTTTCGTGTCTGCCCACAGATTGATTTCGGGGCTTATTCACCATCCGCTGCTCAACCACATTCTTCTTCTTCTCAACCTTAACACTTTCAGGAATGGACTCTTCCACAATTGGCTCTATGGCCTTCACAAATTTTACTTCTTTGGTAGCTTTGGTCGATGAGCTACTCCCTCTGATATATCCCAACCCGGACTTGTCCGAGAAGTATTTTTGAGAAGAAACAACATCTTCCAGCTTTTTGGAGGAGACCCTTTCTATCTTGGCTTGTGCTTGCACCACCTCTTGCTTAAGAAATCTTACTTTGGTATAAGCTTCTGATAACTCGCCATTTAGTGTTTCAATTTCACACTTTGCCTCCTTATATCTGGCTAGAAGACTTTTGTAGTCCTCTTCAGCCCTTTTCATCTTCTTCACAACTGCCTTTTGCAACCCTTGCATACTCACCCGATTTCCCAAGGAGTAAAGTGTAATTCTCTTAGAGAGTAGCTGTATTTCTATCCTCTTCGGCATTTGATTCTTCAACAACTCCAATAGACTCCAAATCAGAATGCTCTCCAAGCTCCTTCACAAGTGTATCCAAATCATCTAAGGATTCCACATAAGCAATGGTCATGAATGCGAAGAAATTTCCCTTTGACTTCAAGTAATTAGGGCATTCTTTTTTAAAGTGCCCATGTCAATTACATTCAAAACATGTATTCCTTGTGAGGATTGGGAATCTTTACCATCTTTTCTTCGGAATTCTTTCTTCTCCTTCCCGGAACTCTGAAATTTTCCTTTGTCACCAAATTTCCTACTATTCTTGAGCTTTAGGAATTTCCGAAAGTTCTTTACAAGATACGCCACATCTTTGTCTACTGTATCCTCTTCCGAAGAGTCATGAGACACCATTCTCTCATCAATTGTCTTAAGAGCAAGGGATTTGCTCTTCTTTGCTGAAGGAAGGGACAACTCATATGTCTGCAGAGAACCAACAAGTTCTTGAACCTTGATGTCGTCAAGATCTTTGCTCTCTTCAATGGTTGTAACTTTAGCACAAAAACTCTCTGGTAGTGACCGAAGGATCTTCCTTACAATTTTCGAGTCCTCCGTCTTCTCTCCCAAGTTAAATTTTCCAACGACCACTTCATTCAATTTACTATAAAACGAGTCAAAAGACTCATCCTTACTCATCTTTAGCTCCTTAAAGCGAGTGGTCAACATCTGAAGTTTGGTGTCCTTCACTTTCTTAGTCCCTTCATAGGTTGTCTCCAGAATTTCCCATACTTCCTTAGCAATGGTGATATGCGAAATCCGGTGAAATTCTTCTGGAGAGACACCGCAGAAAATAGCATTTAATGCCTTGCTATTTGCATTGGCCGCCGCAAGAGCAGCCTCATCCCAAGTAGACTTGGCAGCCTCTGGCCTTGTCCATCCTACTTCAACTGCATCCCACATAGCATCATCAATAGAACACAAAAACGCCATCATACGAACTTTCCAAAATTCATAATTATTACCGTCAAAGAACGGTGGTACATTAAGAGATTGAGACCTATCCATCTCAAAGGGAATCAGGGATCACACTAAGGTATTAAAACCACAGCAAGTGTACCCGCTCTGATACCAAATGAAAGTTCAATTTGGGTATGAAACCCCCTTGAACGTTTAGACCCCAATTACAAAATTACCAATTCAAGCTTTATATCAAACAATCAATGTGCAGAATATGATAACAAGCTTATATCAGAATTGATAAATACTCTAAGCCAAATATAAACACATCTACAGCAGTAAATATAAGGCAAAGATAAGGGAAGGAATATGCAAACACACGGACAACACACGATGTGTTATCGAAGAGGAAAACGAAGCCCTCGGCGTAAAACATCTCCGCCACCCTCCAAGCGGTCAAATAATCCACTAAAGAATATAATTGGGATACATGAATAGCAGAAAACCCTCCAAGCCTAATCTATCCAAGTACCTAAGCCCTCCAAGCTTCTTGCTCCAACGAGGTTACGCCGACCCTATTTCTTCTTTAGCTTCTCGGATTCCGCTACTAGACCATGGCATCAACCAATGTAGATTGGTTCCTTCCTAACTGCTTTTCAACAGCACCAAATGAACCTTCTCACAGACGTAGGTGTGGTGAGATAAGGATTTGGTAAAATGTCTCTCAAATGTATAACAATGGAGAGGAAGAGAGAAGAAGAATTAGTAGAGTTTCTAAGGTGAAGATTGGGGATGAGGCAATCTTGTTTTTCTATAGGGTTTCTCTCACAAAATTCTCTCTAGAAGCTCTCTCAATATGGTGGGTATAAGGGTCTATATATAGTGGGATGAGAAAAGAATGCAAAACGTCAGTTTTTGCCAAACAGGGCATTTTGGCGACTTGACCGGCTGTAGTGCGATAGCTGGCGCGACTCTTCAGCTTCTGGCATGCTTGGCACATGTACAAACATTTGGCGACTTGCAAGCCGTGACTCACCTGCGAGATCCAGTCGTGAGACTCTGTTTTCTAGCACACTCTTGAGCATTTTTCACACTCTCTCACACACTACCCTTACAAGTTTCTCACCTAAATACAGGGTTACTAAGTGCTAAATTACAAGCAAATTGGCACGGAATAAAGCCAACAAAATGGTTGATTAGACTCAACCTTACAGACCAAATTGAAAAGTTGAATCCATACTACTAACAGCTATTTTGTCCTAATTTTGAAGGGAAAATAGTCTCTATTTTCAACTTATGATGAAGTTTGAAAGTTTTTCCGTTTCTCCTACAAAGCAATTTGGACGTGTAGTAGTAAATACAAATCTTTCTGTCCAGCTCTTGGTTTTATGTAATTGATATTTTCAAGTAAAGAGTTATCTTTTGGCTAACATTCAGAACACTGTTTTCATATGGCTGGGACATGTGCACATTTTAAACTGATTTAGAAATATTATGTTTGATATATTTGAAGGTTATTAAATAATAAGTAGGGCTAATTGTCATGACTTTCACATTGAAGTACATCTGAATCTACTCTTTTCAACAGATGTAGGAATATTATGTTTGTCATTTGCTAACTTCAAGATAAGAACATGCTATAACCCATTAAATTCATTTACTTTAAGAGTTATATCTAGGAAAACCTTTGAATTATCTATGATTGGGGAATTTCGCAGTGTGTACGTGTTTTTGTTTGATTTGTTTAATATAAAAATTTATTTGACACATTCCCATTGAGACAACCTTTAAATTCTCCATTGCTGGCGAGATTGGCAGATTGTGAATAAATGTGTTAGAGAAAGAAAAAAAAAAAAAAAACAAACAAACAAACAAACTAAGTAATGCATTCTCTTAGAGATTATTATTGTGGATGTTTATATGTAGAAGAGCATAAACTCTGAACCTTACTGAATAGTGATATATATGTTACGAACTACTAAATTATGAGTATTTGAACACGCACCCAATCAGATATCGATGGATCAAATAGCATGCTAACTAATTTCCATATTATTTTATCTAAAGTCTACAACTTCACAGTTTTTCTATATTTTGCCTTTTCCTTTGTCTTCGTATTTTTAATGTTTATGTGTTTTCATTCTAGATAAAAGTCTATGTTACAATAATATATAACAAAACACAAAACTTTAATTGCTTAGGATGTCTTCATCTTGATTTGATATTGATCATTATATAGCATTATGATGTTTGAGCAATATGCATATATTTAGACACTTTTTGATGCACCATTTAATTAAATTGTCGATCATTGCAGGAAATAAAAAATGTTGTTGTGGGAAAATCAAAGAATGACAACTCCATTGAAAATCAGCAAATAGAAGTAGCATATACGTTTGCCAAATGCTTCATAAACATCACAAGGCTACTAAATAGAATGCATCGAATGGGGAAAAGAATTGAATAGGGTACAATAGCAACTTATTGTTAAACTTCTATTATATAATAATTATGTTAAGATGATTTGTACGGCTATATAAGAATTTATATGATATAACGTTTATATAATTAGAGTTTATCTGTGGTTGATTTCACACTCAATTAAATTGTAATTTCCTACTAAATTTTTAGTGTATTTTATAGAAAGCATTCATATGATTAACAAACTTTACGTGTTTTAACATGACTAATACATAAAGTACTCTTGTGCATTTGGGTTTATTTATGTAAATCTGAATGCATGTCAATTGCAAATACAACTGCATTTTTTTTTTAATAGAAATTTATTGTTGATGATAAACGGTGATTTTAAAGAGTTGGGAGTTTGGTCATGCCAAATCAAAGAATCAAAAAGATACTGTTAACAATTTTTTGGGTTGAATAAAAAGTATTGACATTTTTAAAAAGTACAGAAAAGTTACCCAAAAAAAAAAAAGAGACTGCAATAAAAGTTACTTTGTGGAATACCTAGTGCAATGCGCAGGTTAAAGGCTAGTATATATTTTAATAGGTAAATCTTAGAGTAAATCCAATTAGATTCTACAATTGAAGTCCAATTTGGCGCCATGTGTCATAAATTATTTATTTTTAGAGAGAGTTTTATTTCTTAATTTTGGAATCAAATGTGATATCATAAATATTCATTCAAGTAAGTTATTGTGTACAAAAATCAAAGAGTCTAGAATTAATGAACATAAAAATATTTAAAAAATTGATAATTTACATTTTCTACTTAATAATATTCTTATAAAATTGACTATCAATAATATTTAAATTATATATGTAAGAATTATACTATACATCTTAATGTATATATTTTAAGTATATCTATGCGTATGTATGGGGTTATAAGCTAGTATGTATAATACATCAAAATAAAATTATTAAACATTCTTGTGTATAGCATGGGTTACCAACGTGTATACATATAAAAAAAAAAAAAATAAATAAAAAAAATAAAAAAATAAAAAACTAAATTTTAATGGCATTGAATACCATAGCTTAGAAGTGCCCTAGGTAGCCTCACAATATGACATATGTAATAGCTTTTACCTAAGCAGATCATAAGCCGTGGAAGCTTCAATTTAATGAAAGGATCCGAAATACTAAATATACAATGAGGAATATTCTTTAAACTATTATAATAAATACGTTAAACAAGACTAGATCTTATTCAAGAAAAAAGAAAAGATCTTATAATTTGACTTAATTACCAACTCCCCCTAATGGGCAAGCCATCGCCTTCTTATCCCAGAAATTGACCCTCCCCAATTCTAGTGCTGAAGTGGAAGCACTTGCAGCACTGAGAGCTTTGAGTTTTGCCTCCAAAATTGGTTTCTCCTCAGCTATTCTCGAAGATGACTTTGAAGTTATCATCAATTCTCTAAAGAGTATATATGTTTCTTTGGCCACCTATAGTAATTTGATTTCTGAAGCAAAGTTGACTGTAAGGACTTTTCAAACACTTAAGGTACATTTGATAGACTGTAATAGACCCCGAAATGGAATGACTATTCCTAAGGAACAACCATTCAATTTTTTGTTGTGTTTTTATTACAATGAATAGTTTAATTCTTTAGGAATGACTATTCTTTAAAATGAAGAATAACTTTTTCTTATAAAAAGGAGTGTAATTGTTATTCCTTAACTTATACATTGCTTAAGAGAATGTGTTGTATGTAGTATAACTTGTTTCATCCTTCATTAAAAGTTACCATGACTTTTGAGTGGAGTTGTGGTGTATCTTTGTGTTAGAACTCCTTTCTCTCTCCCTTGTGTGTGTGTGTGTGTGTGTGTGTGTGTGTTTGTTTCTAAAAGAAAAAAAAATGGGTAATTGTCTCACACTGCTTAATAAAGTGTGTTGTGTGTAGTATAACTTGCCCTACCTTCCCTTAAAAGTTATAACGGCTTTTAAGTGAAGTTATAGTGTGACTTTGTGTTAGAACCCCTTTCCCTCTCCCTTATGTGTGTGTGTGTCTGTTTCTCACAAAGATAATAATAATAATAATAATAATAATAAATAAATAAATAAAACTTATACAAATTTAATTTCCAAAAAGGTCCCTACTTTTCCTTAACAAGTATTCTCTAGCTCCTCATTCTCTCTCTCCCTATGTGAATAAGAATATTTTTTTGTAACTCATTTATTCTCTACATGGTACTTTGTATTTATTGGTTTTATTCTTAATCGATCAGATTTCTTGTCTTAATTTTTCTATTGTTCCTTCCGGTACCAAAAGGAAGAGACCCAAATTTATTTTTTGGCTATCAAGAGAGACAGCCAATTCTAGATTGATAGTTTTCATTTTTTATTTCTATTAATTATCATTTTAAACTAATACAAAAAGGAGAAAATACTCAACTATTCCCAGCGTTGCTTTCCTTCTTTGGTGCAAACATGAGATTAAAGCCAGGTTTTTTTTTTTTTTTTAGTTTGATATTTTTAAATTGAGAAACTCCTATATGTTTTTATATATATATATATATATATATCTATTTTGATGTCATAGCAAATTGAAAATTAATTCAAAACATAATCCAATATGTGTAAATATATAATTTTGTAAAAAGGGTGTTTTGGGAAATTTGACTAAATATGATACCATTCCACTACCTTATTCATGTGTCATCACGAAATGGTTGAATAGGAATTATTATTCTATTCCAACTTCTATTATTCATTGTAATACTTATTTTTATTACACAGTAATTATCATTACATTGTACCAAACATGTTTAACTTCTTTCATACACACTGTATAGGCAATTGTTTTTCAATGTGGATAAAGGATGTTCTTCCACACATCAATACTGAATGTTCAAATAGTGTGTATAACACCTTGAACGTTTAGACCCCCAAATTACAAATTACCAATTCAAACTTATTATCAAACAATGTATGTGCGGAACATGAAAATAAGCTAAAACAGAATTGATAAAACAATCTAAACCAAATAAAATCACAACCACAGCAGAAATTAAATGGCAAAGATTAAGGAAAGAGAGATGCAAACACAAAGATAACACAACAATGTGTTATCGAAGAGGAAACCGAAGTCCTTAGCGTAAAACATTTCTGCCACCTTCTAAACGGTCAATAATCCACTAGAGAATGAAGTTGAGATACATGAACAGCAGAAAACCCTTCAAGCCTAATCTACCCAATGTACCTAAGCCCTCCAAGCTTCTTGCTCTAACGAGGTTACGCCGAACCTTTATCTTCTCTAGCTTACCGGATTCCGCTATAACCCATAGTATCAACCAATATCAATTGGTCCCTTCCCAACTATTTCCTAAACATCAAATAGCATTCTCACTGATATGGGTATGATGAGAAAATGATTTGGCTAATGTACCTCTCAAAGATGTAACATGGAGAGGGTGAGAGTAGAAGAATTTGGAGAAACAATGATGAAAATTATGAATGAGCCAATCTTGTTTTTCTCTAGGGTTTCTTTATCAAAATTCTCTTTAAAAGCTCTCTACAATATGTGAGTATAAGGGGTATTTATACTGGTATATGTTTGGGTATGATGAGAAAATGAGTTGGCTAACGTACCTCTCAAAGATGTAACATGGAGAGGGTGAGAGTAGAGGAATTTGGAGAAACAAGGATGAAAATTGTGAATGAGTCAATCTTATTTTTCTCAAGGGTTTCTTTATCAAAATTCTCTTTAGAAGCTCTCTACAATATGTGAGTATAAGGGGTATTTATACTGGTGTATGTTTGGAATGCGAAATGTCAGTTTTTCCCAAACAGAGTGGTCTGGCAAGTTGACCTCGCGACTTGACTAAGTCGCGAGTCTAAGTCGCGAGCTAACGGAATGGCAAACTGGAAGTTTTATCCTGTAGTGCTCCAGCTGACGTGACTCTTCAGCTCCTCTGCATGCTTCACACATGTGCCTCCTTTGGTGACTTGCCAGTTGCGATTCAGTCGCAAGGCCCTACTGAGTTGCACACTTATGAGCTTTTCTTTACACTCTCTCACACACTACCCTTACATGATTTTCACCTAAATACAAGGTTTCTAAATGCTGAATTACAAGTAAATTGGTACAGAATAAAGTTAACAAAATGATTGATTAAATTCAACCTTACAAATACTATACTTTTAGCGGAGATCTTAATCTAGAAAATTTCATAAATTTAAAAATATAAATAACATCTCACTCTAAGAGTGCACAGTCAATCCGCTGTATAGAAATTGAACTCTGAGCAAGATTATAGGCAATATTATAACTTTGTTGAGCCATTACTCCAATTATTGTCAAGTTGGCGGCAGTAGTCGGAGCCATAGCCATGCAAAAGGAGTTTGGACCTGCCATGTAAAAAAAGCTCTTTACATCTAAAGCCAAGTCAACCCCATTTGCAAAGTTAAAGGTAACTACTGGAAACCCAACAAGGTCACGATCAATAAGCCCCTTGAAGCAAGGACTTGAATGTTGCGTTCCGATGAATTTTACAATGCCATTCATCAAGCTTAGTACTTCATCTTTAAGTGGATCAAACGCAGCTTCTGGTAGATAAGTAAGTGTTGCCCCTGAATCAATAATGACTCCACGTGTGCCGTCTTCATACAATTCAAACACTTGAGGCGAAATATCTAGCATTTTCTCACCCACACTGATACTATCTAACCTTATATAGTAAAAGCTACCAATAATATCAAGAAAGGTAGTAATGCCTTCTGTTTTTGCTCCTTCTCCAAAAATCAATTGATTATGAATATAGTGAGGATCCCATATAGATCCAAAGCAGTAAGAGAATTTAGAACCCAGTTGATTCGCCATTGATATCACCTCAGCGCCAAGACCAAGTAATCCACTAGTCTGGCCACCCAAAGTACCCGGATCATTAACCACGTTAGTTTCACAACCAAAAACTAAATTGGGTACCGATGTTATTCCTTCATCAGAAGTCTCAAAGGTGATATTTTCAGTGCTCACAAACCCAGATACAGTGGTGCCATCGCCGTATCGTAGTTCAAAGCCGCAATGTGGAGCTCGACAAATAATACCGGGAACTTGACGATTGCAATTAGGAGAATCACAAGGTACTAAACGATAACTGGAAGACTTGGGAGGATTAAAAATTGGTAGAGCTTGGAAAAAACAGGGAGTGCAAGGCCGACATTGAGTCCACGATAGACTACTACCTGTGTCCATAACTAGGAGCTGTGGAACAGGAGGTGAACCAATGGATATATTTGCCAGAAACCCTGTACGCCTACTCTCAGCAATAACACCAGAGCGAACATCATCTGTGTCTAGAGAAATCCTTTGAATCTTCTTCCATATGTAGTCAAAACGAGCATTTGAACTGTCTATGGCATGTCTAGCTCGGTCTGCTATGGTGTCCTTAGGGTTGTAGTATGGAGAGTAAATTGAGTTATGGTGAATGAGTTTGGTGACCAATCGCTTAGGTTTTGCATTGGTGGGACTAGTGGTAGCAAAGGATGTAGTAGCAGTAGTGGTGAAGCAAGAAAGAAGAAAGAGATTGAAAAGAACAGCCATGGCTACAATGATATTGCTGTGGTCTCAACTAAGTATTATGAATATGTTTTCTTACATAGACACAAATATTCTAGATTGAGAGACGTACTCCCATAACGTTTAGGATTACTTAACTTTCTTCCCACTGAAAATAATTTTTTAGTAAACTATTTTTTAGTAATTTTTAGTAAACTATTTTCTTTTAGTAAACTATTTTCCCATAACCTATTTTTTAGTAAACTATTTTCCCACAACCTCTCTTTGCCATTAATTTTTTAGTAAACTATTTTATTTTTGTACAATTTGCTAAATAATGCTGTGCATCATGACAATATTGAATTATAGGAATGAAATATATGGACATTATAATTGAAGGCCTTTTATTGAGTCTAAAAGTTAAGAAGTGGTAAAATGAGAAGTTTTTTTAGGAGTAAATATGTTAAATTTGGCATTAATTTAGGATTGATTCAAATAAATGAGTATATTTTATAATTAAATGTATTGCTACATGTCAAATGTAATGTGTTATTGACACTTTCTGACTCCTCCCCACCCCCCCCCCCCCCCCGCCCCCCCTTTCTGGCTCTTCTCTTATTTTCAATTCCCCCTTACGTTAAAAACGTTCTGGGGACTTTTGCCTTAGGAATTTTTTTTTTGTAAGCAAAGTATTTTAAACTTCAAAGAGTTGAATAAATTCCTTTTAATCCTAAAATATTCTTTCACTAAGAAGAGCATGCTCATGCAAGAGGTATTCTATTTTTTTTTTCCCTGTTTTTCTCTATTAATTTTGATTGATGATGCATGAATAGGTTTAACATGTTTTATTATTTCTGGTTCTTGATATAATTGCCATGTTTTGTTTGAAGTTTTTCTTTAATATGTTCTTAGATGATTGTTTATTGTGATTCTTTTTCTTAAATCTCAAAATCTACTACTGATTATCTGATTTTCTTTAAATTCAAAAACTAATCTGAAGTTTTCAAATCTGAATTTTTTAAAGATTCAAAAACTGATCTGTATTTTCAGATCTGATTTTTTTAACACCAAACTGATCTGTATAATTAAATATGGATCTAATTTTATTTTCTAATGCACAAAACTAATCTGTATTTTCATTAAATGCAGATATGATTTTTTCCTAATGCACAAAACTGATCTGTATTTTCATCAAATACAAATCTGATTTTTTTAATACACAAAACTTATCTGTATTTTCATTAAATACATATCTAATTTTTTTCTAATGCACAAAACTTATCTGTATTTTCATTAAATACAAATCTGATTTTTTTTCTAATGCCCAAAATTGATCGGTATTTTTAGATCTGATTTTTTTATATACAAAACTGATCTGTATTTTCATTAAAAACATATCTGATTTTTTTAGAAAAAGTTTTCTTTTATACAAAATTGTAGATTTTGAAATTTAAAAGAGAAGGGATTTAAAGTTAGGTTGATTTTTCTTTTTATGTGATGCATGCATAATAAATTTATCTCATGAATGTGGGTCCTCTTTCAAAAAGTCATTAAAAAAAAAAAGATCTAATTTCTCTGTTACAAATCTAATTTTTTAACTTTTCAAAACAGATCTAGTTTTTTTACAAAATCTTTTTTTTTTCTTTTACAACAACAGATCTAATTTTTCTTGATAAAATCTTTCTTTTTAACCTTTACAAAAACAAATATGATTTTTTTTTTTAACAAACAAAATCATTTTTTTATCTTTTAAAACAGATCTGGTTTTTCTTTTAAAAAGAAAACATATTCATGAGGTAAATTTATTTGGATTAATTCTTGTTAAGTGTTTGTTATAAGAGTTCAACATATCATTCAATATTATGCAAAAATGGTATATTGGTCATTAGAGTCTAGAAGACCAGACTTTGTCTGGGCGGAATGGGTGTCTAAGACCTTCCCATTCCGTAACCTAACCCCCGAGCTTAGAATTTTTGGAAAGGTAGATTAGTGTCTTGTCTTTTTTTAATTTTGGTAGATTGTAATTAGGACCAAAGTGTTGTATTCTTTTGCATAGATTGTAACTAGGACCCAAAACCTTGTAGGTTTAATTCACTAAGATTGTACTTTGCTTTATTCAATCAATGATAGTCAAAGTATTCTGAACTTGTAATTTGTATTTTTTTTTTTTTTTTTTTGTATATAAAAAGTAAATGACGACTCTACACCACTTACTAAAAAGAAAAATGTCCTTAGCATCCAAATTTCTTTTATGAGATTACTCGAAGTTCTTGGTCTCTCAAAGAATCTTTTATTAAAGAATTTAGATCAAGAGCCCACGGGCCTATCACAGCAGCCATCATCAAGTTCTCCATGCGCCGCATCATGGTTCTCACTCGCAACTCCTTATTTAGGACCATGCGCCACTTCGACGGCTATCCATTATACGATTTGCAAAATCACTGAAGTCCGGTCATCCATCTTTGTTGCATTATCCTCCAAGTATAACTGCCGTGCCACTACCTTTTTGGCCTCTCACACACTTGTACATGCTGGCCATGCCTTAATGTCATGATGACGTCACTGTTAGCCACGTCAATAAGCTGTGCAAACCCCAACGCCACACAGCTCCTAAGTCAGCGTCACGTCAGCACCTAAGTGATGTTGTTGTTTTGGCGATTTACTTTTCTCAGTTTGACAATTGACTTTCTGTAGTTGACTTTGACTTTTGAGTAGCCTTTTGACAAAAGGTGAATATTTTCAGTACAGCTTATTTGACTCAATTTTTCACGTAGATTTCGATTTTGAGCTTCGTTTATTTATTTAAAACTTATAAAATGTTCAATTGGCTCTAACATTGACACACCATGTAAAGCCATAACATTTTAGAATTTTAGGGAGACCTATTTCAAATAAAAATTAGGGAGACGGCCAAAATAAATCTTAAGAGGAATTAATTTAGGATTATAGTTTTTTTTTTTTTTCCTACTAAAAATGGCTAGATACATAAAAGTTTAGATTATTTATGATTTTCTTATACCTGGCCCCTAGCTCCGCCACTATATTTCACTTTATAATTTTTTTTTTTTTTTTTTTTTTAGAAGCACATTATAAATTAAAATGTGTAAAATATGTTAGGTTCTAAAAACTTAGGATTTTATGTATTTAGAACTCTAATGTGTAATGTTGGCAAACCATAATCAAAACATGTTGTTTAGTCTTGTTTAGGCTTGCTCAAAGTTGTGTAATTCATGTAAAGTTGGAATCGAGCTGATGCAGAAGCTATTGTGCATTTCGGCCTGGCTCGATCGATCGAAGCTTAGACTCGATCGATCGAAAGTCGGCCAAATTGCATTTTTCTGCAGATTTTCAACTCAGCCCTATCTCATTAAAACGTTTAAAGTTTTATGTTTTTGCCCTAGGTATATGAGGCAAACCCTAGCCACGTTTTAGATGTTGGCTCTTGCTACTCTGGTTGCTCAAATTTGCGATTTTGTGTAAATCTCTTGTGAGATCCTTGAGGAGTTTTCCTTTACACAAAACTTAAGGTTTTCAAGGAGAAGATGTTATCTACACCTTGATGATCAACTCAGTTGCTGCCATTGGAGCTTAAAGAAAAATAAGCGAGGGTGCTTGTACTTGTGGAGAATTCAAGAAAGAAGGAGTCCGTGGATTCGAAGCTCGCACGTGGTCGTGTCAGTAAGTTCTACTAGTGGGTAGCAATAGGAAGTCAAGCGTGGGGGCTTGTAAGTCTTATTGTATAAATTTCGATTCTTTCATATAGTGGATTTAGGTTTACCTTGAGGATAGCTAGGTCAAATCCTCCCCAGGTTTTTACCTTGTGGTTTCCTAGGTCATCATATCTTGTGTTCTTTATATTTCCGCTGTTTTATATGCTTGATATGATTATATGATTATGTTAACCTAGAATTGCATAAATTGACTAAGTTAATCACTTGGCTAATTCTCTAGGTTAATCCTTTTATTGTTTTAAGGGGTCTAAAAACCTAACAAGTGGTATCAAAGCGGGTAGCTCTCTTATTGTTGATCTTTTGATCTCTGACCTGATCCTTGACCCCTGTTGTCATGGAACACGGACACTCTCTTGTTATTCCTCCTCACTTTGATTGGAATAACTATACTTATTGGAACGTAAGGATGAAAGCATTCCTGAAATCTATTGATGAGAGGGTTTGGAATTCTGTTGAGTACGGATGGGAAAAGAAGAACCTTAAAAGGTAAAGGTAAGTGCTTGAGTTTTGGGCATCCTTCATTGTAAAGTTGTGATTTACAATTATGTTTTTTGTTGGTTTTAATTTCATGTCAAATTTGATTATATTTTTCTCAATCATTTCTCTGTATGTTTGTGGGATTTAATATAAGGATTGAGTGTGAGAGTTTGGTAAAGAATTGTGAAGACAGTAAAGTTTGTGACTTGCCACGAGTGACTTGTGAGTAGACAACTTGCGAAAGGTTATGTGGAAAGCACATGAAAGAATATGAATAGTCTTTCACTAGGTTGTATTTCACGAGTTAACTCACAAGTGACTCACGAAATTCTCTACCAGGATAAATTTTTTAGAGTGTTTTCCTAATTTCTTTACCCACACTATATAAGCTCACATTACCTACGAAATTGTAAGGAGACTTTCAAAGAGAAAATCCTAGCAATACACTTGAGAGTTAGATATTGTAAACCCACAATCAGCTACATAATTTTTCTTAGTTTTCCTTTACTCCTACCCCCTCCAACTACAAATCCTTGAGAGGTTCTAACCCAAATACTTACCTCACCCAATCTGAGTATTAAGAGAAGTTTTAGTGTGTGGGGGAAGTATTGGAAGAAGCCATCAATTGGAGAATGCAATTTAGAGCTAATTGTGGGATCCGGATTACTAGTGAAGAAATGACTCGGTAAAGTCCATTGGGAGCTGGAACATGGAGGGTTCAAATATAGTGGGTAGATTAGGCTTGGAGGGTCTTTTTGATATCCTTGTACTCTAACTTTATTCACTAGTAGATCATTTCGGCTTGGAGTGCCGCAGATATATTTTTTGCCGAATACTTCAATTTTCTCTTCAAAAACACATCTTGTTGTTTGCATCTCTCTTCTCTTACTTTTTAGGGTTTACATTTATTGTTTATGGTATATGCATATGCTTTAGGTTAAAGGCAATCTAACTGTAAATTTTAATTTGGAGATCTAAACATGTTATAGTGTTTTGCATTATTTGAGCTTTCATCTATCAACCACGTAAATGATGGTTTGAATATGATTGATGTTGCCTTAATCATAATAGTGCATTTCAATAATTTATGAAATTTACTGTGTTGTACTAGCATTTTTTAGTTTATTTTTGTTGACGACCAGTCTGACTCATGCTTTTTTGAAGGCTTTAGGCTTATGAAGTAACTCGAGAAGTCAATCCTTGGACTAAAAATGCAACCAATGGACTAATCAAAGAACTTTTTCCATTGGGATCCCTAACCAATGAGACAACACTTGTCCTTGCAAATGCACTCTACTTTAAGGGAGCCTAGGCTAAAATGCTTGATGCATCCATGACCACACCAAAAGACTTCCATCTTCTCAATGGACAGACTACCATAGTTCCCTTCTGTTGGAAAATCTGGTTTTGTATCTCATACAAAACACGCAGCGGAAGCAACAACCACGGATCTACTTCAATCATGAAAAATAACATGTAACCATGAATTCTAGAACAAAGAATAGAAAATGTACCTTAGTGCAGTGAATTTCAAAACCGTGACTTGAGAATACCTTTAATCTTCATCTCAATTCCACATGGTACCTAAGATGTGTGGTCTCTCAATCAATCTTTTTGTACATAGATTCTCAAAGAAAATTCTTCTTTTTCTCCTTGTGGAGAAAAACTGATTCTTTTTTTTTCATCATACGTACGTTCTAACTACCTTGATAGTTTCTTTATTTAATAACTCTTATTAAATAAAAACTAATTATCTAATTGGGTTAGCCTTTTGGGCCTACCCAATTGGGTTTTAGTTTGTGGCTTGAGATGGGACCAAATGGAACAAATAAGACTCTAATTCCAATGAGCCTTGGGCTTTTCTGTCAACTCTTGACAAGTCCAAAATTACCATTAATTATATTCAATACTACTATAAGGATATAATTGCACTCTAGACCTTATTAATAAATTATATCCCAAGACTTTATTATACATGCAACCCCTTCATTAAAATACATCTTAATCCTTGAGTACCCGGTTTAATCATTTATGTTATTCATTATATATTTATGAAATCCAATTTCATAAATATATACTTTAGTAACTCCTTACTAAAGTGGTTGGGCCCAACACTCTGAATAACCAAACCCATTAAACTTATCTCAAGGGAATATTTTATATCTCCGTTAAGAGATTATGAATTCCATCTTGAGAATATATGTTTCATCAACACTAAATGCGGCTACCCAACATACTGAGGTTTTGACCGTAACTTATAGGTCTCACTTCTGATATATCAAAACAACCTACATCTTATGATCATGTCCATTATTCTCTCAGGATTTAGAGTTGATGTAAATAGAAGTCGTGAGATTTATTATTCATTTGACAGTCGTTAGGAGAATAATAAATCTCACAGCGGTCCAATTCAATATGTCTTAACTCTTAAAACATATCAACATATCAACTAGAAGTCTCCACTTCCATGATCAAGACAAACCATCTTAGTTGATATGTTATAGTCTTCACAGATGAAATGCCCAATTTCATCACTGACTACGAACTAAAATTCTGAGTTTACAAAGAATTTGTGATTTATATCTTCTGTGATCATGGTTGTCAAAATCCCGATCTGGATCTTACGATCCTACGATTTTACGATCACACCTGCTCAAAACGATCTAAATCTATCAAGGATTTTAGCGATCGTTCAGGATCATACGATTCTGACGATTCCAAACGATTTTGATTTCTTGTAATCTTCTTTAACTTAACAGAAGGTTCAGTTGGACCCAAATGAAAAATAATATTCCAATAGATCAAGTTTGCTATTCTAATGTAGCGAGATAGAGTGTTGGTTGAAAACAAACAAAAAAATAACATCCCAATAGAGTGTTACGTTTTGAGATTTTTGACATCTTAAATGATGCTTACAAATGGATGTAATGATGCATGGTAATTACATCAAATGGATGCAAATTTTTGATTTTTTGTGAATGTATAATTTATGTAATTATTTAACATACCAATATGTTTTTTTTTTTTCTCAAATAATGTAGGATCTTACGATTCACGATCCGATTCTACGATCCACGATCCTACCTACCTTCAACGATCTTACGTAGAATCCCGATTTTGACAACCATGTCTGTGACTTTTCACATAAATCACATATTATGCATCTCATGGACTAAGATAATGTCCCATTAATTCATAAATAGATAGTCTCATATAATTAACTAATTTAATTATTTATGACATGCCAATAAATTGGATTTTAGGGCACAAACCCTAACACCTTCACAACCAGTAATCCATATGAGAAACATTTTTATAAATCCTTTGATGATTTTAAGATACTTCAAATCCCCTACCAACGTGGTCAAGAACCTCAGAAATTTTCAATGTACTTTTCCTACCAAATGCGAAAGACGGCTTGCCAAATCTAATTCAAAAGTTTAGTTCAAACCCTGAATTCTTAAATCAGCACTTCGAGCTAAGACTAGAGGAAATTCCAGAACTTTGGATCCCCAGATTTAAGTTCTCTTTTGAGTTTGAAGTTTCGGATATCATGATAGAAATGGGCCTTAACCTACCTTTCCAACCTGGAGAGCTGACAGAAATGGTAGATTCTCCCATTAGTCACAGACTTTTTCTCTCAAAAATATTCCATAAGGCATATATTGAAGTTAATGAGGAAGGTATAGAAGCCGCAGCTAGCACAGCAGCACGTTTTCTTCTTCAGTGTGCTAGGCATCCCATTCCAAGATTTGTGGCCGATCATCCTTTTATGTTAATGATAAGGGAAGAAACTTCAAAATTCGTATTATTTATTGGAGCAGTGCTTAACCCACTTTAGTGTTGAGATTTATTCCTGTACTAATAGGAGTTCAACATTTGGTTCTAGGGATGTGCAAGTTCGAATTATCCTATAAATAATATTATTGAAACGCTATTGGGTTTGGTAGAGGAAGAAAGTTGTTGGAGCATTTTAATATTAATCAATTAAAATGAATAAATATTACAACATAAATATAAAGATGTAGGAGTGAATATAGAAGATGAGAAGTTAGTGAAAATGTTTAATCCCACATTAAAAATGAGAGAGACTATTTTATTCTTTTTAATTGTGCTGATTAATAGGCTAATATGAAATGACTCAAATATTGGGTTAGATACGTGCGCAAAGAGGAGGTGAAGGGTGGAGGTTACATTGTGGCCATCAAATATCAATCTTGTAATATGTGTGTTCCTTGCAATTTATGAAAGTAGCGAAGGACCAAGGCAGGTTGATGTATTTATGAGCCTAAAGCGAAAGCTAAAATTGAGGCATTTTATATATTTAAATAAATTTTAAAAAATTAAATATGACTTAAACACTATGATTTTGTTTTAGATGTAATCATTACTAATTAACATGAACTTTGTAGAATTTTTTTTTTTTTTTTTATAAAGTCTATAGCCAAAAAAAAAATTGACAAAACTTTTCACACTTGTTGGTGCAGTAGATTGATATTAGTAAATAAAAAAGTGATGTTAGTAGTGATAGGAATGGCAATTTTTCCTCACCCCGCTTAACCCACCCTTCCCCGCTTTGCCTCACGCGGGTTTTCCTCACCTTGCAAAGGTGATGGGGCAAGGTTGGGGTAAGATTTTAGCCCCACACCATAGGGCAAGGTAGGGATGGGTTTAGACATTTTAGACCCACCCCGCCCCTCCCCGTCCCCTCCCCACCCCAACCCACGTTGCTAAGGGTTATAATTGTAAATTTTTCATACCCTAAAACCCTACTATTTAAACAAAAATATCAATAATTCTACCCAATGTGGTTCTCTATCTTTATTTTGTTATGTGTTATCTATGAGATTTTTTTTTTTTTTGGTGATTGTCTTGTTAAACATTTGGATATATTATTCAATTTTTTCTAAAAATTGATTTGATTTGATGAAAAAATTTAGTTGTAATTTCAAATATATTTTTTATTAATAAAATAGGTTTCATTAAATAAATTGTACTAGTTGTAAAGTAAATTAACAAAAAGTAGAGTTTTCCGGGGTAGGGCAGGACTTCGTGAGGCCCCAAGGGTCGGGGATGGGGTAAGAAAGTTTTTCTAGTCATGCGAGGCAGGGCAGGGATGGAGCAAAACAAAACCATGCAAGGCAGGGACAAAGACCCCATCATTCGGCCCTGCCCCATCCCATTGTCATCCCTAAGTAGTGAACCTAGGTGAGAACAAGCAAAAGTTTGCTAACTCAATTATTGTGAAAAATGTTATAAAATTTTTTGTGTATTGCTCCTTTTTTTTTAGAAGTGCAACATTCACAATATTTTTCACAACAAATCCTAGATTTTAAGTTGTTACTTGTTCTAATATAAATCTACCGCTGAAATTATTTTTTTTGCCATCAATAATAGTTTGTAACAACCTACTACTTAAGATTTGTTGTAAAAGTATTGTGAAAAATGTTGCGAACATAGTATTTCTTTTTATTTTTCTTGTTTTTCGTTTGATAAAAAAATATTATTTTAATTATTGGCTAATATTTGGGTTTAATTAAATTAAAATTTTGGGTTTTTTTTCTACTTGGGGTCTTGGGCTTTTAAATCTAATACAGTTGGGACATGGCCCGATAAAGCTAGGACACCAAAAAAAAAAAGCCCTATCCCATCGTAGATCATCTTCGTCACAAACACAGATCTTCTTCTTCCTTTTGTTCTTTTTTTACTTTTCCTTTTCATTGCTTTTTTTTTTTTTTTCTTATGAAACGTTGCTCTTGTTTTCTCTGCCTGTTTAGTGTTTACCACTTATCTATTCTTTTTAGTATTATGGGCTTGGGAATGTGACTGGGCTTGAGAACTCTCAGACTTATTAAGTCTTGGACCCTTCTCTCAAGTCCAATTTGATATATGAATTAGACACACACGCCTTTTATTTTTTTCAAAAAAAGGGAATATTATTTAGCCATATATATAAGAGTTTATACAACAACAGACAGTTTTCAAGTCTCAAGGGACACAGTCTACTAGTCTCAAGGTTTTTCATATCCCATACAAAAGGTACATATACAAAAGCGGGACAGGTATTGTAAATTTCCAAAAGGCACTATTGTTGCTTTCCCCTCTTTGCTAAAGCATCTGCGCAACCATTAGCTTCATGGAAGATGTGGCACACCTAGATGGTCCAATCGTGTTCCATAAGGTTCCTGCAATCACAAAGTAACGGAATAGCATTTGGTGAGATATCATTTTTAGTGGTTAACCATGAAAGAATTGTCATTGAGTCAATTTCAAGATAAATAAATTAAAAACCCAGCTCCCATGCCAGAATTAGGCCCTTTCGAACTACTCCTAATTCGGCAATATTATTAGAAATAATACCCATGTTTAAAGAAAAACTTGAAATCCATGCACTAGCATTATTGCGCAACAGACCGCCTGCATTAGCCATTCTAGGATTACCTATAACACTACCATCCGTATATAATTTTATAAAAGGCTCTAGAGGAGCAATCCATTTAATGATCCTGGGGATCCTAATTTTAATAGTCTTGTCGGGGCAAGCTAGATAGAGATATTCTTAGCAAACTGAACTAAACTTGTGCCCTTTTTTTTAATTTTATATTCTAATTTCTAAACTTCATTTGATAGTTATATATTCACTTTATTATCCATTATTACTCTTAAATTGATATATATTTAATATTATATGGAAAAAAAATGCTTAACAATATATAGAAAATATCAATAAAAATTTATTTAATAATTAATTAATAAACCTATTCCCGCCACACCCATGTCTTACTTTTTCTGTTGTATCGTTGCACTGTACCTGCACCCGTATCCGTGCAAGTGTTTCCTAGTACAGGACACACTAGCACAGAACAAAATGCATGGGAATGTTACAGTTTTAAATTAAAACGAGTTATAGGAAATTTAATACATGTGTATATAATCACGTGTATACAAACACACACACAAATAAAATCTGTTACAAGATCTCAAACAATTCCTATGTCACATAATAGATCAAGTAAAAAAATCAAACAATTAGATGATCGGATAAATAATTATACAGTATAATCATGTAAGCATATAAACAAAGGTCAGTTCGTTCGTAAACATGGTTAATAACAAATTAAACCATGCAAACATTATCATATCCATTAGTATTACTTTTTATCATCAAACCAAAACTTCAATTGCCTCAAGTATGAACTTCAAGAAGAAGACTCAATTATCATAATTTCCATCATCTTTTTTATGGATCTGACGAATTTGACTAGATTGTGCATAATAGGATTAGGCGCAGGCATCTGGTGCAATTACTGTTGGGTGTACACATGTCAGTGAAATCTTATATTTGAATAATGATAAAAAGAATGAGTAGTTAATACAACATAATTGAGATCATACTCATTGGACTTATGCCTTTTGGGTTAAGGGTGTCTCTATATGTTATATTAACTACTCAAAGAAGCTCTCTAAGTTGTTTATCTCTTCAACAATTACCCCCTCCCTACTCACAAAAGTTTTTTACCACTTCCACCTTTTAAAATTTTTCTTTCTTTATTTATTCAATGGCTGATATTGAAAGTTACTTTTTCAACACTCAATCTCAACCATTGAGAGCTATTGCATCAAGTGCAATACCATAAGTATTGCACCTGATTTTAATCCAACATAACAAGTCTACTTGAACTGGTTTGTCTGTCACTTTGTAAATTTAATGAAAAACATTCTTAGGGTGTAGTTGTCATTTGTTAGTAAAGTTGTCACTTAATTTCATAAGTCTTTATGATACTCTCCCTCATATGTGGGCCCATAACTAAGGGCCCCAATTTTCTAGGTTTTTCATTTTATTCCAATTTTTTGAAAATTTTAAGATATAAATCATTGCTTTCAATTTTTTGGACTCTTCCTTAATTGCATTCTTCCAGAATTAAAGGCCTTCTTTAATTAATCAAGATAACTATGTTATACGACAAGATAAATTAAATTTTAATAATTGACATTACCCACTTGAAGCATATTTTTAGACAAGTATACATATAAATATATACTCCCTCCATTTCAAATTGTTTGACCTCTATTCTATTTTTCTTTAAAAAGCCAACAAATAAATTTTCTAACATACCCCATGCTTTATTTAGAAATTCAATACCTCACTTTCACTAAAGTGTAAATTAATAAGGGTAGCTTTGGAATAATGTACCTTTTATATAAAAGAAAATACTTTAAAGGATGTTCTCCTAAAAACAAGTCTTATGTTCACAAACTGCTTGTTCACGAAAATACATTAAAGGATTTTTTATACATTTAAATCAAGTATTATGTTCACAAACTTGTTCTTGAACATATTATTATTTTTGTGCTTAATTTATATATATATATATATATATATAATAATAGGTGAAGCAGAAAGAGTGTGAAATTGAATTCCAAATTAAAACTCTAATTGTGTGCCACGTGTACATACCAAATTAGAATTCCTAATTAGAATTCTAATTTTGTGCTATGTGTCTAGAATATGAAATTAAAGTTGAATTTTGCATCATGTGGCTAAATGTATGTGAACTCATTCTCATTAAAACCACTTCTATGTATCGGGTCAAGTGAGTTACTGTGCTAATTAAGTTTTTTCTTGATTTTGTAGTCAAACGTGAAAACCAAAGAGATTAATATCGGTGAAATTGAAGTTGAATTTTGCATCATGTGGCTAAATGTATGTGGGCTCATTCTCATTAAAACCACTTCTATGTATCGGGTCAAGTGAGTTACTGTGCTAACTAAGTTTTTTCTTGATTTTGCAGTCAAACGTGAAAACCAAAAAGATTAATATCGGTGATAAGAACTTGGTTTGGGTACATTGCATAATTTCCAAAAAGATAGCAAAGCTAGAGTTTGCATCTTTGTTATAAATTGCTTACAAAGTTTGCATCTTCACATTTCCACTGAGTTTCAGATTAAAGTGCTTTCTTCTTAATTCTGACACTGAGTTTTGTTTACTATTCACTTACAAAGTTTGCATCTTTACATTTATTATAAATTGCTAATATGTGATTAGATGCACATTATGCCTAAAATTCACTATCCTTATATTTGGTTTTTTGTTCAGGTTTGGCACCTATAACAATGAAGAAAGCACTACTGTGGACCGATGGATGATACTTTTTGCAGGCTGCAAAGGAACGTAGTGATCAATGGAATCTCACGCGAATTGGAGAGGATCCGACTGTAGATGTCTAGATGGCAGATGTGAGGCACTATGTTTTTAAAATTTTCAGTGAAGGTAAAGGTTATAAACAATGTAAATTTTCCAGAGAGCGATTTATTATTCTATATTTACGCAAGTTTGGTCGCCTTCTTGGAGTGGATCACTCCACCCTGTCTTTCTACTGGAATTTTTTATTCAGATTGTTACAATTTAATCTGAAATTTTATTTGAATTTTCCTATTGTTGTTACTATCATATATTATTATTCCAATTGTTCAATTAGAATCTGAAATTGGAGTTCAATTTTACTATACACGTGTCCAATCTAATTATTTTTAATTTTGCTATCATATGTAGAAGCCAATGAGATGAAATTAATAACACATTGAACACTCATGCTTTAGGAATCAGTAGTACCGATCTAAATCCATTGGACCTGCTTCGTGATAATACAACTATGAAAGATGTATAAAAACACGTACAAACCCATCTCTCTGTAAAAAGAGATCAGAGAGAATTTTTTTTATCAGCCATGGAACTTCAGAGATTTTTTCTTCACACAAATGCCTGTCATGTTACAAAATAACCCATCGTAAAACTACAAAATGAGTACAACTCTGAAGGTTTTTTTTTTTTTTTTTAATTTTAAATTTTTTAAGCTACGAAAATTTCAATCATCAATAGAAATTGAAGATTCAAAAGCGTGAATGGATCTTTTGGATAAACATTGTCACCAAGGTTCATTTTTCTGTGTAAAATATATATACTGCTAAGTTTTGTTAATGAAATTTTCTAGTTAATAATATGAATTTAGACTTAACTGAGTCTTTTAAACATTAATAAACTCATGATTAATAATATATCCATTCCCGTGCGGTAGCATGGGGCTACATACTAGTATATATTAATAGGTAAAACTTAGAGAAAGTTCAATTGGAACTTAAAATTAGAATCCAATTTTGCGCTATGTGTCTAAATTTATGTGGGGACTACGCCATAATTATCCACTTAAGTTTTTTAATTTTTGTGCCAAGTGAGTTAATGAATGCAAAATACTAAGAATCTAATATTAATTAACTATGAATTTTAAATTTTAAAAAAATCATATATACTCAATAAAAATCATTGCATAACAAAGATCACCACATGTTTTATCTTATTAAAAATTAGGAAAAAAAATAATCATAAGCAGTATTAAATTTATGTATGAATTTTAATATGTAACTAATTATGTTTATTTAAAAAAATTGACTAATTATTTATATTTTATGGTAAAAAATTTGTTTAATTTTAAATGTATCTATACGTATGCATGTGTTACATACTATTTTTTTAATAATTTGACTAATTATTTATATTTTTATAATAAAATTTGTGTTTAATTTTAAATTGGTTACATGCTAGTTTGTATAATAGTCAAGTCTAAACATGAGCTTGAACTTGTCTTATTTTACTGAACAAATGAATGTAATAAACAGTTTGGTCATTTATAACCCTAATCAAAATTATGCTTTCATAAAATCTGCATGGTCCAACACAGATTAAGACCAATTTTCCCCTAATCATATATTGAGCACATATGAAATTAATTTTAAGATCAAGGTTATTATGTAATTTTTCACCCATGTGAAATTACCATTTTTTTTATAATCTAAAAAATTGAAAAGTCAAAAAGTCTTGTAACTCAACTAACACCTTCTGATGTTTTCAATAGGAATGCCCAAGATTCATAAAATAAATTTTTATGCTTAAAAAATAGTGTGTTTACATTCTTACATTCCGCACTTTCTTAACCAACTCGCTTTAGCATGGACTCTCTCACCATTATTCCTAGTCAAAGTACTGTGCTCCACATTCTTGCATTCCGCACTTTCCCGACTGGCCTTTTCAGTTACTTTGTTAATGTAGGGAACGACATTGAACCAAATATTTTAAACCCTAAATTCCATTTTAGTCTAAAACATAAAATTTCATGGATAAAATTAGGTGACTATAAGCTAAACATTTCAGAAGCGGAATCAAATGTTAATAACAAAATTTTGAAAGGATAGGCATCAAAATGAAAACACCAAACTTTAAAATTAGTTTGGAACTTTAGAATATATTTTATTCTTAAATGGTAAAAAATTTGAAGTTATAATTAATTTGATCATCTAAAGAAAAAATTATAATTTAGCCTGTGGTATTAACATGTACAAATTGGGGCTTTTATTCTCTCGCATCATTTTTAGATTAAGGCCTTCTTTATGTCAAAGTAAATGGTTACGTTACTTATGGTGACAATGGGTACTTATATAGGTAATCTATACATACAATAATAGGTGAAGCAAAGAGAAAATCCAATTAGATTTCAATTGGATTCTCAATTTTGCGCCACTTGTCCTAACCAAAACTCAAAAAAAAAAAAAAAAAAATCTAATTAGATTATAAATTTGACTCCAATTTTGTGTCATGTATCTTATCTAAATTTTCTAATTTTTGTGCCCAAATAAATGATGCATTAACATTTAACACGGAAGCTAAGAAACCCATAATGATAATGCTCATTAACCTAAGCAAGAACATTTTACCTGCACACTTTTATGAAGATTATAAATTGGATTCCAATTTTGTGTCATGTATCTTATCTAAATTTTCTAATTTTTATGCCCAAATAAATGATGCATTAACATTTAACACGGAAGCTAAGAAAACCACAATGATAATACTCATTGGCCTAAGCAAGAACATCTCACCTGCACACTTTTACGAGTAATCTCAACAGAGTTTGGAGCTCTTCTACTTCCACAATCTGAACCAACGAGTCCAACGAGAAAGACTATAAAAGTAAAACATCATCTCCTCCTAATTCCATATCGTCATCCTATGTCTCCTCCTCTCTCAACCTCTACCAACTAGATCCACACACTACGCTCTTCTCCTCCTTACAGATTTCTCAGAGCAAGGCCAAGTTCAAACACGATGTTCAATCCCACTCTTCCTTACTTCACACTCTCATACATTAGCGCTTCATTGGCGCCTCTAAGAATATTCCAAGCTCAAAGATCAGTTTTTATTTTTTAATGTCCCTTTAAATATTTTTAATAATAAAATGTAATATTCTCTTCTTCTTTTTTTCACTATAGCATCACTTAAATAATAAAATGCAATATTCTCTTTTTTTTATTCATTGTTTTAGCTAATGCTATCCCATGTATGATAAACCAAAAAAAAAAAAAAAAAGACCAATAGCATTACTTAAATAATAAAATGCAATATATATTTTTCATTGTTTGATTTAATTCTATCATCCGTGTGATAAACCCAAAAAAACAAAAAAAATTGGCCAATAACATCATTACAATTAACCAGTCTTGTGCGATAGCACGAGGTTACATACTAGTATGTCTTAATGATTAAGCACTCATTTCGTAGTTAATTGTGAGATCACTAACAAAGATGGACAACATGATTTCTTGAAAATGAAATCAAATGTTAAGGGCCAAATTGAAAATTTTGAAATATTCAAGGACAAAATAAAAATTACTCCAAACCTTCAAGTACCACAAGTATACTTTAACCTTTTTTAATTAATATCAATTTAGTTTCAATTTTATCATATTTCATATTTTCATTTCTTATCTTTTCATTTTGAAAATTTGATACTACACTTGATCTTAGCCAAAAGGCCGAGAAAGGTATACATGGTTGAAATCAAATGGTTACCTAACTTATGGTGACAACTTGCACTTATATAGGTGACTAGTCTTAGTTCGAATTTTAGTAAATTTTATATTCTCTTTTTTTTTTTCTTTTTTCTATTTTATATATATAATTTGATAAATACTATGAGTAAAGGAAAGTAACCATGTACCAATTTTTGTTCCACTAAGGAAAAGCCCGACCAACACGTTAAAACCTTGAGTCTTTTGTTCTCCGTTAACTAGAAGGACATGCTCTTGTAAGAACCGCACTGATCCATATACCAGAAGGAAACCTTGAGTCTTTTCCACGATTCTTTTTTTAATTTTCCGTAGGAAGAAAATTAAGTAATCCTAAAAGTTTTGGGAGTACGTGGATGAATCTAGAATATTTGGGTCTATATAATATAAGAACACTGTACAAGAAACCCTAGTAGCCACAAAGGAGAAAACATATTCATAATACATAGTTGAGAGCAGAGCAATATCGCGCGTTGTAGCCATGGCTGTTCTTTTCAATCTCTTTCTTCTTTCTTGCTTCACTTTTCTGTGCTTCACTACCAGTACTACATCCTTAGCCACCACTAGTCCCACCATCACAAAACCTAAGCGGTTGGTCACCAAACTCATTCACCATAATTCGGTTTACTCTCCATACTACAACCCTAAGGACACCATAGCAGACCGAGCTAGACATGCAATAGACAGTTCAAATGCTCGTTCAGACTACATATGGAAGAAGATTCAAGGGGTTTCTCTAGACACAGATGATGTGCGTGCTGGTGTTATTGCAGAGACTAAGCATGAAGGGTTTATGGCAAATATATCCATTGGTTCACCTCCTGTTCCACAGCTCCTGGTTATGGACACAGGCAGTGGTCTATTGTGGACTCAATGTCAGCCTTGCACACACTGTTTTACCCAAGCTCTTCCAATTTTTAATCCTCCCGAGTCTTCCACATATAGTACGCTACCTTGTACGTCTCCTTCTTGCTATCGAGCTCCCGGTAGCAATTGTCAAGCTTCACATTGCGCCTTCAAACAAGGATACATCGATGGCACCTCTGTATCTGGGTTTTTGGGCACTGAAAAGTTCACCTTTGAGACTTCTGATGAAGGAATAACATCAATACCCAATTTAGTTTTGGGTTGTGCAAATAGCGTGGGTGGTTTTGGTGGCCAAAGTAGCGGAATACTTGGTCTAGCCGCTGACAAAATATCTTTGGTGAATCAAGTGGGTTCTAAATTCTCTTATTGCTTTGGCCCTATTAGGGATCCTCAATATAGTCATAATCAGTTGATTTTTGGGGATGGAGCAATAATACAAGGCTCTTCTACCCCAATTGAAATTTTGGCTGGCCTTTACTTTCTAACCTTAGAAAGCATCAGCGTGGGAGAGAAAAAGCTAGACATTTTGCCTGAAGTGTTTACAATGACTCCAGCAGGCAAAGGTGGAGTGATGATTGACTCAGGTACAACACTTACTTATCTTCCAAGAGGAGCGTTCGATCCACTAAACGCCGAAGTTCGGAGATTGATGGATGGCTTGGTACAACTCGTGTCAAGATCTAGCTATGCAGCTCCATGCTTCAATGGGGTCATCAATCGTGACCTTGTTGGGTTTCCAGTAGTAACCTTTAACTTTGCAAATGGGGTTGATTTGGCGTTGGACGTAGAGAGCTTGTTTATCGAAACAAGTCCAAACCAATTTTGCATGGCTGTGCTTCCGAGTATAGCAAATGACATGACTATTATTGGAGTAATGGCTCAACAAAATTATAATATTGCCTACGATCTTTCTGGGAACTCAGTTTCCATGGAACGGATAGACTGTGAACTGTTAGAGTCCTAATGAAGTGAGATGTCTTTGGAAGAATTATTATATTTCTATTTTATAAATTTTCTAGAATAAGATCTTTTATTTTATTTTATTTGGATTTTGGTGTTGTTGCTAATTAAGTCAAATGATAAGGGTGTTTTTCTCTTTTCCTCCAAATAAGATCTAGTCTTGTTTAGTACATAGATATAATGGTTTTCATTTTTCAGAATGAGCAATGTTTGTTAAACACATGCCCAAAAAAAAAAAAAAAAAAAAAAAAAAAAACCAACAACAACTTCAATAGTGACAAATTCACAATTTTCAACTTAGATTCACGATTTAAGCAATGATTGGTAAATGACCTCGCTAAGACATTGAAAAATTGGAATTTTTCAACAGGAACTTAGAGTTTTGGCATTTGAATTAGATAAAGTTTAGTTACAAACTTAATTATAACCAATGACTACAACTCTACTCAATATCTTTTTGTTGGATATGAATTTTGAAAAATTCACTATTGAATTACATTTTCTTCTTATATCCCTCATACTTGCAAAATTTCCAAAAGATCAAAAACTAATACTTTGTTATTAATCAAATGTTTAAATTTCCAGTTTTTTGTAATATAAAATTATATATAAAAAATAAGTTTAAAAAATAGTTGTGAGGCCCCAAATATTTAAACAACCCCGGCCCACTCCACTCCATAGCCAGCCCAAGGCCCGTGCCGAGGAGGATATAGAGGCCGAGGGTAAAAGGGAAAAGCCAAGGCCCTCAAGGAGCCTCGCCGAGGATGCCCACCTCCTTGGCCAACCGACATTGATAGAATGAAAATATCTCTCACCTCTTAAAACTTACGCCACCAACCTTCTGGCCGCCTTAATGGTGAAGTGACCAGCAAACCCAGGTGCCTTGGTCACTCCAACTAATAGAAAGTATGCAAAGGCGGCTGAGAACTAACATAAAGCCTGCAAAAGCAGATGATGTGACAGACCCATATACACAGTGTCTGGATAACCAACGAGTGGATGGTTAGGATTAACTGTAACAATACTATATAACCAAGAGGATTCCTAGCACCAAAAGGGGGGAGGCCCCTAACATTAGTGGGTCCTAAGAGAAAGGACAGAAAGAGAATCAGTTCCAAAGAAAAATAGATCCTCGGACTGAGCCGAGGACGAATACGTTTCACAAATACTTAATCAAAATCATCATGATCGTCATAAACACCTAATCAAAGTCATGGGCCTGATCCTCGTAGAAAATATTTATCCAAATTAATTAGCCTATCATCTTTATGATTTTCATGACATCCGTTGTTTGCCATGTTGGTGTCTAGCCCTTTTTACCCACATCTCTACAAATTTTATTGTTATGGGTTCATTGAAAATTAAGTCCCTACAATAGTAAATAACATTTTATTGGCTTGAAATTATATATGCATGTTAAGAAAAAAAAACATAAAATCCAATTGTTACATTTTCAAAATATATAATCATATTAATATCTTTTAATGAGAGTGAGGAGACATAGTTATTAGCTACAACCAAATTTATAGTCAAACTTTGTCCGTTTAAATTTTAGAGATTTAAATGGAGTTTAAGTTTTCAAAGTTCAAAAATTATATTGTTATATATTAGCCTCGGGCCTCTCATCGGAAAACCATCAACATAGACCACAAAACCACCATCCACTTTTGGGTCCAATGGCAATCTAGCAGAGGCATCAACAGATCAAGTTCTTCACTCTTCACTTCAACTATTAAATCTCCTTTGGTGGCTCCATCACCAATTCCTCCAAGAGAAGGAAGATAGTTGGGGTTTGATTGAGGAATACAGATATCCAATTAGAAATGGGTTTGAATTGGGTGGGTAATAGAAACAAATTGTTTAAGGTGTTTATAAGTTTTTAATAATTAAAAAGTTGTCACATCATTTAAAAATGACGTATCATTGTTTCATGAGATACATAGGTAAAGAAACTAATAAAGGTAAATATAAGGACATAGCTCACTTGAAATTTTGGGGAGCAAAACAACTTAATTAATAGATAAACTTTAGGAACCTATAGTGAATCTTATCCAAAATGAAATCTCTTTTTTTGAGCCTTGGCATATGCGAGATTGACTATGAATTGAACAATGTTAAATATATTATACAATCTAAATATGCTTAGGATAGTAGGGTAAATGGTGACTAAGGCACTAGTTGCTTCTAGAAAATTTTCAACTTGATTCATGATTCTAAACCTAGTCATGTGGATAGAGTGTGACCATATTCACATAGATTAGTAGATGAACTTAGCATGTGCAAGACTTTTGAATTCCAAATAAATGTGCTATTTGTTACTTCATTGAGAACCATCAATTTTGTTAGGTTTTAAGGTCTTAGGATTTTATGTATTTAGAACCTAATTTGTAATGTTGGCAAACCATGATCAAAACAATGTGTTTAGTCTTGTTTAGGCTTGCTCAAAATTGATTAATTATTGTAAAATTGGAATCAAGTGGCTGCTGAAGTATTAGTGACTTTCGGCCTGATTCGATCAATCAGAAATTAGACTCGATCGATCGAAAGTCACTTATCAACAAAATCAGCAAACGTAAAAAGGCCATAACTTATTCGTTTGAAGCCCAAATCACGAGCCGTTTTTTCCAGTATTTAAAGGACATCATAAGCTAACCCTAGGTAGGGTTTTTAGAGCTTTTTAGAGAGATTAGAGTGCCTCTTGTGCCTCTTTTTATTAGGGTTTTGTCCCAAACCTCTCTAAGTCTTTGTTGCTCATATTTGCTGTTTATGTGAATCTCTTGTGAGATCTTTGAGGAGTTTTCCTTCACATAAACTTAGGGTTTTCAAGGAAGATATATTATCTACATCTTAATGATCAACAAGGTTGCAGCCATTGGAACTTAAAGATAAACAAGCGAGGAGCTTGTACCTGATTGAAGGAAGACAAAGAAAGAAGTAGTCCGTGGATTCGGAGCCTGCGCGTGGTCGTGTCAGGAAGTTACTACTGGTGGGTAGTATTAGGAAGTCAAGCGGGGTAGCTTGTAAGTCCTTTTGTAACAACTTCAATTCTTTCTTAGTGGATTCCGTTTTGCCTTGAGGATCGGTGGGTAAAATCCTCCCCAGGTTTTTTACCGGTTTGGTTTTCCTGGGTGATCATATCATGTGTTATTTATTTTCCGCTGCTTTATATGTTTCATATGCTTGATATGATTATTTGATTGTTTTAACCTAGAATTGTTAATTTGACTAAGTAACAACTTGGCTAATTAATCTAGGCTACGCAATCTAATTGTGGTTTAAGGGGTCTAAATTTTCAACAAGTGGTATCAGAGCGGGTAGCTCTTCTTGTTGTAGATCTTTTGATCTAAGAGCTGATCCTTGACCCCTGTTGTCATGGATAATTTGAATTGTGTTTCTGATCATGTTTCTTCTCATGCTTCTGCTGATTTTTTTGATGCTTTCGAAACTCTTCGTAAGGAATTATCTAAATCTTTGAAAATTGCTAAGAAATTTAAAGAAGAGTTAAAATTGGCTAATCTTGAAAAAGAGGAATTATTTGTTAGATTAGATGAATCTAATAAAAAGAATGAATTTTTGAGAAATCAAATTTCCTCTCAAGATGAGAAGATGAAAAGCTTGGAACAAGAGTTAGTTGAATCTAAAACTAAAATTGAAAATTTGACTAGTTCTAAGCCTGCTGATGATAACAGAAGTGTTTCTGTTTCTCTTAAGCCTAAAACTGAGAAAGTTTATATCCCTCCTTTTAAGAGGAATAACAAAGAAAAGGCTTATTGTACTAGGTTAGACAAAGGTAAAAGTTCTGATGTAGACGCTGAAGTTTCTAAACTTAAGTCTAAACCTACTGTTAGAGAGCATAACAAATCTGTTTTTGTGCCTACCTGTCACTATTGTGGTGTTGTTGGTCATATTAGACCAAATTGTTCTTTGTTGAGGCAAAAATTGAAATCTGAGACTAGATTTGTTGTTAGGAATACTGATGTTCCTAAATTTGTTCCTGTTTGTCACTTTTGTGGTGTCTCCGGTCACATTCGTCCTAATTGTCATAAATTGAAATTTAAGCATTCTGTATGTCAATCTAGGATATGTGATGATATTTCTCCTGCCATAAGTCCATATAAATTATTTCATATGCTTTTGAAGAATTTGAGCTTGTTGGCTTGTGAAAGGAATTTGCAGGATTTTAGTCTGTCTCAGAAGATTGGTGTAATTCCTCAAATACACTCTGCTTCACGTGGATTTTCACCTACAAAGCCGAAGACTTGTGCTAGATGGGTGAGAAAAGATTCTCCAAAGTGAGTGTTGCTAACTTGTCCCTGATTTAATTCTTTCAATTATTTGTGGACATGTTTTGTTTTTGTTTTTGGTTGTTTTGTTTTTTAGGTTGTTTTTTTTTTTTTATTAAAAAAAAATCCAAAAACATTGAAAAATTTTCAAAAAGACAAAAATATTTTATTTTGTGTCTTGTTTTATTTTTCTTGAGGATTACATGAGTTTTGATATCTCTCTTGATTTAGAATATGCTTGACATTGTGGAGAAACTTGAATAGTTTGTGCTAAGCTATTTTTGATTTTGTGTGAGGATGTACTAGTTTGTACATGTACTCATGGGTTAATTAAGAAATTGATATTTCTTGTTTGTGTACCCTCTATAGCTTAGTTAAGCATTGTCATGCATTGCATTTGCATTGATCATTTAGCACAATGTGTGTTTTTGTTTTTGGTCATAAATTTTTTTTTTAAATCTCAACAAGTGGTTATAATGTTTGTTAAAACCAAAAAGATTTTTGTGTTTTGTATTATAGATCTTGGATTTATAATCAAGGATTGGCCATATTATCTTACATAACATGTTTATGTACTTTGTTTAGCTTGGATGAGCTTATTCATTGCACTTTACTAGTTAAAGCTTTGTAGTGCATGTTGTGTGGAAAAGATGTTTATGGTGTTTATCACTTTGTCTTGATCTTGAAGTCACATGTTATTTGACTGTCGGACTTGATCCTTTTGAGAAAGGCATAAATAACCATCTCACCACTGTTCACTAGCCAATCATGAACACCTTAGTGCATATCATAAGATTTTGTGCTCGAGAAAGTGTAGCACATGCACAAAAAGAACATAAGGTGTAGCCTCAATTAAATTAAAACTGGTGTGTACTATTAGGCTTGATGCCAATTCACTTAATTCAAACCGGTGTGTACTATTAGGCTTAATGCCAATTCACAAAATAAGAGGCAAAAATGCAAGAAACTTACATGATTGCAAGTTTTTGTTCTAGGAGATGTGAGAGTTATAGGATGTAACTCTTTAGGTGATAGTCTCTTTTAAATTCTATGTGATGAATTGTGTAGACTTTGTGTTTGATTGCTATTCACATATCACCTCACATGTATCTCAAGCTTTTGCTAGTTGCACACACTACACAAGTTACTCTTTGTTAAACTTGGTACATTATATTGTATGTGATTTTGTTGTGGGCATCCAAGATTAAAACTTCCTTTATTTTAATGCAAAATGTGTTTCAAGTTTGAAAATTTTGAAAATATCTTGAGATTTGTGCACAGCATATTTGTTGCTTAAGAAAATTCAATGGGAAAATAATTGAAACTTGTTTTTTTTGAGAAAATTGGGTTTAAAAATTTTGGGTTTTTGAAAAAGCATTTCATTCCATCTCATACTCATGCATTTGTTTCTTCTATTTCAATGCTTTGAGGAGTGTTTTCAAAAAGTGCTTGGTGATTTTCAAAACCAGTGTTTTTTCTCAAAATTTTTGTGAGCCTCTGCCCATTTCGATCGATCCATTCTGATTTTCGATCGATCGAAAAAGTGCTCTCAATTGTCTCAAAATGACTGTGTCATTCGATCGATCGAATGTAATTTTCAATCGATCGAAGATCATTGAGAAGTTTTTTTTTTTAAAAAGGGCTTGTTCTTGATCCGAATTGGGGCTTTTGTGAAATTGAGTTGAATTTAATGAAATTGGCTTGTTGTTTTGATGAAATTAGGCATTATACTCTATGTGCTGTGTTTAGTAATGCTCAATTCATCAATTTGTTTAAAAATTTCAACAAGTGGTTTTCAATTTTTGGGGTTTTTGGTAGAAATTCCCTGCTCGAGCCAATTTTGTCAATTTGATCTCAATTGAACTTTGTTTACTGCATTAGTACATGCATTATGGCATTGTATTTGCTCATGCATCATATAGATTTTTATTCTATATTGTTTTTGTGCTAACTTGCAGTCTGCCCTTGGTTTGTGTTTAAGATTCACATGCATTGCATTGATTTCTGTATCCATCTTGCAGTTTTGCAGTCATATCTCTCATTGTTTTCACACATAGCATGCATACACTTTGCTACATTGGGTACTCAACTTGATCAAAAAAATTGATTGATTAATTTTTGAGCTATGTACTTTCTAGTATATGCCTTTTTTTTATGTGTGAACTGTAGAAAATATTTTTCTTAAGAGATATGATGGATAATCAATGTGCAAATATTTTCTCTACTCATGCAACTGTTTATGGGTCACATAGTGCCATGTTTGCATTTTATTGAAAGAGAGAATATTTTTTTCTTCATGTGTATCCTCACCTTAGTTTTTAACTTTGGTTTGTGTGTTTTTAACTTTGGTCCTACTGGTAAGGATGTTCCTGATCCTGCTGCTGATTTCCCCACCCCCTTTATTTTTCCCCAAAACTGTTTTTCCCACAACTTGTTTTGTTTTTCCTATTTTTATAGGGGGAGAAAAGTTTTTTTTAACCTGTGTTGTTCATAGGGGGAGCTGTCTCTATTTTCTATAGAGTTGAATTGTTCTGTGTTCCCCTTGATTCTCTGTTTTCTCTTATTCTTTATTGCGTATGAGGACTGTTTACTCTTTGTATGAGTTGTCTTTGTCAATGCGTGACAAAAAGGGGGAGAAATTATTGATTTATGGGAATCATGTTTGTCTTGTTTAGGGGGAGCTGAAATTATTTTTGAAAGAGAAGAAAATAAAAACTTTTTGTTGTATCTAACTTAGGGGGAGAGTTAGTTTACTTCTGTTTTTATTTCTGTTTCTTGTTCACTGCTCATTGATATATATTTATGAGTTATTCATGATATATGTCTTTGTTTTGTGTTTTGTGAAGTCAAGAATTTATTTGTTGATTTACTGTTTTTCTGTCACACATGCGTTTATGTGTTTGTTGAGTATTTCAGGAATATACAGGTTGATTCAACAAAGCTGCTGTCTACACTTGCAACCGATGGATAGTAGTTAGGTTGAACTTTTGTTTATGAGCATTATTTTGTAAAGGGCTTTTTACTTGTAAACTTTGAGTTTTTGATTTGTGTTTTGTCACGGATTGCCAAAGGGGGAGTTTGTTAGGTTTTAAGGTCTTAGGATTTTATGTATTTAGAACCTAATTTGTAATGTTGGCAAACCATGATCAAAACAATGTGTTTAGTCTTGTTTAGGCTTGCTCAAAGTTGATTAATTATTGTAAAGTTGGAATCAAGTGGCTGCTGAAGTATTAGTGACTTTCGGCCTGATTCGATCGATCAGAAATTAGACTCGATCGATCGAAAGTCACTTATCAGCAAAATCAGCAAACGTAAAAAGGCCATAACTTATTCGTTTGAAGCCCAAATCGCGAGCCGTTTTTTCCAGTATTTAAAGGACATCATAAGCTAACCCTAGGTAGGGTTTTTAGAGCTTTTTAGAGAGATTAGAGTGCCTCTTGTGCCTCTTTTTATTAGGGTTTTGTCCCAAACCTCTCTAAGTCTTTGTTGCTCATATTTGCTGTTTATGTGAATCTCTTGTGAGATCTTTGAGGAGTTTTCCTTCACATAAACTTAGGGTTTTCAAGGAAGATATATTATCTACATCTTGATGATCAACAAGGTTGCAGCCATTGGAACTTAAAGATAAACAAGCGAGGAGCTTGTACCTGATTGAAGGAAGACAAAGAAAGAAGTAGTCCGTGGATTCGGAGCCTGCGCGTGGTCGTGTCAGGAAGTTACTACTGGTGGGTAGTATTAGGAAGTCAAGCGGGGTAGCTTGTAAGTCCTTTTGTAACAACTTCAATTCTTTCTTAGTGGATTCCGTTTTGCCTTGAGGATCGGTGGATAAAATCCTCCCCAGGTTTTTTACCGGTTTGGTTTTTCTGGGTGATCATATCATGTGTTATTTATTTTCCGCTGCTTTATATGTTTTATATGCTTGATATGATTATTTGATTGTTTTAACCTAGAATTGTTAATTTGACTAAGTAACAACTTGGCTAATTAATCTAGGCTACGCAATCTAATTGTGGTTTAAGGGGTCTAAATTTTCAACAAATTTCATTGACATGATGCAAAGCCTAAGAATTTTATAATGCATTGGAAATTTGTTTGCAATTTGTATTAAGCTTGATTCGGCTAGTTAAGAATTTGGTTACTTACTACTAAAATGTTTCAATATATATTGAGTGGACAAGCTCGCCTCATTTCTTCCCTTTTGCCTTTCAAATTGAGAGGAATATCAAGTTTTGGGCTTTGGCTAAGCTCAGCACATGAGATGAGTTTAAGAGTAATTTCACAATAAGATCAAACTTATAACATTTTAGTATTTTATGAACCTCCGTCCTTACCTCTATTTGAGGTTAGTTGCTTTAGCAAGGTCTTCCAATGCTTTTTTTTTTTTTTTTTTTTTTTTTTTTTTAGAATACTATGAATTTTTAACACACACGCGGGGAGTGAGAAGAATGTCTTAAAGGAACTAACAATGATGTATATACAAAATGGCCTAAAATGTAAAAACTTTATAGTTGTATAGCCCTTGTTGTGTGCCTAGTTCATTTGTTGGGTTGGGGGTGTGATAGCTTGGTTATGTTTTTTTTTTTTTTTTTCTATTTTTTTTCTTCTTTTATTGCCATACACATCAATTTATCATTTCTTTTTGGTTCTCAGAGCTCTTTAAAAAAAAAAAAAAAAAAAAAAAAAAAAAAAAACCAATTAAGTTGAATTACATCATGATAAATAATTAAGTTAACACTAAATAAACATTAAGAAACTCCTATTGAATCTTTTATTTTTGAGAAACTTATTTTATTTATATTTTGATAACACTAAATAATTACTAGTTTTATTTTTCATGTGTGTGTGTATATATATATATTATAAATTTCCCAGTCTTAAGTGGTGAAACTTTTATGTTCATACTTTGGTCTCCTAACAATGAAATCATGGTTTCACCTCTCAAATCTATATTATACTAAAAGATGAAGCGTAGCATTTAATGTTGCTACACTCACATGGAGCCACATCAGCAGCCATGTCATTTCCATCCTCTTTTATATAGATTTTAAAATAGTTTTTGACAATTTTAAAATACTAATAAGTATAAAATATTTTCCAGCCCTATCTCCACCATAAAACCCACTTCTTATAAATTTAATTCCACCATGAAGCCCAAAACCTTTTCAACTAAAACCCTTTCTGAAACTCTATTTTCAAGGATACAACTTTCTATTTTTCTTTTCCTTTTGTTGCACGATTTTAGATTCCTCTCACCCCACGCTCTGTTTTAGTTTCACCGTTTCATATTTTGTTCCTTCCCCTTCCCCACCTTCTATTCTACGATTTCACACTTATTTCACGCCAGCCTCTCTCCCTTCTAACGAACAACCTCTCTGTCTCCCTTCCTTCCTGTCTTACTCTCCTCACAGTATATAAATATTGACAGAACCTGGATGATTTAGTTGAGGTATTTCTAAATCCCACTTTCTTTTGTGCTTTGTTCTTTTGCTTGATTTTTTTTTGCCTTTTACTTTCTAAATCGTTTTTCTTAGGGTGTTGAATTTTTTATTGGTGGGTTTTTTAATTGGATCTCTACCTCTTTTGGGTCTGTTCATTTTGAGTTTTTTGATTGGGTCTTATCCTGTGAAAATTTTCTACTTATTGTTGGGTATTGTACATGGCAGATGAAGTGCATCTGTTTTTGGTAAAAAATTGAAGCTAGAAGAGGAAAGCATGGTGGAGAAAAGAAATCGGATTGCTTTTATCCATGACTGATTAAAAGAAGGAACAAATTTGGAGGTGATAAATATGTTCACAACCAATGTAATTTTGACCATGTTAATTTCCTCTCAAATGTTTTTTTATTCTTTTATGATTTGATAGATGACAGTAACTTAGCAAAGATTGGTATATTGCTGAGTTCGTGTTGACTGGTATATTGCTTATTACTATTTTTTAATGAGAAAAGGGCTACTCATTGTTGTTTGAAATTTTCTGTGGTTTTATATTTCCAAAAGTGATCTACCTACAGGTTCCCACTCTATCCTCTACTTAATTGATCTTACATTTTCCCTGGTATTGATTGGTTCTTGTGATTGATTTAATATTATTATAGAGTGAATTGGGGAATTGAACATTTACTTAGCATAACAATGCTTTTGTTAGATTTTTGTTCAACGGACCAACCAACTGTCTTCATAGATAATTTATATTATATTTGCTTCAATGGAACTCCAAAAGTTGCTTACAAATTTAGATGTTATTTAAAGTAGAATTAAAATTTCATATGCTTGATGCAAAGTGTCCTGCACTGTCATCTATTACTTCTTCTTTTCTTTTTTTTTCATTCTTATAACATTGTTCCCAATATTAAAACCACGCAAAGAGATTATTTTTAAAAGTCCAAGTTCATTCATTATTTATGATGTTTGTAGGTATTAGGGGAAGCATATCAAGTTTTAAGTGATCCACTGTCTTTCAAAAAAAAAAAAAAAATCTTCTTTGCATCATCAGGTGCTCATATTTTAAAGTTCTTTTGGAACTTCACAAGTCAATGCAACATTAGGCTTGAAGATAAGAAAACAATAACTAATAAGTGCTTCAAAAGCAATGACTAGGCTTATTACCATCCAGTCATAAACTTTTTGGAAACCCAACTCTGAAGGATAGAACAACATGCCTTAAAGTGATTGGAGGGAAAGGAACCTCAGTTAAAAATAATTCAAATTATTTTAGAAATTGCAAGGAAAACAACTAGGCTACTCAACATTGGTTTGTAAGTTTTGAATTACCCTTACCCTCACAATTTCAGTCTCATTTAATGAGCAACTTCATTGATTATGAAAACTAAGTTTTCAGTGTGGTGGTACTAATTGAAGTTGTCCAGAAGGTGACAAGGTTGGTTGGATATCCAAGTTGTTTAGAGAGCTTGGTGGTTGCGGGCATTAGAAAATTAATTGATGTGGATTCCATCGATTCCCATATTTGCTAGGTGCTTAGCATATTTGACTGGATTGTAATGCCTGGACCATGTCTCAAAGATATTTACTTTTATGATAATGTATTTATAAAGACATTAAAGTAATTTTGTACATGTAAAAATATGTTGCACACTGAAAGCTCGAAAATGTGTTGAAAAACACAAGAGCTGTTTAGACCCCCAAATAAAAATTACGGCTCGATAGATTTTACACAACTTTAATACAAAGTGCGGAATAGTGTAAAAGCGAGCGGATGAACAAGTAAGCTACTCTAATCCATAAACTAAACAACACAACAGTATAATGGAATTAAACAAGAGTAGGGAAGAAGGATGCAAACACAGAAAACACCAAGACGTGTTCTCGAAGAGGAAACCGAAGAACTCGGCGAAAAACCTCTCCGCCGCCCTCCAAGCGGAAATCGATCCACTAGACAATCAGTTGGGATACATGGGTTAGCAAAAGACCCTCCAAGCCTAGTCTACCCGCTGTACCTAAGCCCTCCAAGCTCCTACTCCAACAAGGCTTCTCGGAACCGTGTCTTGTCCTAGTTATCCGGATCCCGCAACAAGCTCCATGTTGCATCTGCCATTCAAGGCTTCTTCCAATGCTTCCCAGCAGCACCAAAACGTCACACAGCACTCACAAGGTGTGGTAAGTGTTTGGGCTATCAACCTCTCAAAGATATGGATAATGGAGAGGGAAGGGTTGAGGAAATACCACAAGCAAAATGTATAGAGAAAGGTGGGGAAGACAATCTCTAATTACCAATGTGTTTGGCTAGGGTTTTCTCTCTGAAGCATTCCTCAACAATTGTGGGTAAAGATGGTATATATAGGAGAGGTGCAAAAGGTGTGACTCAAAAAGTACAGGCTGGCAGAACAGCTAGTCTCGCGGGTGTCTCGCGGGAAGGCCTTACCCGCGAGACACTCGCGAGACACAGTTGTCTCCACCTGGCCTGACTCTTCGCATTCCAGCATGTGCCTGGCACATGGTTTACTTCGCGGGATGCTTGGTCGCGAGATACCCGCGAGAATCCTTCAGTTCTTCAAATGCTTGAGTCTTCAAACACACTCTCTATCACCCAACCCTTACAACAAGTCCCACAACAAATACAGGGTTTTAAACGATTGAACATAATTACAATCAAATTTGGCACGGAATAAAAGCCAACAAAAACACAGTTGTAAATCACAACTTTACAATCTCCCCCTTTGGCTATTCCGTGACAAAACCCTAAAACAGACTCTAGACTTAAACGTGAGTTTGGGAACAAAGGCAAAACTCACTCACACCTAATTCTAGATTCTGAAGTGCTCTTGAAACATATGAACAAGTAACTCCTGAAACACAACAACACAATAACATCATTGTATGCAGAAAACTTGAAAACATATGGAGCAATAATAGTATGATCGAGCAAAACGAAATAGAAACACTAGATCATGGCAAGATCAAACAAGTAATCACTATACAGAAGCAATTACTATGCTCATTCACACATGGAACGAACATCCGGATTTGCAAGAAGATACGCTCAATTGAAGAGAGTCACTTGCAACTCCAACACTCAACCAATGCGAAATACACGAAGTATTTGCATCTAGGAACAATCCTACTAGGGCACACGAGTGTTCATCACTCAACCAATGCATAGAACGTGTATGCATCTAGGAATAATCCTACATGGGCACAAGAGTGATGTACTTGAAGTAGAATGCATGACATTGAACAACAAGCAAACATGCATGAAGGTTGCATAGGCAAGATATTGCAAATGCATGGCACAAACCACAAAGACCTACAAATCAATGCATGAAACAAACCCTTAAAGCTTACATAAGCAACATGGGTACATATAAAAAGTGCCACATAGCATATATGCCACAAAGCATAGAAATTTAAACACAAACTACTGAAAATATACTGAATATACTGAAATTAATACTGAGGTTAAAGCATAAGTGTCAGAACTATAATCCAAAAAAAACAGTAAGACAGTAATCATAAACCAAAAAAAAACTAAAAGAAACCCATCTGTAAAACCAATAACCAATATCAACTATAGCTATGTGTCTAGGTGTCTAGGCTATGCTCCCCCTAAGGCTGTGCAAGCTCTTGTTCAGCAGCTCCCCCTCAAAATTTTCTCCCCCTTTTTGACCGAAATGGCCAAAGGACTAGAACTGATCGGAGTCGGAGTCCGACCCATGTGTAGGAGATAGGCTCTGAATCTGGGCTGACAATGTGGTGATCTGCTCCTGGAGGTATGCAAACTGATCCGCTGTGTGCTGTACATGAGTGTCAAGCACTGTGGACATGTGATCCATCTTAGCTAGGATCTGATCAAGCTTGCTGAGACCTGGTGTTTGTGTTGAAGATGATGGCTGTGCAGTCTCTGGATGTGCAGTCTCTGGAGCAGAAGTAAACCTGTCAATCTCCTCCTCTGTATCCCCACCCTCATCTGGTGCATCCTGAGGCACGACCCGAGGTGGTGGAATGAGATGGGCACCAGTCTTGGGGCCTTTAATGTGTGCAGTGCTCCGAGTCAGAGTGTTTGCACCAATGGGGTAATCCCTCTGAACAATCGTAAGGCCACTAGGGAACTTCAGCTTCGTCTTGGCAATGAACCCCATGATCAGTGAAGGAAAAGGCATTATGGTTCGGGAATTTTGCTTTGTAATGCTCTTTTTCAGGATATGGAAGATGTGGCTGCAGATATCGATTTCCTTGTGAGTGAAGAGATCGTAGAGAAAACTCGTCCTTGGAGCTGATAAGGTGGTGAGGTTGGTGACTGGGTACAGGTTATGGATCATAACGTAGCTCAAAGTCCTCATTTCTGGAGAGAACTTAAGAGTATCCATTGAGGATTTCTTTGGAACCCCACCAAGAGTGGATATCATCTCCGTGATAGACCCCAATCTCTCATCATATTGAACCGTCATCAGCTGTGAGGTAGGACGGATCTCCAGAAGATCTTGAATGCTATCCCTTGTTATCTCAAATTCTTTGTGCCTCACCCAGCAGATTATTTTGTCTTCTTCCACAGCAGCATTGGAGAAGAACTCTCTGATTATTTCCGAGTATACTGTCCCAATTGGATTCAGCAATTTGGTCCATGTTCTTTCTTTGAGTGCATCTGGAATGCATGTGTGCTCAAGTTCCTCCAATTGGACCACCCTTTCCATTACAATGGTTGCTTTCTTGTAGCAATCATTGTACTTCATATCTGCTTCCGCGGATTTGAAGTGATCGGATTCAGTGCGAGCACGCTTAGGGGCCTTCTTCTTTGAGGCAGCATGCTTGGTGGGAGACATCTGCACAAGTAGACACAACACATATTGCACAAGTGCACAAAGTATAAGAGCAAAGACTTGATTAGATTCAAGTTAGTTTGCACCTATTGAGATAAACCCAAAACAGAGTAGATTGCAAAAAAAAACAGAGCATGAGCAATACACACAAGCATGCTTCAATACATTCAGCACTAAATCAAAAACAAGAATGCATGAAAACAAGACATTATGCATGAATTTAAACAACTGTGCAAGTGTGTGTGTCTGTGTGTATGCATGTGAATGCAACAAGGGATGCATGAGGGTGTGCCTAGGAGATTGGTTGTGTGCCAAGTAGCAACATATTCAAAATGCAATATAAACTAGATCAAAGATCGATTCTAGACCAAACCATGTTAAGACTCATGCAAACCTAGAAATTGGGACTCATTTGAGACCAATTATGCACATCAATATCACTTAGACATATAATCAAACACCTAATGGGCATACAAACATTTTAAGTATGAGCAATGCATGAACATGGGATAATTATGCCTAAATACATGATAAAATGCCACACGGGGCCAACACAGATGCATCAAGATCAAAAGAAACACAACCCAATCAAAAGTTTAACAAAAACTTCACCCAATTTTGAAAACCAATCAAAGTTTCGAAAATTCCCAATTTTGAAAGCCCTAACACAAAAATCTGCATAATCTAAGTAAAAACTTAAAAGGAAATGATTAACAAACATACCTTGAAGAAGAAAATGCAGAAAAAGTCTTGATTTGGAAAGGGATTTGATGGAATAGTGTTTTGGGTTGAGAGAGGTTTGAAGAACAATGAGGGAGGGAGTTTTTGATCTTTTGAAAAACTGTCACATCAGCCCCTTTAAAAACTGAAAACACGCGTTTTTCGCGGGATAGGGAGTAGCGAAATAGTCGCGAGACAGTCGCGAGAAGTGCCATTGAAGAAAAAACTTTTCGCGGGAAGCGCTAAGTCGCGACACAGTCGCAAAACAGTCGCGAGATTCTCTGCCTGATTTTGAAAAAATACCAGTTTTTGCCAAACAGCATTTCGCGAGAAGCTGTTGGTCGCGAGACAGTCGCGAGACAGTCGCGAAAGTCTCTGTGTAACAAGATGAAAATAAGTATTTCCCTCAAATCTTTTCGCGGGAAGCATCTTAGTCGCGAGCTTCTCGCGAAAGAACCCCTGAACCAGTTTTTTGATGAAAAACACACGAAAAGCATTTCGACCAAAAAGAAACACAGGAAAGTATAAAATCACTTTCAAAAACTAATAAAACTCACAAAAATCTTTTTGGATTTGATCAACAAGTTCATGGGCATTCGCATCACATTTGGACATATACAATCACACAAATGAGATAGGCATTGATAGAATCAACAACTTGTGTGTTGTGTGTGAGTATCAGATGTGAAATAGTCCTTAGACCAGAGCGAAGCTTCAATGATCAATTCACACGAGTCATACACAACTGATACGAAATCATGTGGACTATCTCCATTATAGAAATGAGTGTATATGACCTCCCACACATTGAAAACATAACATAGAAGCTTTTCATTTGGCTTCTTAAAACTCATAACAATTGGTCCATTTTCATTTTGATTGGACAAATACATCTCATTTTGAGGAAGGTGCTTGAAATTTATGATATTTCAACATTGATGAGAAGCCTTTGGCTTTTTGCACACCATAACATTTACTTTAAAAAGAGTCGCTTTCCCTTTTTCCTAGTCAAATACTAGTGTGTGCGACAGGCTTTTGCAGCTCAATATCTCTTTTCATTTGGAGATTTACAATTTGTGAGCTCTTTTTGCAAAAACATAAAAATAAAGTGGGAAGAGATATAGACACAAGTCTATGCAAGTATCAAGACCAACAAGACTATTGACCAATCATTCATGACAGGTGTGAAGATCTATTTACAACAGTCACACATAGTTTTCAGGGTTTCTTCCACATAGAAAAGAGTGCATACGAACAAGCGAAGATCGTAAATGCACTATGCCATAAGTACGAAGGTACTAGGCCAAACTCACATGAGATATGCACAAAACAAGTGATCAAACTTTTTGAGATTTTTCAATTTTTATGGGTTTTTGAATTTTTTTTTTTTTTTTGAAACACACCCAAAAACAGAACAAGAAAAGTAAGATCAACAAAAATAGGATTAAACCATAACAGATAAAAATGAAATTATGCAACTACAAATGTCCCTACATATGGAAAGAATTGATGCATGGACATATTACAATGCTTATGCATGAGTACCCCTCTTCACCCACACGTCACGTGCGTTTGGGGTGATATCCTTGACGGATTGGGTACGAGAGTTGGGACTTTCAAACCTCCTTGTGAAACTCTCCATGCAAGTGGTGAAGGCACCTATCATCTTCATCATGTCTGTCACTCCGGGATCACGATTTTGGCTTCTTGAGACCTCACCACCCCAAGCTCTACTGTCATTCCTTCTTCCTCGTGACCGCGGTGCACTTGCATTGTTGTCTGCTCTCAGCTTTTGGCAGTTTGGTCTGGTATGTCCTCGCAGTCCGCAGTAGTGACACACATAATCTGTTCTAGGACCCCACCGAGGTCTTGAAAGAGATCTTGCTCTGTTTTCATGTCTTCCTACAGGTTGATTTCGGGGCTTATTCACCATCCGTTGCTCAATTACATTCTTCTTTTCAACCTTAACATTCTCAGGAACGACCTCCTCTATAATTTGTTCTACGACCTTCACAAATTTTACTTCTTTGGTAGCTTTGACTGATGAGCTACTCACTCCGGTATATCCCAATCCGGAATTGTCTGAGGAGTGTTTTTGGGATGAGATAACATCATTCAATTTTCTGGAGGAGACCCTATCTATCTTGGCTTGCGCTTGAACCACCTCTTGTTCAAGAAATCTGATCTTTAAGTAAGCTTCTGACAGCTCACCATTCATCTTTTCTATTTCGCATTTTGCCTCCCTATGTCTGACCATGAGGCTTCGGTAATCTTCCTCAGCCTTCTTCATTTTTCTGACGGCCGCCTTGGCTACCCTTGCATATTCTCCCGACTTCTCAAGGAGTAATGAGTAGTTTTCTTGAAGATTAGCTGCACTCTCATCCTTTTCTTCATCTGATTCTTCTACAATTCCAATGGACTCTGAATCAGAATGCTCACCAAGTTCCTTCACAAGTGCATCCAAGTCATCCGAGGAGTCTACATGATCAATTGTCATGAATGCGGAGTAGTTTCCCTCACCGTCACAGCTCTCTTCCGAGTCAGTATCAGAAGAGTCGGAATCACTGAGCGTTGTAGCATAAGCTTTCCCTTTTCCCCTCAAAAAATTCGGACACTCCTTCTTCAAATGTCCATGGCCATTGCACTCATAGCACACAATGTCTGAAAAAGGTTGATAATCCTTCCCTTCTTTTCCTTTAAACTCTTTCTTGTCACCTCTTGATGGAGAGAACTTTCCTCTGTTGAACGGTTTTCCACTGTTCCTCATTTTCAGAAACTTGCGGAAGTTCTTTGCAAGATATGCTACTTCCTTCTCCATTCTATCTTCTTCGGAGGAATCATTTATTCTTTCTGTGATGGTTTTAAGAGCAAGTGATTTGCTCGTCTTATGGGAAGGCAGCCCCAGCTCATACGTTTGGAGAGACCCAATCAACTCTTGAATTTTAATCTCATCCAAGTCTTTGCTTTCTTCTATGGCTGTAACCTTTGCTCTAAAACTTTCAGGTAGGGACCTCAAAATTTTTCTCACCACCTTGGTGTCTTCAATCTTCTCCCCAAGATTGAGTTTAGCAATGACAATTTCATTGAGCTTCCCATAGAATGAATCAAATGGTTCATCATCACCCATCTTGAGTTCTTCAAATTTGGTGGTAAGCATCTGAAGCTTCGTGTCCTTAACTTTCTTTGTACCCTCATAGGTAGTCTCCAAAATCTCCCAAGCTTCCTTGGCTACCGTCATATGAGAAATCCTGTGGAATTCATCAGGGGACACACCACAAAAAATAGCATTTAAGGCCTTACTATTAGCATTGGCCGCTGCTAGAGCAGCCTTATCCCAAGTGGACTTAGGAGCCTCCGGCTTAGTCCAACCTATCTCGACCGCATCCCAAACGGTATCATCAATAGAGCATAAAAATGCTCTCATTCTAACTTTCCAGAATGCATAATTATTTCCATCAAAAAATGGTGGAACATTGAGCGATTGAGACCGGTCCATCTCAACAAGGGTCAAGGATCACACTTAGGTAATTAAACCTCAGCAAGTGTACCCGCTCTGATACCAATTGAAAGCTCGAAAATGTGTTGAAAAACACAAGAGCTGTTTAGACCCCCAAATAAAAATTACGGCTCGATAGATTTTACACAACTTTAATACAAAGTGCGGAATAGTGTAAAAGCGAGCGGATGAACAAGTAAGCTACTCTAATCCATAAACTAAACAACACAACAGTATAATGGAATTAAACAAGAGTAGGGAAGAAGGATGCAAACACAGAAAACACCAAGACGTGTTCTCGAAGAGGAAACCGAAGAACTCGGCGAAAAACCTCTCCGCCGCCCTCCAAGCGGAAATCGATCCACTAGACAATCAGTTGGGATACATGGGTTAGCAAAAGACCCTCCAAGCCTAGTCTACCCGCTGTACCTAAGCCCTCCAAGCTCCTACTCCAACAAGGCTTCTCGGAACCGTGTCTTGTCCTAGTTATCCGGATCCCGCAACAAGCTCCATGTTGCATCTGCCATTCAAGACTTCTTCCAATGCTTCCCAGCAGCACCAAAACGTCACACAGCACTCACAAGGTGTGGTAAGTGTTTGGGCTATCAACCTTTCAAAGATATGGATAATGGAGAGGGAATGGTTGAGGAAATACCACAAGCAAAATGTATAGAGAAAGGTGTGGAAGACAATCTCTAATTACCAATGTGTTTGGCTAGGGTTTTCTCTCTGAAGCATTCCTCAACAATTGTGGGTAAAGATGGTATATATAGGAGAGGTGCAAAAGGTGTGACTCAAAAAGTACAGGCTGGCAGAACAGCTAGTCTCGCGGGTGTCTCGCGGGAAGGCCTTACCCGCGAGACACTCGCGAGACACAGTTGTCTCCACCTGGCCTGACTCTTCGCATTCCAGCATGTGCCTGGCACATGGTTTACTTCGCGGGATGCTTGGTCGCGAGATACCCGCGAGAATCCTTCAGTTCTTCAAATGCTTGAGTCTTCAAACACACTCTCTATCACCCAACCCTTACAACAAGTCCCACAACAAATACAGGGTTTTAAACGATTGAACATAATTACAATCAAATTTGGCACGGAATAAAAGCCAACAAAAACACAGTTGTAAATCACAACTTTACACACACCATTTTCCTGCTTTGGTAGCTAGCTTTTTTGGAACTAATTACGGTTTATTGTTAAGAGTTAATTTTATAGCCACTTTAAGTAACTTGATGTTGATTTTATTAACTTGAGTTGGGTTGTAGCTTAATTTTTTGATTTGGTTCAATTTGGTTTGGTTAACGTGTGGGGAAGTTCTAGGTAGGGATAAGTCAAAAATAGTGTGACAATCATGTAGTGCAAAATCAGGCAATATTGTAGCAGCTGAAGAAAATTTCCCAATACAGCATTTATACTTGTAAACTTTCATCCGAACCATTGTCTCTTGCCACAAGCTGTGATGCAAGAGCCACATCATCACCTTCCATAGTATCCCATATGCCTTTTGGGATAGATTTTGCAAATTCTCTTTTGTAACGCACAATAAATAACTGAAGTACATCAGTCATGTGCCTCCTTGGTCCATAAGTGTCATAGATAAATTCAGAGCTATTACCACTATGGAGGAAGAGGTTGCAGTCTATCTAGATAAAAAACAAATATGCATGTGGTCAGAGCTTGATACAGTTGCACATAGTCAGAACATATTACTTCTACTTTTCTGCCGTGCATTGTTTAATGAGTTGCTTTGCTAGGAAATTCCATTGTAAATAAAGCTGGAATGTTTCTTCAAGTATGTCCAATACTCAATTATAAATAAAATGAAAATGCTATGCTAAAATATTTTTATATTATCTTTTGGTATGCTTGAATAATTTTATACTATCTTTTGGTTGTGTAGGCTGTTCAGTTCAAAAGCTAGAATATTTCTTCAAGTATCTCTAAATGTCAGTTGTAAATAAAATGAAATGTTCTGCTAAAATAGTTCTCATATTATTTTTGGTAGTGTGGCGTGTTCATATTATCCACTAGTCATTTGAAGTGATTTTTAGGTGGGTGTAATCTGTTAGGTTCTAAAGATTTAGGATTTTATGTATTTAGAACTCTAATGTGTAATATTGGCAAACCATGATCAAAACAATATGTTTAGTCTTGTTTAGGCTTGCTCAAAGTTGATTAAATATTGTAAAGTTGGAATCAAGTGGCTGCAGATGTATTGGAGCATTTCTACCTAGCTCGATCGATCGAAGGATAGACTCGATCGATCGAATCTCGGGTCAGATGCGTTTTCTGCAGAGTTCCAGCTCAGCCTAAACTCTATTTAAACGTCTTGGCGTTCAAGTAAAACACTCCTATATATAAGGAAAACCCTAGAACGTTTTTGGGACTTGGTAGAGAGAGATTAGAGTGCCTCTTGTGCCTCCTTTTATTTTTAGGGTTTTGTACCCAAACCTCTCTAAGTCTTTGTTGCTCATATTTGCTATTTATGTGAATCTCTTGTGAGATCTTTGAGGAGCTTTCCTTCACATAAACTTAGGGTTTTCAAGGTAGAGATATTTTCTACATCTTGATGATCAACAAAGTTGCCGCCATTGAAGCTTAAAGAAAAACAAGCGTGGGTGCTTGTACTTGATCAAAGAATTCAAGAAAGAAGGAGTCCGTGGATTCGAAGCTTGCACGTGGTCGTATTAGTAAGTTCTACTGGTGGGTAGCATTAGGAAGTCAAGCGGGGAGCTTGTAAGTCCTTTTGTATGAACTTCGATTCTTTCATAGTGGATTCAAGTTTGCCTTGAGGATAGGTGGGTAAAATCCTCCCCAGGTTTTTTACCGGTTTGGTTTTCCTGGGTGATCATATCATTGTGTTATTTATTTTTCCGCTGCTTTATTATTTTGATATGATTATTTGATTGCTTTAACCTAGAATTGCTTAATTTGACTAAGTAACAACTTGGCTAATTAACTAGGCTACGCAATCTGTTTGTGTTAAGGGGTCTAAATTTCCATCATAATCCAATGGGTTTCTATAATTTGACTGAGAAATGAGAATTAAGCCAAAACATTTCATGCAAGAGATATTGCTACTTCTGGAATTGTTTCAAAGACACCAATCAGAGCTTGAATTTCTATGAGGTTGAATATATGTCATTGCTCAGTGAAATGGACAACTTAGGAGAGAATAAAAGTTAAGGGGAATAAAATAGTGCAAAAGATAAGGTTCCTCAAGTTGTCTTTCTTGGGTTCATAAAATTTGAACTATAAAAGGGAAAAAAAAAAAAAAAAAAAAAAAAAAAAGAGGCATATAGAGCATGTAAGTGAGAATTCGGGGCAAGAAAGTCAATTTCGTACCGTACCGGCCGGTACTGCCGGTACATACCGTACCGGCCAGTGCATTGGTATAGATTACCCCCTTGTTTCGTACCGGAAAAAATACCGGCCGTACCAGCCTCGTACCGACGAAATCTGGTTGTTTCGACCAGTAAATGGATATCGGTAAAGATAAAGAAATCCCAAAGAAAAATTCTCAAATTTTCAGAACTTACCTGAAGCTGTTGCACTTGGCCGGAGCCGGAGCTAACGCTAGCCTGCCGGGAAACCTCTTCTCCTTCTCGGTCTGTCTTCCCCCTCTCTCGACATCCCTCTATCTTGATTTCGATCTCGCTTTCTCTCTGCCTCAAACTCTCTTTCTCCCACAGTCCGATCTTGCAGTCTCTCACTCTCCCTCTAACGATCTCTAAGTCTCTCTCTTTCCCCATCTTTCTTTCTCCCTAAAGGCCAAAACACTCAGATACTCGGGTGGTTATGGTATTAGAAATTTAGATATATTTGATTTCAAAGGGAAGGGGAACGACGTCGTTCCCCTTTTCTTTTTCTTTTTTCTTTTTTTTTTTTTTTTTTTTTTTTTGGTTTAATCATGTTGCGTTTGGTAATTGGTATTGGCTAGCTTATTTTACTTGTTTGGCATTGGCTTAAAAAACTAGCTATTTTTACTGTTTGGCATTGGCTTAAAAAACTAGTTTTTTTTTTTTACTATTAATTGCGTGGGTGTGTTTGTGTATCTCTGTGTTGATTTATCTGTGTGGATGTGTTTGTGTGGGCGTATATATACATATATTAAATATATAAAATAATGGTAAACCCGAAATGTTACACTGGTATTGACCGGTATCCGAAATATATCATACCAGTGGCCAAACAGGTACAACCTCTGGTACAGTATTGACTTCCTTAATTCGGGGTAGTGCTAAAATAGGTAGTGGAAGCTTTTAACACAAAGTGAGAGAGTAAAAACAGAGGGAAGTTAAAAGCAAAAATAGAGGAAGATTAAAAAAAAAAAAAGTTGGTCTAAAAATGGAGGTTGGTTTAAGTATTTGGGTTGGGTCTTACCCTGTGATATATTCATTTTTAATGGAACTACATTAAGGCAGGAATCTCCAAATAGTCTTAGAAAAATGCTCTTCAGGTTACTTATGTGAACTTACTTACCAAGATAATAATTAGTTTGGTCTTCTTTTCCTTCTTCTTTCCTCTTCTCCTTTACTTCTTTGTCTTCTTCATTTTTGAATCTCTAAGTCCAAGATAATGCTTCCTTTACAAGTTATAGTTTATTGGTTTGCTTCAAGTCCTGTCCTACCACGTGTATGGCTCACAATTCAAGTGTCCAAAAGTGAAAACAAAGTTTAACTCAGCTATGAATTTTCTTCTTCTCTTTACCTATTACATCTTATATATATATATATATATATACATAAAAGTTACAAATATTGACCTCATTTTTTCCATTGGTTAATAGCCAACACCCACTACTTTTTTTTTTCTTTTTTTCTTTTTTTCTTTTTAATTTACGTTGTCTCATGTCACTACTAGGTTACTCATTCCCACAAATCAATAAACCACTAAAATACATATTCTATTTTTATATGTTCATTTTTCTGTTTCATTATTTCTGGTGGACAATTGCATTTTGGTGGACAATTGCATTTTACTTGATGTGGTTCAAATTTGTTTGCTATCAAAACACTTTTTTTTTTTTTGAGTGTTATATTTATAATATTTTCACAAAAAATCACATATAGTAAGTCGTTATTAGTTTTAATTTGAATCTACAACTTAAATTACGTTTTTACCCACTCATAACAACCTAACACTTAGAATTTGTTGTAAAAGTGTTAATATTGTAGACATAGCATTTCTCTTTTCTTTTTCTGTTTTTTCCCCGATAACAACTTATTCTTACCCCACTTATTACCAAAATAACTTTAACTATTTACTAGCCTAAAATATCTTTAAACTTTACTGTGCTAAAAAATATAAGCTTAAATAATAAGTGAGCCCAACAACCACAGCTCCGATTTCTCCTCATCTCAAAATTGGACATGACAATGGTCTTTTTTCAAAACCACCTATTATGCAGGTTTGAGCACTATTTTTAAAGATAGTCATAGTTCTCCTATTATAGTCCATATTAAATTAATACCTTGCCAAGGAAACCCATTGTTGATGGCTGCCATGCTATATTGAGTGTTACACTCCTGCCATGAACTGTGGATCAAAGATTTAATTGTGAAGTTTGCTAACTCATAGATGTTGACATCAATTGGGTTGCAGGAACCATGGTTGAAGGAAATTTCATGTGTTAAAACAAATTCAAGCTTTCTGTGAAATAGGCAGGACATATATCCTATAGGATAGTTTCTAGACTATGTAATAAGTAGGTGTAAGTGTTGGAGTTCTATCGCTTTTGAATTTTTTTATTAAAAAAAAAAATATTTAGGATGTTTTATAAATATTTCATTTTTGAAATTTTTCCATGCATCGCACGGGTTAGCGACTAATGATCAATTAATAGTGATCACATATAGGCAATCTAAAGTCCAATGCAATAGAGAATTGGCATTTTTGTATGTAGTAACAAAAGGTGTGGCGTTTGTTTTACATAGTGTGTTCGCTCTATTTTTAAAACTTGAAAATGTGACTTTAAATCAAGTTTTACACAGTATAAAACAAGTTTTTTCCTTACAATAATAATGAGCAGGAAAAGAGCATAAAACAAAAGAGAAACAAATAAAACAAGAATTTGCAAGAAGCTTAGAGGACACGGTTTTATTTAAATTTTAAAGGACAAGGATACGGACATATGTCTCCAATTGCCACGAATACTAAAGATGTACTTCAAGCACCTATGGCAAATGACTATATCAGTCCACACAAAGAACATAGAAAAAGATGACAGTAGGATATGATATGATATGATATGATAATATAGGGATTATCATTGCAATATATAGGTCCTCTAGCTATTTTGATGTGCTCTTTCACATCTAGTTGTCGAGCTCCCTTATGATTGGGATCACAATTTCTGGTGACAATGGCTTTTCAATGAAATCGTCCGCTCCAGCAGCAAGAAATTCTTGTTGGTCCCTTTCATCAAAAAATGCAGTGATCCCCAAAATCTTGCTTTGGGCACCCATGGCACGAATCTGCTTAGCAGTCTAACATAAAAGATGGAACAGGATATTATTATCTTTTGGCAAAAGTACAATAAATTGAAAGTTAAATTGTACATGAAGACTGAAGTAGCATAAGTGTGTGTGTGTGTGAGTGTATATATATATATATATAAATATTGTTTTTTAGAATAACATGGGATGGAGCATTTGAACCTGGACTCCTCTGTTAGGTTCTAAGGTCTTAGGATTTTATGTATTTAGAACCTAATTTGTAATGTTGGCAAACTATGATCAAAAAAATGTATTTAGTCTTATTTAGGCTTGCTCAAAGTTGGTTAAATTTTGTAAAGTTGGAATCGAGAGACTGCAGAAGCATTGGGGCTTCTCGGCCTGGCTCGATCGATCGAAGGATAGGCTCGATCGATCGAAAATCGCACAGGTTGTTTTTTCTGCAGAATTTCCAACTCAGCCCAAACTCTTTTAAAATGTTTAGGGTTTTCTATTTTTGCCCTAGGTATATAAGGCAAAACCCTAGCCACGTTTTGAGAGTTGCACAAGTCGTATTGTTGCTCATAGATTGCGGTTTTGTGTAAATCTCTTGTGAGATCTAGAGGAGGTTTCCTTTACACAAAGCTTAGGGTTTTCAAGATTGAGATTCTTCTACATCTTGATGATCAACTTGGTTGCTGCCATTGAAGCTTAAAGATAAACAAGCGGGGAGCTTGTAGCTGATTGAAGGAAGACAAAGAAAGAAGTAGTCTGTGGACTCGGAGCCTGCGCGTGGTCGTGTCAGGAAGTTTTACTGGTGGGTAGCATTAAGAAGTCAAGCGGGGAGCTTATAAGTCCTTTTGTAAGAACTTCAATTCTTTCTTAGTGGATTCCGTATTTTCCTTGAGGATCGGTGGGTAAAATCCTCCCCAGGTTTTTCCGTGTGGTTTCCTGGGTGATCATATCTTGTGTTCTTTTATTATTCCGCTGCTTTATATGTTTTACATGCGTGATATGATTATTTGATTGTTTTAACCTAGAATTGTTAATTTGACTAAGTAACAACTTGGCTAATTAATCTAGGCTACACAATCTGATTATGTTTTAAGGGGTCTAAATTTTCATCAAGTGGTATCAGAGCGGGTTGCTGTTGTGTTTGAGATTTTCATCTCTAAGCTGATCCTTGACCCCAGTTGTCATGGAGCATGGACACTCTCTGTTTGTTCCTCCTCACTTTGATGCGAACAATTATGCTTACTGGAAAGTAAGGATGAAAGCATTCCTGAAATCCATTGATGAGAGGGTGTGGAATTCCGTTGAATACGGATGGGAGAAGCCCACTACTCCTGTGAGTGAGTGGCAAACTTCTGAAAAAGAAGCAGCAGACTTCAATAGCAAAGCTATGAATGCCATCTTCAATGATGTTTCAATGGAGGAATTTAAGAGGATCTCTAATGTTGAGGTTGTTCATATTGCTTGGAAAATCCTCCAAACTGTGCATGAAGGCACAAAGGCTGTTAAAATAAACAAATTGCAGCAATTAACTTCTAGGTTTGAAAGTATTAGAATGTCTGATGATGAAACCTTTGATGAGTTTTATGCTAAATTTAATGATATTGTTAATTCTGCTTATAATTTGGGTGAAGTCTATGATCAACCTAAAATTGTTAGGAAGATACTTAGATCCTTAACTGAAGACTTTAGATCCAAAGTGACAGCCATTACTGAGAGTAAGGATGTTGACTCCATCCCTGTGGATGAGCTTGTAGGATCTCTTCAGTCCTATGAGTCTGACCTACCCAAGACTATCAAATCCAAATCAATGGCTCTTAAGTCTGTTGATGATGTTGAAGCTGGTGGATTTGATGATGAGCTCTCTCCCACGGAGATAGCTTACCTTGCTAAGAACTTTAGAAATTTCCTTAGAAACACAAATAGGAAGGCAAGGAATACCAACACTGCTGAACCTAGAAACTTTAGGAAGAATGATCCCACTGAGGTTAACAATTTTGAAAAACCTAGAGAACAAGTAGGTCAATCTTCTAATAACTCTTTGGGTCCTCAGTGTTTTGGTTGTCAAGGATATGGTCATGTCAAATCTGAATGTCCTACTTTCTTGATGAATAAGGGTAAAGCTATGGCTGTAACCCTTAGTGATAATAAGGTTTCCGATGATGAGTCCGGTTGTGACGAAGATGGAAACTTCATTGCTTTCACTACTACTGCTGTAGTCGATGAAAGCATATCTGCTGAGGAGAACCCTGCTGATGGGGAACTCTCTGAAGATGCAGATCTTCAAGAGGCCTACAACAAACTTTGCAAAATTGCTGCAAAGGATGCTATGAAAGTTGATCTTGGCCTGAAGAAAATTAATGCTCTTGAGCTTGAAAAGAAGAACTTGCTTGTCAACTTGTTTGATGCTAATGAGCTTTTGAATAATGTTAAAACTGAAAACATGTTGTTGCTTGATAAAGTTAGAACTTTGGAACATGATTTATCTGTTGCTAGATCTGCTAGTTCTAAACTTGATCACATGCTGAATGTTCAAAAGTGTTCTTCTGATAAATGTGGGATAGGATATGTTGAAAGCATCTTTTATTCTACACCCCATTCCACTGTCTTTGTTCCTACTTCTTCTTCTGTACCTTTTGTGAGTGAGGTTGTGAGTGAAACTGCTAAACCCCCTGTGAGTGAGGTTGTTAAACCGGTAGAAGTTTCACCACCTAAGAAGATTAGGGTAGACTTAAGGGAATCCAAACCTAAGGAGCCTACCAAATCCAAGGACAAGATGCATGGTAAACCTGCTTGGGTGTGTCATTATTGTGGTAAGTCTAGACATATCCGTCCTAACTGTTACAAGCTTCAAGCTGATAAAAGAGCAAAGAAACCGAAAGTGCCTGTGCCTCAAGCACAAGACCATATGACACTAATTGGTGAATTGGTAAAGGCGTTAAACCTTTATTCCAATCCTGGAGTTAGGAATCACTCTAAAGTGAATAAGAACTCCAATGCTCGTGGTGCATCTAAAAAGTTTTGAATGCAAAAGACTCGAAATAAGTGAGTCTTTCTGACATGGTCCTTGTGCTTCATTGCTCTATCCTTTGTGACCATTGTTCTTTTTTTGTGTCTTTTTGTTCTAGGACTTACATTGCATTACATTCATGCATTTCATTCTAGGATTTATTTGTTTTCTCTTTCAATAAAAAAAAAAAAAAAAAAAAAAAAAAAGGAGAAAGCAAAAAATTATGTTTGACACTATTTTTCTTGATTTCTGAAAACAAGGTTGGTCAATCTTTTTACACTTGTCATGTCTTGTGTACCTTGTTTAACTTGGATGAGCTTATTTATTGCACTTTACTAGTTAGAACTTTGTAGTGTATGTTGTGTGGGAAAGATGTGTGTGGTTTTTAATCACTTTGTCTTAATCATGAAGTCACATGTTCTTTGACTGTCGGACTTGATCCTTTTGAGAAAGGCATAAATAACCATCTCACCACTGTTCACTAGCCAATCATGAACACCTTAGTGCATATCATAAGATTTTGTGCTCGAGAAAGTGTAGCACATGCACAAAAAGAACATAAGGTGTAGCCTCATTTAAAATTAAAACTGGTGTGTACTATTAGGCTTGATGCCAATTCACTTAATTCAAACCGGTGTGTACTATTAGGCTGAATGCCATTTCACATAAATAAGAGGCAAAAATGAAAGAAACTTACATGATTGCAAGCTTTTGATCTAGGAGATGTGGGAGTTATAGGATATAACTCTCTAGGTGATAGTCTCTTTTAAATTCTGTGCGATGAATTGTGTAGACTTTGTGTTTGATTGCCATTTACATATCACCTCACATGTATCTCAAGTTTTTGCTAGTTTCACACACTACACAAGTTACTCTTTGTTAAACACTGTACATGTTAGTGTGTGTGTCTTTGGTCTGACCAACCAAGTTTAAAAATATCTTGAGATTTGTGCACAACATATTTGTTGCTTGAGAAAATTAAATGGGAAGATGATTGAAACTTGTGTTTGAGAAAATTGGGTTTAAAATTTTGGGTTTTTTTAAAAAGCATTCCATTTCATACTCATGCATTTTGTATTCATTGTTCAAATGCTTTGAGGAGTTGTTTCAAAATTGGGTTTGCAATTTTCAAAACTGTGTTTTTCCCCAAAATTTAGTGTGATTCTGCCTATTTCGATCGATCCAGTGTGTTTTTCGATCGATCGAAAAAGTGTTTCAGAATATGCTAAAATGTCTGTCACATTCGATCGATCGAATGTAATTTTCAATCGATCGAAGATCGTGGAGAAGCTTTTTTAAAAAGGAAGAAATCTGACTTTTCAACATTATTCAAACCTTTTTCAAACTTCCTTTTCTCTCTCCGACAAGGCATAGACTAAAAAGATCCAATTTTTGTCGATTTCTTCTGGATTTTTTGCAAAGAATCCCTTTCCTCAAGCCAGTATGTCTATTTTGCCCTTCCTTTTCATTTTATTTTAATGATTTGATGCATTTTTCATGCATTTTAGAGGGTAATTTTCGGAACTTTTCTTTTTGGGATTTTTGATGATTCGGACCTAATCATGTGGAATTGATCAATGGGTTTTGTTGGGGACACTCTATAAACATGTTCTTAATAGTTTAATTTGATCAATTTTGAGTTTTGTGAAAAATTGAAATTTCTAGGGTTTATATTTGATCCGAATTGGGGCTTTTTGTGAAATTGAGGTTAATTGATGAAATTGGCTTGTGTAATTGATGCAATTGGTTATTATAAACTGTTTTCAATGGTGTGTAATGATTGATTCATCAATTTGTTGCAAAATTTATCAAGTGGTTTTCAAATTTTTAGGGTTTTTGTTAAGAAACTCTATGATTCAAGCCAATTTTGTGTAATTGAACTTAATTTGAATTGTGTTTACTGCATTAGTACATGCATCATGGCATTGATATTGTTCATGCATCATATTAATTTTTCATTCTATTGTTTTTGTGCTAACTTGCAGTCTGCCCTTGGTTTTTCTTTGTTTTTGTTCTTTTGGTTTTGTCCTTGTGTCCTTGTCCTTTCCTTAGCACCATGCCTAGGAAGACTAGAGCTCGTAGGACCATTCCCTCTTGTTCTCCTTCCCCCCCTTCCTTTGACCGTGAGAGGTTTCCGAGCGAGAAAAACCAAGAGACCTTTGAGAAGCTCAATCTTCAGAGGAAGATTTGGGCTGAGCGATCTGTCATTCTAGATGAGCTAGATTCTGCCATTAGGGCAAATTTTGAGCGTAGAGGTTGGTTGCCCTTGTTAGCTGTGTCTGACCCTCCACCTCCGGCTACCTTGATTAGAGAGTTCTACTCGAACATCTCTATCCGTGTCTATGATTCCAACACTCTTGTTAGGAGTTGGATACGAGGCATAGAGTACTCCATTACTCCTCAGGTAGTGGCTGATGCTCTAGGGGCACCTTTGGTTAGGGATCCTGTCTATCCTTATGATGAGTCACCCAAGTTGAGTGATGTCATGTCTTACATCACTGGATCATCTATCCAGTGGGGTTCTAATCCTAGGATCACCACCGCTGAGCTTCCTGAGACTACCTATCTCTTCTTTAGGATAGCCTGTCACTCACGCTGGCCTATTTCTCATCTGCACACCATTCCTCTTGAGAGGTGTGTCTTCTTATACGCTCTTGTCACTGATGCTCCTATTAGTTTTCCCCATTTTTTTCTTCGTTCTTTGAACGAAGTTTATAGGAGTTCATCTACTGCACATGCCCTTGTCCATCCTATTTTCATTCATAGGATTTTACTTTATCTAGGTTTAGAGGATTTCCCTGCTTCTGAGCCTGTTCATGTTATAGGTCCTATAGGTGCGTCTTTTCTTAGACAGAGGGCCGCTCATCTTCGAGCTGGTTCTAAATACCCTAGGTCTGAGCCTTCTTCTAGCGCTCCTCCTCCTCCTTCATCTTCTACAGGTCCTGCTGGTAAGGATATTCCTGATCCAGTTGGTGATGATGCTAATGCTGCTGCTGCTACTGTTCCTCCACCTCCTTCGGCCGACTTCGATGTTCGTCGTACTTTGGAGACTGTCATGACCGTTCAGGCAGCTCATGGTCAGATTTTGATGGATTTGTTCGATGAGATTCAAGCTTTGCGGGCAGATTTAGCGCGACTTCATTCACCTTCACCACCACCTTTTGATGGCGACTCTTGATTGCCCTTTGGCATTCCCTCACAAAAAGGGGGAGTGGATATACTGACTGTAGAGGAGTTTTGACTTTTTGAGGAGTTTTTGTAGTTAGGGGGAGATATTTTTACATGGGATATTTTTTTTGTGTGGAGTTTATTAGATTGTATCTAGGTGCTTCACTTTGTATATTATTTTTGGGGATATTCATGTTAGGGGGAGTAACATTGATATATTGATATACATGTTTTCTTTTGATTCTTGTTGTCTTATGATTCACTGCTTATTGATTTATATTTATGAGTTGCTTCATTGATATATATCTTTATTGTGTGTTGTGTGAATCTTACAAGAATATTGTACTTGTTTATATACTATTTCCTGCCACACATGCGTTTATGTGTTTGTTGAGTATTTCAGGAATATACAGGTTGATTCAACAAAGCTGCTGTCTACACTTGCAACCGATGGATAGTAGTTAGGGTTGAATTTTTGGTTTATGAGCATTATTTTGTAAAAGGCTTTTTACTGGTAAACTTTGAACTTTTATTTTGTGTTTTGTCACGGATTGCCAAAGGGGGAGTTTGTTAGGTTCTAAGATCTTAGGATTTTATGTATTTAGAACCTAATTTGTAATGTTGGCAAACCATGATCAAAAAAATGTATTTAGTCTTGTTTAGGCTTGCTCAAAGTTGGTTAAATTTTGTAAAGTTGGAATCGAGAGACTGCAGAAGCATTGGGGCTTCTCGGCCTGGCTCGATCGATCGAAGGATAGGCTCGATCGATCGAAAATTGCACAGGTTGTTTTTTCTGCAGAATTTCCAACTCAGCCCAAACTCTTTTAAAACGTTTAGGGTTTTCTGTTTTTGCCCTAGGTATATAAGGCAAAACCCTAGCCACGTTTTGAGAGTTGCACAAGTTGTATTATTGCTCATAGATTGCGGTTTTGTGTAAATCTCTTGTGAGATCTAGAGGAGGTTTCCTTTACACAAAGCTTAGGGTTTTCAAGATTGAGATTCTTCTACATCTTGATGATCAACTTGGTTGCTGCCATTGAAGCTTAAAGATAAACAAGCGGGGAGCTTGTAGCTGATTGAAGGAAGACAAAGAAAGAAGTAGTCCGTGGACTCGGAGCCTGCGCGTGGTCGTGTCAGGAAGTTTTACTGGTGGGTAGCATTAGGAAGTCAAGCGGGGAGCTTGTAAGTCCTTTTGTAAGAACTTCAATTCTTTCTTAGTGGATTCCGTATTTTCCTTGAGGATCGGTGGATAAAATCCTCCCCAAGTTTTTCCGTGTGGTTTCCTGGGTGATCATATCTTGTGTTATTTTATTATTCCGCTGCTTTATATGTTTTACATGCATGATATGATTATTTGATTGTTTTAACCTAGAATTGTTAATTTGACTAAGTAACAACTTGGCTAATTAATCTAGACTACGCAATCTGATTGTGTTTTAAGGGGTCTAAATTTCCATCATCCTCAATCGGAAATACTAGAGGTACTAATTGAGTTAAAAAAAAAAAAAAACTTTGACGTATCAAAAAATATTTATTACAACAACTAATAAGATGAAATAGAAGGATGTAATATATACCTCAGGGCCATTCATGAAAGGCAGAAGCATCTCAATGATAATAAGACTGAAAGTTGCTCCAGAGGCAATGAGCTCCACTGCAGCCTCCCCAGTCTCTACAGCTTCTGTTTCAACACCATAAGAACGTAGGAGTGCCGTCTGTATGGCTCGGCATACACCTCCATAATCCACCACAAGCGCCGTCAGCTTGCTTTTGCAGGAAAAGCGCTGCCCTTCACTCTTGTCATTCCCTTCAGCTGAGCCTCCACTCATGCCCATGGGGGTAACATGATCAACTGCAGCTCCCATTCCTTCTCAAATCCAACTAATAACTTCTGCACAATAAGATGGGAATGAAAATGAACTAATTTAGACACAATTACATCAAGCAATAGCTCATACAATTAAGTGAAATCAAATTGATATTATCCAAAAAAAATGAAACATACATCTCTGTTCCTACACATTTGTTTCTTCCGCAACAAACTCAGAGCTTCATTTTATTTTTTTTATAGGAAGTCTAGCTTCATTTTATAGATAAATACTTGCAAAGGCTTCATAGGTAAACGCAATTATAATTTTTAGTTATAAAACTAATAAGAATTCAATTTTAGCTACTCCGTTTAGTAACGTAGGGCCAAAACACTTTTTTGGCCCTACTGCAAACAGCAATATCTTCTGTCTAGAAATACAAGAACTTTAAGAAATTAAGGAACTCAGGAACACCTATGTAACTGCTCTAATATTGTGAGGATACAATGATAACAATTCAAATTAGAAAGGGGAAAAATATTTTTTTTTAAAGAATCCCACTGCACTGTTTTAGGACATCTAGGTAATATTGTGACTTACCACTAGACTCTTGAAAGCTCAATGCTGATGATAATGCGAGTACCTCTAAATCAGCTTATATAGATGAAGCAGCTAACATTTTTTTGTGTACTACCATATCCAGTGGGCATAAAATGTGCAGAAGGTGACAAAAAGAGAGTGCAGAAACCCGAGATTTGCGGTAACGTAGCTGTTGTAAAAGATGCTTTGTAATCTGATAGCCAGATTTTTTCTTTATGAAGTTAATATCCAAGATTTTAATACATCTGGGCATTTTTATGACACAAGAACAAAATACTAATGATCGACACGTGCCAAACATGCTATTTTTTTTTTTTTTTTCTATTTTATAAATGTGCATACATAAATTAAAAACTTCACCCCATTCAAAATTTCACATTTTTCAAAATTAACAATGAAATTTCTCATTTTCTAGAAATTCATTTTACATGTTTTTAAGGACCAACCGAAAGTTAAGTTTTCCTGTAAATATAAGCTGATTTATTTATACAATGGCATACATATAAATAAATGTCTATGGAAAAATGAACTTAAACATTTTGCAAGCTACCTTACATTAAATGGCGATATAAAGCATGAGTCTAGCTTTTTGCTTGAGGTCAAAATAAATTTCAGTAAAATATTTCTTCTCACTAACTTAGCTTTGAACTATCATTATGTTGACTGTTGAGTAACAAAAATTTAACCAGTTTTAGTTCATTTTCAGAAACAAATTGAATAACTTCACACAGGAACATAAATTTGACAATTGACTACAAGGGTTCAGACTGCTTTCATATATAGTAAAGCTTAAGACAACTGATTTTAGCACAATTAATATTTCATTTGCAGAAACTTTTGTGAAAAATTAGATAATTGCACACTTTTTTTGACAACTTTAATTCTTCGAACTAATTTATTATAGCATCAAAATAACATTTCTAATTAAATTTTTTTCTAAATGAGTTATATCTATCATTAGTAGTAATAAGAGTCTCTCCAGCTTGAACTAAATACACAGACAATACTCAGCAAAAATGGAATACGCATACATTAATTTTTTATGTTACTCTTCTATTAATAAATTAAAGGATTATGTTCATATCCCAAAGTGATGAAAATATTATCAAAGGGAAAAACTTGTTACACACTCGTGTGGATGCACAAAAGTGTGTAATAGACACTGCCCATTATCAAAAGAGGGAAAATTCTTATACACGCTATAAATTTCCAGTGATATAAAAGCCCATCAGGCCATCACCATACATATTTCATAAAGGAATATTTTTAAAAGTAAGGCAGTGAAAATGTGGGTAATAGTTGTCATGGAAAAGTCAGATCTCACCAAATCACAAAGAAAAGAACAAATAAATGAGTATCTTTTATACAGTTTTAGGATAGAAGGAAGTGCACAGAAGTAATGAAGGCTGTTGTGCAAGTAGTGGAGAGGATATTCTAAAACTTAAAACTTGCTTTCCCTCATCTTTAAGAATGTGATTAAAGGGCTTCTTCCTGTGAGATTGCTTTCATAATGAGCTTACCACACTAAAAAGTTCAGTGAAATAACAGAGAAGGTCTAGCAACACAAAGTTTGCCAAAACTTTACTGTGAATAATGAGTGGTAAAAAAAAAGTGATAGGTCCATGTAAAAGTGATTGTATACTACTTATAAGCAACCACATCAGAGTTGTTACACAAAAGTGTGGTCCTAGAAGAATTGGAAATAATTATATCATCACTGATTGGAATGCAGCTTCCGTTATCCTTTAGAAAAAGCAAAAAATTAAATAAAGAACAGATAAGACTAAGGCCGGTGAATTGTTCTAAAGAAGTACAAAACTCTTTGTTTACAACTTTCCCCTTAAAGAAATCAATGTGGTAAAGGTGTTGGAAATATCTGTTCAAGATAGATTATGCAACTCTCTCATGTGATTTAATAATTAGCATGCCTATAACATCTAACAGAAGAAAAATACAACCTACATCACAGTACATTTACCTTGGTCCATTCCAACAGACTAAAGTATACCTGTAAAACTATAGGGATAGAAGTTCATAAATCAATGACAAAGCTATCTTTGCGTCCATTCAATCCAATGACAGTCCTTGCAGGTTAAACTCAAATGCATATTGACTAAGCCAGAACCACTACTTCTTGTTATAGAAAATGAGATATATATATAAAATCAAACAATGCAAGCAAGGTCTAAGATGCAAGAATTGTCCTGGTGAACTAAGAAACTGTCCTTTTCTGGGAGGCTGCAATTGCTATCCTTGTGCTTTATAGCCTACAGTTATACTATTCTAACATTTTCATACCCCCTAAGATAGCCATTTAGTTGATTGATCAGCAATTTAGCAGATTCCTACCAGAGTGGAAGTGATTACTCATGTACTAAGTAGCTTTCAATTCAATGTGTGACACAGAGTGGGGAGGTTTGGGGCTAAAGAGAGTAGAGAATTTGAACAAGGAAACAATCCTTCTCATATACAGAAACGTTTTGCACAAGTTGGTTCGATTTGAGTGTAATCTCAAAGTGAACCATTTCGATGAAAATCATCTTGAAGTAAACTAATCTAGAGCAGATCATCTCAAAGTAAACTAAATCCAGAGCAGATCATCTCGAAGTAAGGTAAATTGCAGCAATTGTAACATATTCAAGCCTAAGTCATTATTCTAAAATCAAATTAATTCTAAACAAGCAAGAAATCAGATTAACATAGATCAGCAATTAAATATTGCATCAAACTTCACTAATACTTGATTGAATAAGATCATAAATACAAAGCAAGCAAATTACAAGCATAAAGTCTTCTATAAAGCCTAAAGAGTACCATATCTTGCCTAAGAACTACTAGATCTCCCAAGAAACTAAATACATATGATCTCAGAATTGCTCTGGTATGTTCTCAGTTATGCGTGGCATCCCCTTCTTGTAGAATGAGCCTCTATTTATACTTGAAGCCTTGACGGTTATGCCCAATTAAACTTTTCATGTGTTTCTTCCTAATGATTTTCCAATGCCAACTGTCTCGATGTTGTAACCTCTCATAACCGCTTTATTCATGTTAGTCTTCTATAAGACAGTAACTGCACGAGGCAACTGCCCATAACTTTCTCGAGGTAATTGCCCCTATCTTATAGAATTTCTTTGTAATCCGATCTAACACCATTTGTCATTCTCCCAGGCCTTAATCGTCACTTTTTATATGGCTTCTCCCTATTTGCCATGTAAGCCATTAATAAAATAATTATTTGGCCCAACAAGGCATGTACTTCCATGACCGAGCACATTAATTCCATGCATTCTTTTTCTTTCACTCTGCCTCCTTTATTTTCTTCTTCTAATATTTTATATACTTGAGCTTGAGCATCATATTAAAATTATATCTCATATTTTTAAACATAATAAAGCTATGTCTTGAATTTAAAAGCATAGTATCTTCATATGAATTCTAGGTATCGTATTGATGAGCTCTGATTTTTTTTTTTTTTTTTTTTTTTGGGTAACTGTGGACTTATTGTAAGATAATAGTACCTGAACAGCATTCTCCTCACGTGCTCTGATTAAACAATTTTCAAGAGACTTCACTCTGTCATTGCTCTACAAACCAAGGAGGAAAACAATATATGAATAAAGGGATAAATCAACAAGAAATCAAATATGAATTGATTTGCTATTTTTTCAAATTAAAAGTTGAGATTGTGTTATTAGTGTACCAAGATATACCCTTTTAAGCCCTGTAACTACGTGAAAACTTAGCTGGTGTTGCTCCCAAATGTCCTATACATCATAATACAGCTAGATTTTTTCCGACATGCGACAAAATATAGATTTCGATAAAAACACATGCTTACTTCAATGTTTGGTAGTAGAGCCAAAAGTATCTGATCCACTCCAAGCAAATCCAGCAGTTGAACATTCGTAGTCAACGTCGTTATGATGATTTTATTTCCCAAGCCAAAGTGATTATGGTTTCCGGCCAACTAGAGCATAGAATTGGTCCAAATCATCAACATCGTCAAGAACAATTAAAACCTGTTTAAAGAAAAGTTTAACAGAATATCAGATAGAAGCTTTGGTTGTAGGTAGACTAGACCATTGGGCTGCGTTGAAATTTGTGTAACATTGGTGAGGAAGCTGCTACCTTCGAAAGTTTTCTTTTTTTTTCTTTTTTTTTTTAACTGGTTATAGATAGCTTTTGTAATTGCTGTCATTGGCCTTTCTGAACTAACGTAGTGTGTAAAGCTATGAAGCACAGGGGCGATTCTGGATTCGGGTGCGGGTGCAGGTGCAGGACTAGCAATTTTTGAAAGAGTAAGATGCAAGTGCGGCAATTAAAAATTTATTATTTACATTCTCTATATACTTTTACTATTAAAATATTCTTAAAAAACACATTACTATGGCCTTGAATCACAAAACAAAGAAAGAAGAAGGCAACAAACACAAAACAAAAAAGAAAAACGCAAAAGAAGCAACAAATATTGAGAATAAAATTGATAAATGACAGATTTAGGATGTTTGGGCCTCATTCAAAGCCGATTTCGGCTGTCTTGGCATGATTCAAGGCCAATTTTAGCCTGTTTTGGCCGTTTTGGTCCGTTTCGGTCACCGGCCAATACGACCTGATTTGGTCGATACAGCTCAATTCAGGCCATATCGGCCCAGTTTGGCGCGAATCGAAGCCGAGTCGACACGAATCTGAGGAAAAAAAAAATGCTCAGACACGGCACCGACGCTCTAGCAGCCACGTCGGACACCGCACCCTGCATTGAACTCCGGTGTGGCATCCTCCCTGCCACGTCCGTACTTCAGAGGTGTAAAGTTTCTGCAGGTGTCAAATCCTCTGAAACTGATATAACACCTCATGTTTCATTCTAAGCGTCGTACTAGAAGAAGAATTTTACAGATGGTGGAAAAGGGAATTTAGAGATTTAGGACAAGGAATTTGCAACGCTAAATGAAAAGCTCAAGAATTTTATTCGTTTCTTGAAATGTGGGCTCACATATTGTTAGGAAAGAAGAAGGAAATTGCTCAATCAAGTCAAGTGATCAAAGAAGAAAGAAAGAAATGACAAATAGAATGAACAATTTAAAAAAAAAAAAAAAAAAAGCCTTTTTAATAAATAAAATAAAATAAAGTTAACGGTTAAGTAAAGATAAAGGTCAACCCGTACCGTACTTGTATTGTTCGCAATAACTTTAAATCCGTTCAAATAGAGTTGTAAACTAGCCGAGCTTTAAAATGGTGAAACCTATAGTCTCAATCAATGTATGCCAATTCCCACTTGCACCTAGTGACTTCAACTTTTCAAATCCCTTTCCGCACATGTTTATGAGCACATCGCTTCCTCAATAACTTAGGTCATGTTTGGTTTAGAATTTATACTCTAACCTAATCTAAGTGTATATGTCTGTGAAACTCCCTCCTGGAGAGTTGAACCCCGACCTTTGCCCCCCACACCCCACAAGCATTTATGCTTGTGGAGTGATCATCACACCAAAGGTGTGCGGTGGTGTCCACTCAGTAAATTTATAGGCTTTGCATCATATCAATAAAATCACTGGATTTCAATGAAGTAATAAATAACGCATTTGTTTGGATTCAAAAGTCATGCATATGAGATCTTTCTACATCATCAATCCACTTACCTAACCTTAGAATAAGTTTTTCCAAATCAATCTTATTAGTCTCATTCACGTTTATTACTACCTTGCACCCTTGGCGTGTGATGACCACTCCACAACAAGTATAAATGTTTGTAGGATATAGGTGGGAAGGGTTGGGTGCAAGTTTCTAAGAGGAAGTTTCACACATACACTCATAGATTAGGGTAGTGTAGAATTCTATCCCAGATTATAAAAAAAAAAAAAAAAAAAAAAAAAAAAAAAAAAAAAAGAAGTTAATCTCTATAAATAAGGCAAAAACAAACTCAAACTCTATTAAAAAAAAAAAATGATAAAGGCACTACAAGTTTTATCATATGAAGTTTACAAACTAATATAGCAGTAATGAATTAATATAATTGGTGCGATTCAATTACTTCATAACTGAATTGACTTTATATAATTGATAACACGTGAGTTTGTAAACTCAATGTACTAAAATTTGCAGTTCTACATTCAAAAGACCAGTCATCTCACCCCTCGGACAGCCAACCTCTAGTGTTATACACCCTCCACACACACTCACACTTCTATTAACCCAAGACATTCAGTCCAACCAAAACCCACAATAATCCAAACCACTGTCTCATGTTTGGCACTCTTTGGAGGAAAAGGCAGGGGTCGAGATCAAGGGAGGAGAGGACTGAATCAATGGCAAAGTTGGAGAAACGGAGAAATAAAAATAAGAAAAGGAATATTGAGAGCTAGGTTTTCAGTATTGGCTATTAGATTTATTTATTTATTTTCGGTGGAAATTGCTCTTAGAAACTGAAAAATGCAGGAAATTAGCCATGATATGAGAGATAGGGGAGCAGCCTTTTGGATTCTTTTACTGGGATTAAGAGTTTCCTGTAAACTAAAATTTTTTCTTTGAAAAGCTTTATTTTATGGTTACGATAGTGGATTGATGATATGGCTTAATATATTTGCCTTTTATTATAAAGGAAAATGTTTGTTTGTTTAGACCCTTAAAATCAGATTGTTTAACATAATTAATTAATCAAGTAGTTACTTAGGTTGATTATTCAGATCTAAGTTAAACACATACAATCATATCACTAAGTGAGGAAAAATAAAGAAGACAAGTGATATGATGATCCAAGAAAATCAATGAAATTGTTCAGTTTCATGGTAAAAAACTTGGGGAGGATTTAACCTAGCTATCTTTTAAGGTAAACAAATCTACTAAGATAAAATGGAATTTTACAATAGGTTTTCTCTCTAAAATCTAAAACTACCTCTTGTAGAACTTACTCACACGACTACGTGTAGCTTCAAATTAATTCATGGATTCTTCTATCTTGAATCTACAGCACATAAACTCCCCGCTTGTGACTTTGAGATCCCCTTCAAAGGTTTTAGATCACTGTCAGTAGTTGATCTTGATGCAGCAACTTGTTTCCACCAGTTCTTGATTGTAGATCTCGTTTTGGTAGATGCTTGTTGAGTTAGAAGGTTATAGAAACCTCTCAAATCTTATAGGAGTAATGCACAAGACTTCCAAGAACTTCTAAAATGTAATTAGGGTTTCCCTCTTATGCCAAGTATTGTTTAACTCAAACCCTAAACGTTTTTGCAGGCTTTGGGCCTGAATTAAAATCTGCAAAACACGACTTTTGATCGGTTGAGCTTGTCTTTCAATCGCTCGAGTTTAACAAATTCTAAACTCTTCATTCTGTAGGTTGACTGTTCTTGAAATTTGACATGAACCATCATGATCAATGTCCAACACCTAATTTAGACAATTTTTATTCTCAATTTGCCAACATACATAAATTTGAAATCTAAATATTTATAACCTAACAGAAAATTCATAATTTACATTGTACTAGGCTATAAGATTTACATTGTTAGTACAATGTAAACCTATAATTACCCAATTAGAAAAAGAATGTGATAATTTAAAGAACTCTACATGGTCAAGTACATAGGAAATCTAGAAAATCTTGATACTAGGGTCTGTTTGGAAACATCTTATTTAGCTGAAACTGAAAATTTTTTATTGAAAGTATAAAAAAATAAAATTAAAAGTTAACTAAATAGTATAATAGGACCCATGAATAGTACTAAAAAGTATAATAAGACTCATGAATAGTATAAAAAAGAAGCTAAAAACTCAAATAAGTTGAAGCAAATAAGCAAATCCCAAACACACTATAAGAATACAATTTTGAAGTAATAAAATAAAGGTATGTAACAAAAGAACTGAGAACATGATAGAACGTTTTTAAGATGATCCTAATCCCATTTGTAGGAATGCAACACGAGGTACTGCATTGATGCAGCCTATGCATCGTTGTTTCGATAGTTAGGGAGAATTTTGCACCTAGCTAGCTTGAATGAGTGCCAGGAATTTATGGAAATCCTTCATTGTCGTCATTCCAATTGAAAAATGACTTCACCTATTTTGAAAGACTATCTCGACATGTTTCTCTTGAAGGAGAAATATATAGCCATTATTCTTGAAATATTCCCGTTCACTATTCACTTCTAGGAGGTTGTAGGAAAATTTCGTATTAGCCTAATGATTGAACCTTCTTTTTTCTCTTTTGTGAGACTGTTGTTGCATGGTGGACGAAGGGATTTTTTTTTTGCTAGGTAAATGCGGGGGCTTGAACCCCCGAGCAATAGGTCACTTACATAACTGGGTACCAACTCGCCTAGAAGTGGCAGTGATGGTGGATGAAGGGTTTTTACTTTTTTGTGAAATAAACTTTAAAAGCTCATCACCATCATCAAAAGAAGAAATGTTTTCCTCTCTTGATAATAGAACCATCACTTTGTCTTGTTTCCCTGATCCCTTAATTTATTACTTGGAGAATCATATATAAATTTACTGTATGCGTATTCCCTTTTTTTTTTTTTTTTTTGCTAAGTACTGTATGCGGATTCAAATCAAGGTGGAGAAAACACTCTTATTACAATTAATGAACTCATTTAGAAGCATTTTATTTAGAAGGTTATTTTAATACTATAAAAAATTAGTTTGAAGAATTAAAGCAGCCAAAGCAAGCGTGCAATTATCTTATATTTTACAAAAGTTTCTGCAAATGAAATATTAATGGTGCCAAAATCAGTTGTCTTAAACTTTACCATATATGAAAGCAGTCTGGATCCTTTTAGTCAATTATCATAGTTATGTTCCTGTGTTGTGAGCATTGTTCAGCAAGACAACAAAATTACTACTAAAGACTATATGCAATATAGGAAACAATAAAGTGTGAATTTATGCAACTTGTTTCTAAAAATAAACTAAAACTGGTTAATATTATGTAACTCAACATATGGATAGTTCAAAGCTAAGTTGGTGAGAAGAAATTTTCACTGAAATTTATTTTGACCTCAAGCAAAAAGCCAGTCTCATGCTTTATGTCACCATTAAGTGTAAGGTAGCTTGCAAAGTTGTAAGTTCATTTGTCCATCGACATTGAATTATATGTATGCCATTGTATAAATAAATTGGCTTATATCTACTGGAAAACTTAATTTTCGGTTGGTCCTTAAAATATATATAAAATGAGATCCTAGTAAATGAGAAATTTCATTGTTAATTTTGAAAAATGCGAAATTTTGAATGGGGTGAAGTTTTTAATTTATGTATGCACATTTATAAAAACAGAAAAAAAAAAAAAAAAAAATTAGGATGTTTGGCACGTGTTGATCATTAGTATTTTGTTCTTGTGTCATAAAAATGCCCAGATGTTTGAAAATCTTGGATATTAACTTCATAAAGAAAAAATCTGGCTATCAGATTACAAAGCATCTTTTACTACAGCTATGTTATCGCAAATCTCGGGTTTTTGCACTCTCTTTTTGTCACCTTCTGCACATTTTATGCCCACTGGATATGATAGTACACAGAAAATTGTTAGCTGCTTCATCTATATAAGCTGATTTAGAGGTACCTGCATTATCATCAGCATTGAGCTTTGAAGAGTCTAGTGGTAAGTCACAATATTACCTAGAGTTGTCCTAAAACAGTGCTGTTGGTTACTTTTAAAAAATATAATTTTCCCCTTTCTAATTTGAATTATTATAGTTGTATCCTCGCAATATAAGTGCACGTACATAGTTGTTCCTGAATTCCTTAATTTCATAAAGTTCTTGCATTTCTAGACAGATGATGTTGTTATTCAGATTTGGAATGAAAAGAGCTTTGGCCCCACTTTACTAAACAGAGTAGCTACAATTGAATTCTTACTAGTTTTATAGCTCTAAATTATAATTGTGCTGGCCCATGAAGCCTTTGCTAGTATTTATCTCTAAACTGAAGCTTGAGTTCCTATTAAAAAAAAAAAAAAAATGAAGATTGAGTTTGTTGAGGTAGAAAAAAATTTGTAGGAACAGAGATGTTTGTTTCATTTCTTGGGTAATATCAATTTGATTTCACTTAATTATATGAGCTATTGCTTGATGTAATTGTGTCTAAATGGTTCATTTTCATTCCCATCTTATTGTGCAGAAGTAATTAGTTGATTTAAGAAGAAATGGGAGCAGAAGTTGATCATGTTTCCCCCATGGGCATGAGTGGAGGCTCAGCTGAAGGGAATGACAAGAGTGAAGGGCAGCGCTTTTCCTGCAAAAACAAGTTGACAGCTCTTGTGGTGGATAATGGAGGTGTATGCCGAGCCATACAGACAGCACTCCTACGATCCTATGGTGTGGAAACAGAAGCCGTAGAGACTGGGGAGGCTGCAGTGCAGCTCATTGCCTCTGGAGCAACTTTCAATCTCATTATCATTGAGATGCTTCTGCCTGTCCTGAATGGTCCTGAGGTATATATTACATGCTTCTATTTCATCTTATTAGCTAATGGCCAAGCTCAATTTGTTATCTAGTTATTCATGACTGTATCGTTTGATACATCAAAAGTTTTGTAACTCAATTGGTACCTCTAGTATTTCCAATGGAGGAGTCATGGTTCAAATGCTCCCTCCCTTGTTATTCTAAAAAATAAAATAGAGTGTGATACTTATGCGACTTCAGTCTTCATGTACAATTTAACTTTCCATTTATTGTACTTTAACCAAAGATAATAATATCCTGTTCCATCTTATATGTTAGACTGCTAGGCAGATTCGTGCCATGGGTGCCCAAAGCAAAATTTTGGGGATCACTGCATTTTTTGATGAAAGGCACCAACAAGAATTTCTTGCTGCTGGAGCGGATGGGTTCATTGAAAAGCCATTGTCACCAGAAATTGTGATCCCAATCATATGGGAGCTCGACAACTAGATGTGAAAGCGCAAATCAAAATAGCTAGAGGACTTATTGCAATGCTAATACCTATCATATCATATCGTACCATTATCTTTTTCTATGTTATGTTCTTCATTGTGACTGATGTACTCATTTGTCATAGGAACTTGAAGTAGACATTTGTCCGCATCCTTATCCTTAAAAATTTAAATAAAACTGCGTCCTCTAAGTTTCTTGCAAATTCATGAATCATATGTTTATGCTCTGTTTTGTGTTATTTTCCTTGTCATTATTATTGTTACTAAATACAAAAATGCCAATTCTCTATTGCATTCGATGTCAGACTACCTTTGCGATCGCTATTAGTTGATCAATCGAGGGAAGGAACCATGATTTCATCTTTCGGGGACCAATGTTAATAAAAAAGCTTTAACCACTTACGAATGGGGAATATATACCTTCAGTTGTAAATAAATACAAGAAAAATAATACTAGCATTTATTTAGTGTTATCAAATCTCTATCTCTATGTTATTAAAAGCTGAAGCATAGCTTTTAATGTTGCTACTCTTACATTGCACCACATCAGCTGCCACGTCATTTTTTTTTTTTTTTTTTTTTTTTGTATTATAATTTTTCCTACAATTTTAAAAAGGTTTTTACAATTTTCAACCCTATAAATCCCAACCCTATAAATGCAGTCCACTACTTATTTATTTACTTCCACTATCACCTTATTATAAATCCAATCCACTACTTATTTATTTACTTCTACCACATCATTATCCTATTTCTTTCCAATTTTTCTCTAATTTTTTTAACATTTACATTTTTTATATAAATATTTTCACTTCAACCTTTCTCCCTCCCTTATCTTTTCATCTCCCCACTACCATCTACCTTAATATCACTCTTCATCTTTCCTTTCATCTTCTCTTATTTTGTCTCTTCTTATTCACACCATTTTATTATAAATTTGTCAATCTCTTCCATTCTCTGCATAGATTTTTCTCATAAAAAAAGGTTATTTCTGTGTGTGTGTGTGTGTGTGTGTGTTGATTTTTTTATTTTACTTGCATCTCTACTTTAGGTTTATAATTCTTAACTAATTTTCATAACTTTTTGGAATCAATGTTTGGTCTGTATGATGTCATTGATAAATCTTTGTTGTAGAAAGGATATGATGGTGAAATACTTCAGTTTCCTAGGATTTCTTGTAGCTGTGTTCAGCCTTGTACCTATAGAAGGCCAATGTAGTTGTGTTTAGAGAGATGGCCTCGCTGTTGAAGAAGATTTTGAGGTATTAATGCAACCTAAATTTGCCGCTGCTATCATTGAAGAGATTGTAATTGTTATGGTTCATAGCAACTGACGATGCTTGAAGTGTGCATGAAATTAAAGGCTATAGGGGAGAGATGGCCTCACTGTTAAAGATTATTTTAAGTTACTAATGCAACCTAAAATTGCCGCTGGTATCATTGAAGAGGATGTAATTATTACGGTTCATACCAACTGACCATGAATCATGTATATATCATGTCTATGTTGTAAATAAAATACTAATATCACGCATATGCTCTTGCAATTCTGCACAATTAATCTCTTTGTTTATGTGTTTTAATGTTTTTTTAATATAAAGGATGTCAACAATATTGATCTTATGGGAAAAGTTACATAAAATATTGAGATTTTTTTTTATATTACAATTTACTAAAAATGCTTTTTAAATATTTAAAACCTTTCTATTTTTTATATTTCTGACGTGTTTAACAAAAAAAATATAAATATATTATTGACTTTATACATTCATCTTTGGTGGTTTAACATTATATATAATTTTACCTTTACATATTTGTCTACTTTAATTTAGATGTTTATAACTAAATAATATTATCAATGAAGAATAAAAAAACCAAAAATAATGTCTATACATATCTATACTATATATAATAAGGGAGTTTTGTAATAAATTTTATAAAGTTCTTTATGCACTACATCTTTAGCATCTTTTCTTTTAATTTTTTTTTAATTTTTTTAATTTTTTATTTGCAAACTTTTCATCTTCTTCAATTATTGTCTTTTTAGTTCAATATTTCATCCCCTCCAATAATTTTTTTTTTTAAATTTTCATTTGATTTTCTTTAGATTTTAAAAAATTTTCCATTATATCTTCTTAAATTCAATAGTTTCACTTCATCCAACCTTTCATCTACTTCCACCCTTTCTCTTCCATCTTAATTTTCATATAAATTTCTTCTTAATTACTTCATTTACATCTCTCTCTCCTATTTTTTCCAAGTTATCCACGACAAAAAGGTCAATACTCTCTCTCTTTCTCCAATTTTGTTTCTCTTTTGGTTGATTTTTTTTTTTTTATTGATTCAACCACATTTTTTTTTTCTACTAATGGTTCTTTTTGTTATTGTTGTATTGTTCTTATTATTTATTTATTACTAGAAAAAAAAAATGTAATTCAATTTTGGGATTTCGTGATTAATGAGTTTGAGTTTTCATGGTCTCCAAACTATTCAAATATGTTTTTTCCTTTTCAAAATTGATTTGAATTGAGCATTTGATCATGTTTGTTATAAATTGCTTTATGGTTGCCCTTCTCTAGATTGCAGGAATGTTACTTTCAATATGTTTGCCATAATGTTTTTCTGTCTGATAATTAACTTCAATGTGATGTTTTCTGTTTTGGTATTTATTTTATAGTAAGCGTGTTATTCATTTTTATCAAAGATAAATCGTTATTGTTCTCCTTTTCCTATTGTTTTATATGTTGACCTAAATTTCATTTTTATCTTTGTTTTGTTTGTCAATTTCTTGACAGATATCAACAATTAAGCCTTGCAATCATTGGAAGCTTTTTATTCTATTGAACTTCATACCAATCAATTGGTAATTATTTTTTTTCTTAGAACCTTTTGAAGGAAAGGGGAATAAATTTGTTGTTTTTCTTGGGTGGTGTTTGATAATTTGCTTTTTATGGTTCAACACACATTAGCTATATAAGATTTCTCTTTCCTTATATTAATAATTTGTTGTTTATTATTTAATTGGACTGTTTGGTGTCCCAGAAATTGTGGGCCAATGGAAGAGAAAACAAAGTAGAGTTTGAAGCTTAAATTTTTTTTTGTTGTATAGAACTTGGGGTGTAACAATTTAAATATTTTTATCTTAACTTTTTTAAATGAAACTCTAATTCTTCAAAGCACACCAGCTTAAGTAGATTGTTGTGTTGTGGCTGGAATTTTTGTGTTTTGCACCTTAGTTGGCCTATTTGGTTGATGAACAACTTTGGGATTGTTTAGATTTTGAGAAATTGTTTGGGATTTTAGGAGTGAGGAAATTCAAAAAACTGAATTCTTTTAAAATTCCATTAGTATCTAGCTTTAAGCTAATTGTTATGCGAATGGAGAAACTAATTGGTTTTTAATTCTTGAATATCTATCTATAATATTGTGTACATGAACAACAGTTGGGTTTTAAGTTTTAGATTTTGGATTATGCTACTTTCTTTCAACTACTTGATTTTCTTTTTGGAATTGTCTCTTATTGAAGGTCTAGAATATTGTGTACATGAGTTTTAGACAAAACATAACAATACTCCTATACTTAAGTTTTAAATTTCATATTTTCCTATTTCTTTCCTTATTAAACATAATAGGATATAGCTGATGTGATGCAATGAAGGTAGGAGCAACTGCTATTTTTGGTGCATAGCATCTGATACATTATGATAATTTCCCATAGCCATTTAAACTTCATGACTTGGAATGCTAATAGCCATCTTCTCTGAGGCAAAAACAATTGGTCGAGTTCAATAAGTTTGCCACTAACTTTGACCACAACATCATGATAATATAAGTGACTCACACACTTACAATTCGTATATGCACTATCTTGATTCTTTGTGGAAATTCAAAACATTGATAAAATGAATGAAATGGCAAGTGCGTGATTTGTATATAGACACATTGATGAATTTGTGTAGTGGACATGAATAGAATCGATGGCATGTGTTTGACAATTTGGTCTTTGATGGAAATTAGTATAAGTGAGGGTCTATTAAATTTTTACCTCTTTATCTCCCCACTATTCTCTACTTGACTGTATTTATCTTCCCACTACTCTCTACTTTACTGTCATACTTCCTTCATCATTTTCTCTGTATTATATTTTGACTCTTCTTCTCCCCATTTTATTTTGTATAAATTTGATATCATTTCTTCCATTCAATCCATATTTTCCCCACACAAAAAATTGTAAATACTCTCTCTCTCCGTCTCTTGTGGATTTTTGTTCTTTCTTATAATTTTGATTAAGGTTGATGATTTTTTATATTTAAATATGTGTTTAGGTATTTTTTTTTTTAATTTCCCATTACAGAGTCTTCTCTCTCCCTTTTAAAGCTTTGGTTGAATTTTGATTTGGGTTAATACTTAGTTTTTTAGAAATAGGAATTTGAGTTTATGTCAAAACACATTCTACATGGCTATGAATTTGAATTTACTTACCAATTTTGAGTAATAAATTATATAAAGTATGTCTTTTATTCCTTTTGTTTCATTTTAATTTTTGTTAAGATAACATTGTAATTTTGTGATGAATTTTTATTATTATGATAATCTCATTATTCCTTAAGAGATGAGAAATTTGTATAATAAATTTGAAACTTATAAAGTTTAGTTGTATATCAAATATAACACACTATAACAGAAGTTAGAAAAATATAGTTCATCTTAAAAAGATATTAATCAAACATACAAAATATAATAGTATGATATATTTGTACTTTGTAGCTATAAAAAGATGAAAGATACTTGTAGAAATTAAAAAAAAAATAATGTTTGAACTAATTGTTAATTTTTATATATTACACCCCATTACAAAATATTTATATATTCTCACGCATCGCGTAGGTCTGTGGCTAATTATAAATAAAAGATAAGATCCCATAAGGGTTTCCTTATACATTCAAATTAATTATTTATCAAGATGTAATTCTTTTTTTTTTTTTTTTTTAAACTCCCAAAAATCATCTATGATGGATTTTATACTAAATTTTGCAATAATTCCCTTCACTCTAAAATAATGGCTATACCGAACTATTTTACATAAACAAAATTATTTTGTCATCTTCAATTTGAAACTTAATTTCTAGCCCCATTTATTTATTTAAAGAGCTTTGAAAACAAAAAGTAAATGGTGAATTGATGAGTTCAATGAAAGACCACAAAAAAAAAAAAAAAAAAAAAAAAAAAAAAAAAAAAAAAAAAAAACTTTGAGAAAATGAAAAAAAAAAACGAAACTATCACACCCCAACCCAACAAATGAACTGGGCTTACGACAAGGGCCATAAGTTCCTCACAATTATCAAGGTTTCACCTTATAAGTGTGCAAGACCTTGCTAAAATGTGACCTCAAATAAAAGGGAAGAATGGAGTCGCATAAAACACTAAATAACATAAATGCTAAATACTATAAGTCTGATCTTATTGTGAAATTAATCTTAAACTCATATCATGCGCCTACTTTAGTGAAAGCCCCAAAACTTAATATTCCTCCCAATTTGAAACAGAAAAGAGAATAAATGAGGTGAGCTTGTCCACTCAATAAATATCGAAACATTTTATTAGTAAGTAAGCCATTTCCAAACTAGCCGAATCAAGCACGATAGAAATTGCAAACAATTTTCCAATACATTATAAAGTTTATAGGCTTTGCATCATATCAGTAAAACCAATGGAATTCAATGAAGTAAAAAATAGCACATTTATTTGGATTCAAAAGTCATGCATATGCTAAGATCATACACTAATAATCTACGTGACTATGGACACAACCTCTGCCTATGACTAGGTTTAGAATCACAAATTGGGTAAAAAATTGTTCCGAAAGCAACAAGTGCTTGAGCCACCTTTTGATTTACCCCATTGGCAGGATTCTAAGCATATTTAGATTGTATAGTTAATATCATTCAATTCATAGTCAATATCGCATTTGTCAAAGCTCAAAAAAAAAAGATTTCATTTAGGATGAAATACACTGTTGGCCACATGGAACCATGCGGCTATGTTGGGTTCTGGCAACACCATATTGTTCCCTACTTGGTCCTTAAGTTTTCCTATTTCGTATTTTTAATTTCCTTGTTCTGATCCAATTTTCATGCTGTTGTTTGGAGGCCTTTCCAAGCTCCAATTTCTTCAAAATTGATATCTCTAGAAAGCTCTAGATGTCTAGTTCCGTAGGCTCTGGCTTTGTTCTATTTGGAGTTACGGTCGCCAAGATATTGCATTTGGCAGAGAGGTAATGTAGTTCAAAAAATTCTGCAACACTTTTCTTGAAAAATTCATTTATCTAAATCCGTAGGAGATATCGTCAAGCTCTTTTTGTGGGCGGTAGTCAAGATGTTATACTTCAATCTTATGTAGACGGATCACCCCAATTGTTGCTCAGTTGGAACAGTTTTTTGCATGAAAACAGCCCAAAAACAGCTCTTTTTGATTTGAAAATAGTCAAACATATAATCAGGGTTTTTTATTTTTTATTTATATATATATATATATATATTTTTATTGATATCTCATTTGTTTTAACTCTAATTTTGGCGCGTGAACTATCTTTTCAAAGGGAAAAATATGACTTACAAGATGGTCCAAAATTTAGCCCGATCAAATGGTTGGATGAAAAAGTCAATTTTTTGATTGTCATCGGTTAGGGTTTTTGGTCTTAATTTTTGTTAGAAGTGACTAAATTGGTTGCAACTTTTTGCTTCACTGTTCAATCTTGTTGCATTTATTTACTCCCCCCTCTTTTGGCCTTAAAAATCATGATTTTCCCAATTTTTTGAATTTTAAGCATTATTTCGATGTGTTAATCGAGGCTGGACAAAATACAGTATCAACAATTATTGGTTTGAATTTTAGTTATGTTAGACATTTAAATACTAGATAATTCCAAGTGGGTATTGTCAAAATTTATAAATTTTTTTATCTTGTTGTATTATAATATAATTATCTTGATTAATTAAAGAAGAATTTTAATTGAGGAAGAATGAAATTAAGGAAGAATCCTAAAAATTGAAAGTAGTGATTTTTTTTTTAATCTTAAAATTTTCAAAAAATTGGAATAAGATGGAAAAATTAGAAAAGTAAGGCCCTCAATTCTAGGTCCACATAATATGAGGAGTGTTACGACTTACAATATTAATTAAATAATAAATAAATTCATTCTTAAACAAATTTTTTAGACAATGAAAATATGCCTCTAGAAAAAAAAATTTGAGAGCTAAGGCTGTACAAGATTCAGGTTTCAGGACATGTTTTTTTATAGTGATTTTCATCAGTCTTCACTTAATTTCCATCACCCATAACTCACTTTTTGTGGACATGATTTTCTTTCTCAGTTTCCATCACTTATAACTCAAAAAAATGAGTTAGAGTGATGGAAAATGAGAACATTTTTTTTTTCCTTTTTTCAGATTTTGAAAACAGATTTACTATGGTAATCTTGTAATTTTGCTCAACTAAATGTGTCCCACCCATATGTATTGTCACCATCAATTGCAAAACACTAATGGGTTGTTTGGTTTTTGTGTTTCCATCGCTCATCATTTTGTTTTCATCACTCATAACTCAAAAATGGTGGGACTCACAGCTGAGGAGTGTGTTTGGTTTTTGTTTTCAGTTTTTGTTTCCATCACTCAATTCTCTGATTTTTGAGTGATGAGTTATGGAAACTAAAAACACATTTTAGGTGTTTTCAGATTCCAAAACTCAGTTTCCATGGCATTTTTGTAATTAAACACACATTAAGGGACCCACTAGCCACAACTTTTGACTTCACTCTACTTTTTTTTTTTTTTTTTTTAATATTTTTTTCCTTTTCCCTTGTTTTTCTCTGCTTTTCCCTTCATCCATGCTTTTCTCTTCGTTTTTCCCCTATTTTTCTCGCAGACCAATGGAGATCTTCAAAATACACAAAAAACCCCAACTTAAAAAAAAAAAAAAAAAAAAAAAAAAAAAAACCAATAGAAGTGAAAATGAAATCCATAACAAAATTAAAAAACCCAGATTTCTCAATCATTAAAAAAAAGCAAACTCAAATCTGCAAACCCAGATTTCCAGAACAAACCCATCAGCAAACTCAAATTTGCAAATTTGCAAAATTAAATCTTCGTCGGTTACAACCACACTTTAGCAGCAACACCACAAACCCATCACACCACCAAACCCACCAATCAGAGGCCATCGTGGAAAGCCATCCACCACCATCAATGAACAAGTTCTCTCAAACCCAGTCCACCGATCTATGCATGAGAGAGAAAAAATGTAAAAGAAAAGGGAAAAACGAAGAGAAAAGCAGAGAAAAACGAAGGGGAGAGGTAGAGAAAGATGAGACTCAGGGGAAAAAGAAAAAAAAAGGAGAGAGAAAAGTTTTATGACATTGGGTCAGTGTGTGGGTCCCAGTTTTTTTAGTTTTTTGTTTGAAAACATAACTGAGTGATGGGTGCCAAACGGGTGGGGTTTAGGGAATTGGGGTATTTTAAGTGATGAACGATGAGTGATAAGTGACAAAAATTGAGTGATAAGTGATGAGTGATGAAAAAAAAAAACCCAAACAGCCCCTAATGCACACAAACGATTCTTTCACTATGCAATAACCAACCTTTTGTTTGTTCCCTTACTTTTCCTATACTTCCACTATCCCTTAACATTTGTTTTGGTTTCCATTTTATTGTGTTTTCAAAAAGTGAGTTAAAGTTCTTTGAAAAATCTTGCATCTGGAGTAATAAAGAAGATCTCGTTCTTCTTCCTTTACAAATCTTGATCTTGCAACTTATTTTCTTTGGTCTTTGCTCTTGGGTTTTTGTTTCTGTTATGAAGCCATGGGTCCTTATTAGCTAGACAACAGATTTAAGAAAACAGAGAGAGGAGGATAGATCTACAGTGAGAGAGAGAGGGGCGAAGAAAGAGAGGCAGAGAAAGAGGGGCGGAGAAAGAGGTGTAGAGAAAGAGAGGTGGAGAATGAGAAATTTTACTAGGTTTTGTTAAAACAGATGAAGATCTTTGAATAGGGTCTGAAGTGGAGAGAGAGTGTCTATGCGGGTGCTCAATGTAGCTGTCCTGTGCATTTTGCAGAGTAATAATTTTCGTGGGTCCCACAACTTTGCTTAAAGTTAAGTTTTTGAATTGAAATATCTATTGAGAATTTCCATCCAAACGCACACTACAAGTAGAGTTATATGAAAATTTGGAGTTAGAAATATGAGAGTTGGGTAATGAGTTTGAGCGTTGAAATATGAAAATTGAGTACCTCATCAAATGCTTCAAATATGTCAATACTTGGCTGGTGAATGGTGCAAACGACTGTCCTTCCTGTACTAACAATATTTTTCACAACTCGCATAACAATTGCAGCTGCTCTGGCATCTAAACCAGATGTGGGTTCATCCATGAATATTATGGATGGATTAGAAACAAGCTCTACTGCTATAGTAAGCCGTTTGCGCTGCTCAGTTGAAATACCACTAATCCCGGGGCTGCCAACTAAACCATCTTTAATCTCATCAAGCTCAATCAACTGAAGAACTTCTGCTACGAATTCCTGAGACACAAATTTGGCAAATTGACATTCCGTTAGGTAGCATTTCATTTTTATACAAATAGATTGAAAAATTCATGCACGCAAATTCTAAAGGCATATATAGAAAATTTCAATACTTTCACATACTTTATGTGTTTATTTCTTCCAAAATTTAGAAAGAATGGCCTGTTACTAGAGTCAGGCAGCCACCTTCACGATGAAATTATTTGATTTGTGAAACATTGAATTGCCACTTCATGTCGACTCAATGGTTCTTCCATAATTGGTTCTCTTTGACCTTTAATTCTAAAAAGATATGAAGTGTATGCATTTCTTTTGGAGTATAAAGAACTTATTTCTAGATGAATGTTATATTTTTGTTGTACTATATTATTTTAAATGTGGGTTGAAGACTTGAAGTGTATGCATTGCTTTTGGGATGTAAAAAAAGTTATTTCAAGATGGATGTTATATTTAATATTATGCAGGTTGAAATAGGTTGTGTTACATTCGTGTCAACCTAATTTGACTTGTTTATTAAACGTGCCAAATGAGTTGGGTCAGGTCAACCCGCCTTAATAATAGGTTGGGTTAGGGTTGAAGGATTATGACATGATTATTAAATGGGTCGAGTTAGGGTTGAACCATTTAGTTAAATACCCCTACCTCGACACGACATGAATCCGACACGTTAACCCGAATTGACACCCCTACCTGTGCATTGCACTAGATAGTTAAATAAAAATTATATATATATATATATATATATTTATTTATTTATTTATATTGCTTGAAGGTATTATTAATCTCATGTAATTTATTTTAAAGTAATGATGTTAAAGCAAATGAGTAATTGCCCTAAAGATTACATTTTTATATCCATAGTCTTCATATTTAGAAAGAATTTTACTTAAATTTAGTATAACTGAAATGTTACGCAAATGTGGCTCAACAAAAGTGTAATGACAATAATGCTATGCTGGAAATTTTAGATATTATGAGTTTGAGATTTATATATATATATATGTTAATAAATTTGGATTTAGAATATGCGCTCTCAACCCAAACATATCATTTCCCATTATGTAAGTGCACAAAAATAGACTGAAGTGGACCAAATGGGTCAAAGTGGGCCTAATAGAATTGAATGACCGAATAAGACCAAAGAGGACAGGATGACTGAATAGGACTGATGTGGACCGATTAACAATAAATGGACCGAATAGGACTGAGTATGACCAAATTGGATGGAATAGGATTGAATATGACCGAACAAGATCAAAGTAGACAGAATGGACCTAATATGACCGAAGTTGACCAAATAAAATATGATGGACCGAATAGGACCAAAGTGGATGAATAGGACCGAATAAGACTAAATAGGATCAAAGTAGACTAAATAAGACTAAAGGCACCATATAGGACCGAAGAAGATGAAAATGGATAAAATGGACCTAATAAGACTGAATAAGACCAAAGTGGAATGAGTAGTACCAAATTGGACCAATTAAGACTAATGTGGACTGAATAGGACGAAAGTGGGCCGAATAAGACCAGAGTAGACAAAATGGACCCAATAGGAGCGAGTGGACCAAATATGACCAAAGTGGATAGAATAGGACCGAATAGAACCAAAGTGAAATGAATGGACCGAGGTGGACCAAATAGACCTAAATGCGAGGTTGATGTGGCTCAATAAGAACTTAGCAACAAGAAATGCTACACTTAAACTTTTAGACATACTAGTTATTGTCCTGTGCGTAGCACAAAAAATTTTATTTATTTTTAAATTTATAAATATTAGTCTTTAGACAGCTAAAGTATCTTTTATTTATTTATATATATATATATATATGTATTCCTAAGAAATATTAAAAGTATTATGAAAGGGTTTGAATTTTATTGCTTTTTTTTTTCCTATACTAACTTTTTTTTTTTTAACATATATGTTATGTGCATGAATCCAATGCAATATGTGAGATTTTTATTAATAAGTAAATTAGACCATATTATAAAATGTAAAAAGTTAATCTATAGTCTACTTATTCAATATTTTGAAACCAAATGGGTTGAAAAAGAACCACTCAACTTTGTCAATGCAAAATAATATTATTATTTATCATATGACAATATGTTGTTTTTAATATTTCATGAAATAATGAGTTAGATCCATTAAATTTCCCCCCCTCTTATGTAGATAGATTTTAAATCTTTCTTATCACGATAACAAACTTTATCACATGAATTTTCATAGTTGAGTTAATCGAAACTCACTTCTATCTTGTTACGATCATTGAAATTGAAAATGCTCATTTTAAGGTGGATTGTATATGGTTGTCATTTAGGAGTAACCATCAACTATTATTTTTTGGGATGCTTATGAATTATCCCTTTCCAAAGAGATTTTTTTTTTTTGGTGGGTGTGTGTGTACAATTATGGATTTTTTTTTTTTGGTTTCCACCACTCAAATTCATGGTCCAGTGCTTAAGGTCTTGTATAAAGTCTTGATATCAAACCTTGGGGACCACCAACGTGATTCTAAAGGTTCGAACTCTAGACATGCACTATTGGCACTTTGAATAGGATTAAAGATTAGGTTATGGTTTAACTCACTTGAGGAAGCATTTGTAGGAGGTAGCTCCCTTCCTAACATATTAGTTGGGGTTGATACTAATGATCTGACCCCGCAACCTTTTTCATTCAGTAATGTTTATATATAATTTTTTTTACAACAAATTTCACCATTGTTGAAGTGGTTCGTTGTAAAACTAGTGGAAAAAAAAAGGTGGTAAGCCCTTAATTTTAAATGCCAATTATGTCCAGTGAGGTTCACCACTCACATTTACATTAAGACTTCAGCAACAATGAAATTTGTTACGGAAAATGTTGTGTTAATTTATAGCATTATTGTTTTTGGTTCAAAGAAAAAAGAAGGGAACTTTTTGCTTTCACGTACTTTTGAGTTTTGACAACGAAATTGGGCTTTAAAACGAAACTCTTTGAGCCCACCTAGGCCCAGAATTTTGAAACTAAAAGCCTCCTGCCCATATTTGCTATCTATATCAGCATCACTCGGCTCGTTTTTTTTCCTTTCTTTTTTATTTATTAAAATGTTCACTTTTCATGTTTTTATTTATATAATGCAAAATAATTATAACAAAAATCCAATGCTAAATTTCTGTGCTAATTCATTGAAGAATTTTCTTTTCTATGATTTAATTTTTCCTACATCATTTCCCCACTTCTGCAATGAAATTTCCAAATTACTAGTTTAGAGCTTAATTGATTGTTAATTGATTTGCTTTACTTTAGAAGTATACTTAGCTGTATCATTTGATTTGGTTTCATTAATCCCTCAAGAATGTCTCATATTGTTTGATCAAATATTGGTAGCACTGGGTTTATGCTCTTCTTGAAACAATAATTCCATTTGTATGCTTTCTTTTCTGTTAAGAAGAATTAAAGGTTAGTGAGTTAATGTGTTTGTTATTACTAGGCAGTGTTAGTGGATAAAAATGAATGCTTTCAAAATTCAAAGCCTGGTTCTAATAAATAACTCAGTTGCATCATTTGCATCTTTTAGTAAAACCTATATTGTTTTATCCTACTTTGGAGTCATAAGCATGTGATTTATGAATTACTAATATGCATACGAAAGGCCCAATATGGCATTTAATTCTAGTGCACCGTTGTATCTTCACTATGAAAAGTCATTTATAACAATGGGCATCATAATATGGAGTGCTTTTTTTTTTTTTTTTTTTTAAGAAGCAGCAAGTATGTGGATTGCGATTTTCAATTCCAAAAATTATACATCTCTTATATGTATTTGTTATTTTCTTTGCCTATATGTTGATAGATTTGTTGAGCTGTTCTTAAACTGTTAGGTGCTTCTTAAACTGTTCATTATGGCTGGGAGGCAGACTGAACCTTGTTTGTACATAATGATTTGAAGCTCTCATATACCACCCAATTTAGTTAGGTTGTCCTTTTTTTGGCCATCTTTTCAATCTGTCCCTTTGACCTTTGTGTTGTTTTTATACTAACTGTATGCATGTCTTGATGAATTGATAACCAATCATGGTCAACGCCGCTTAACTCTCTTCCGAACAACAACACACTTTTTTTTTTCTTAAAGAGTGACATTTATATACCATTTATATACCACCTAATTTAGTTAGATTGTACTTTTTTTGGCCATCTTTTCAATCTGTCCCTTTGACCTTTGTGTTGTATTTATACTAACTCCATCATGTCTTGATGAATTGACAACTGATCAGGGTCAACGCGGCTTAACTCTCTTCCTAACAACAACACTTTTTTTTTTTTTTTTTTTTTTAAGAGTGACATTCTAATATTATTCACATCTGAAATTTACAAAAAAAAATTATTTTATCATTTTAAAACTCACTTTATTATTTATGTCATACTATTTTTTAACACTCAACATCTTAACTTTTATTTTCATATTTTACTCATTAAAATAATATTTCTACACAATAAAATAACATATCCAAAAATCACCATCACTTACAATACAACATGTTATTTATTCTTTCTCTCTCATTCTTTCTGTTCAAGAACAACCACAAATTTACTCAAACCACCATCACTGGCCACCATCAACACCAGCATAACAGCTCACAAATAATATATCCCAAATCCACTCGTAATCACCAGCCACCATGACCACAACCTAAATCCAACCAAATTTGCAACAAAAATCATCTAAAAAACCAATGAAAATTACACAAACCCATCACCACGAAGGAACAAAGAAAAAACACAAGAGCATCACCACCTAAAACTCACCATAAACACCATCACAACACCATCCACAACCCACAATCCAAAATCAACCAAAGACCCACACTATAAACCCACGAAATCAACCCACAACCCAGAAACTCAGATCGGTGAGGGGCAAGATTGCGAGGCGGCGATGGCCGTGATGGACAAGTTGCATGTTTGTTTGAGAGAGAGAGCCGAAAGAGGGAGAGTGAAAGAGGTTGAGATTGAGAGAGAGGAGGATGATGATCAAGATCTGGACATCGAGGGCGAGATCAGTGGAGTTGGCGGCATGTAAGGTTAGCGGCGATGAGATCGGCAACTTGTAAGGCAGCGGTGGTGAGAGAGGAAGAAAGTGAGAGAGGGTAGATGAGAAAACAGAAAGAGAGAGTTAAGAAAGAAAGAAGACATCTCAACCCAAGAGAAAGAGAAGACAGAGGAGTAAGAAAATAAAAGTGATTAAAAAATGTATACAATAGTGCTACAATGCCATTCTACATGTAGAATGGCACTGTAGCAACATTGTAAAATTTTTTACAATTGTTCCCATTTGGGAGCCCGGATGCTGAGCTCCTTTGGGCATGAAATGCCAAATTTTCCTTACATTTGGCATTTGCCAAGCCCAGTGTGAATGCTCTAAGTAGCAAATTCTTAGCTATTTTGTTATTTACAACTATAAATGCAAAAATTATGTTAGTGTGATTGGTAACCATGAAAAGTGGTGTAAGAAGGTTATTCTGGATATGAGGAAATTTTACAGGTTTCTTGGGGGTAACTTTTATTTTTATTGTTTATAAAAAATAAAAATAAAAAACTTTTATTTTACCATTTTAGAGATTTCAAGGGAATTTTAGTTATATCGAAGGTTTTAATGGCAATTTGGTCTATAGTATATTTAGGAGTATTTCTATTAGTTCTAATATTGTAGGGGTTATTTTAATAATTTAAAAGTTTTAACTTTTAAGGGAGTATTACAATCACTTTGTGGTTAAGGCTATCTATTAATCACTCATCTCATACACAACAAAAATTAGAAGTTTGTTACCATTTTTTCCTCTGAGTGAAATAAGGGATTTTGACTATCGTGGACTTCAAATTAGAGCTCACCTGTAAAGGAGTGGAATGTGTTGTTAAGAGAGGTGTTACATCCATAATATTTTTACAATATTTTCACAACAAATCATAGGTAGTTAGTTGTTATTGGTTCAAATTTGAACTTAACACTAAGATTATTTTTTTGCCCCAACAATAACAACCAGTAACAACCTACCACTTAGGATTTGTTGTAAAAATATTGTGAAAATGTTATAGACATATTATTTCTCGTGTTGTTAATAGGTTCTAGATAGTGACAATGCTATTTTAATGATTGATTTGGTGCTAACTCTAATGCATCGTTGAATTTTAGATCTATTCTAATTAATTACTTAAAAAATGGAGGGGAACCTCAAAATCAATCATCTAATTAGTTTATTGTTTCATCTCTTGAGCTTTAGTTCAGGACTTTAAAGAACGGGTTAATATTATGTCCATTAACCTACTACTACTATAATCAAAATTTGATCACAACAACCACATGAATTATGTATTTCTTTGTGTTAGATGTATTAATTAATTATTGCCACATATATACCTATTTACCATTGTTATGCTGCTAATTTCGCAGTTCAAATTCTTTCTCCTCTAAATTGTCAAGCATTTTGTGCATAGAGAAGTATCAATTTAGCTATAAAGCTCTTGGCTCTTTGGAAGCGTGTCTTCTAAAAAGAAAAGAAATACAAAATTAGTATGTTTCTTTAAAATTTTTAGGCAAGTTCCCAAAATTGTTTTATTTTAAACTTTTTAAAATTTTGTTTGAAATAAGTAAGTTAAATTTTTTCATGTAATTAATAATTTAAATAAATATTAAAATTATGTTAGTCAATTTTTGGTTAAATGATGATGTTGAGACAAAATCTCATCTATACATTTTAAAATGTATTGAGTTATCCTAAAAACTCTAAAAAATTCAAATACGTGTTGTTTTCTTCGTTAGCCACCAAAATAAATAAAAATAAAAATAAAAATAAAAATCCTTTAATATTACTAAACAGAATAGAAAATTTTGCTCAAAAAAAAGAAAAAAAAAAGAAAAAAGAAAATTGGAAAGTAAAAGGCATAAAGGAGACTTTTGTTTTGCTTTTAATTGGCATGAAGGAGACACCACACCGCAGTCCCGGCTACTTTTGACCCATTCAATATATTGTGTCCATTAATAATCTTTTAATGTTTGCACTTCAATCTAATGAGCACCTGATGTTGGCAAATGGACGGTTAGCAAGGTCTTGCATACTTATATGGTGAAATAATTGTGCAGCAGCTATGGCCCTTGTCATAAGCCTAGTTCATTTGTTGGGTTGGGGGTGTGATAGTTTGGTTTTTTTTTTTTTTTTCTCGATTTTTTTTTTTTTTTTTTTTTTTGTTCTTTCATTGAACTCATCAATTCATCATTTCTTTTTGTTTTCAAAACTCTTTAAATAAATAAATAAAATTGCAGCTACAAATTATGTTTCAATAAATTGAAAATGACAAAAAAAAATTATGTAAAATCATTTGGTATAGCCATTATCTTAGAGTAAAGGGAATTAATGCTGAAACCTTAGATTTGTGCTAAAATACAAGAGCTTGTTTAGACCCCAAAATAAAAATTACGGCTAGATTGCTTTTACTCTAACTTATCTAAGTGTAGAACAAGAATAAATGAAGCGCAATCACCGAAACTACTTTAGTGCACAAACATGAACAATAAGCAATAAATGTAGAGCACAAGAGTAAGGGAAGAGAGATGCAAACTTAAGATAACGCCAAGACGTGTTATCGAAGAGGAAACCAAAGAACTCGATGAAAAACCTCTCCACGACCCTCCAAGTCGAAATCAATCCACTAGAGAATAAAGTTGGAGTACACCAATAACAAAAGACCTTCCAAGCCTAGTCTGCCCAATGTACTTAGGCCCTCCAAGCTCCTGCTACCAACTGACTTCTTGGAGTCATGTCTTCTCTAGCTTTCCGGATCCCGCAATACGCCCTATTGCATCCGCCAAGCCTCACCGACTTCTTTTGACAAATCTCCAAAACTTCCCAAGCTCCAAAACACTCTCGACACTCTGAATAGGTGTGGGTTGTGTTTGGGTACAAATCTCCTCTCAAAATATGAAAATGGGAGAGGGAATGAGAAGAGGCTACAATGATTTCTCACTAAGGATGAGTAGCTCTCTCTCTAAAAGATGGGTATGTTGTGTTGTAGAAAACTTATCTAAAGTTTTTCTCTCTAAATAGTCTCTCTTACTTTTGTAGGTAATGAGGATATATATAGTATGGGTGAAGGGTAAGAAAGTCATACTTAAAATCCTTCAGGCAGAGCATTTCGAGGGTACCTCACGAGATGGCCTATCTCGCGAAGCACTCGCGAAATGCAGCTGGCACTTGACTCTTCAGCTTCTAGTGTGTGCTTCTCACGTGCCCTTTTTCGCGAGTTACTCTTTTCAAGAACTTCTCGCGAGCTAATCGCGAAACTGCACTAATCTTTATTTCATGCTCGATTCTTCACCAACTTAATACTAAACTTAATACAATAAAATCTCACAAAATACAAGGAACAAAATTAAAGTAATTACAACACTTTTTGTCGTGGAATAAAGCCAACATAAAACATAGTTGTAAATAACAACTTTACAACTGCAAAATTTAGTATAAAATCCATCATAGAAGTTTTTTTTTTTTTTTTATTCGAATTACATCTTGATAAATATTTAAGTTGAAATGTATAAAGAAACTCTTATTGAATCTTGTCTTTGATTTATATTTGGATAACACTAAATAACTGCTTGTTTTATTTTTCTTGTATTTATTTGCAACTGAATATATATATATTCCCCATTCTTAAGTGGTTAAAGCCCTTTTTTTCACACTTTAATCCCCTAAAGATGAAATCATGGTTCTGTCCCTCGATTGATCAACTAACAACAATGGCATATACCTTCTCAAAAAAAAAAAAAAACAACAACAATGGCATATAGGTAGTCTGACATCGAATGCAATACAGAATTGGCATTTTTGTATGTAGTAACGATAATAATGAGAAGGAAAAGAGTATAAAATAGAGGATAAACATGTGATACAAGAATTCTCAAGAAACTTAGAGGACACAGTTTTATTTAAATTTTAAAGGATAAGGACGCAGACAAATGTCAACTTCAAGTGCCTATGACAAATGAGTACATCAGTCCAAATGAAGAACATAACATAGAAAAAGATAACGGTACGATATGATATGATAGGGATTAGCACTGCAATAAGTCCTCTAACTATTTTGATGTGTGCTTTCACATCTAGTTGTCGAGCTCCCTTATGATTGGGATCACAATTTCTGGTGACAATGGCTTTTCAATGAACTCGTCCGCTCTAGCAGCAAGAAATTCTTGTTGGTCCCTTTCATCAAAAAATGCAGTGATCCCCAAAATCTTGCATTGGGCACCCATGGCACGAATCTGCCTAGCAGTCTAACATATGAGATAGAACAGGAGATTATTATCTTTTGGCTAAAGTACAATAAATCGAAAGTTAAATTGTACATGAAGACTGAAGTAGCATGAGTATCACACTATTTTTTTTTTTTTTTTTTTTTTAAGAATAGCATGGGAGGGAGCCTTTGAACCTGGACTCCTCCATTGAAAATACTAGGGGAACCAATTGAGTTGCAAAACTCTTGACATATCAGAAGATACTTATTATGGCAAGTTGATAAATAACTGGATAATTAACTGAGCTTGGCCCTTTAGCTAGCAGGATAAAATAGAAAGTTGTAATATATACCTCAGGGCCATTCAAGATAGGCAAAAGCATCTCAATGATAATGAGATTGAAAGTTGCTCCAGAGGCAATGAGCTCCATGTTAGAAATCAACACTAACTCACTTGTCTCTAGAAACTTCTAGAGTTTCACTCAATTTGCTTCTCTCGGGAATTCTCTAGAAAATTCTCTAACATTCCGGAAATTTTTCCATAATGCTCTTTCCATATTTCTGTATGAGATATCTCTTGAGACTTCTATGTAGAAGTAAAACTTAGCCACATGTTTATAAAATACTCTAGAAGGTTGGAGAATGGCATTCATTTAATGCCAATAAAAAGGAAGGTGCTAAAAGCTTCAAGTTGGTTTCCTAACCAACATACGCCTAGTATAAATAGATGAGGTGGTATGTGAAGTAGTGTGAGAGACTCCTAAAGTGTGAGACTAGTGAGAGACTCCTAAAGTATGAGACTAGTGAGAGACTAGTGTGAGACTAGTGAGAGGTGTGCACTAGTGTTAGTGAGTTAAAGCATCAGAGCTTGTAAAGTGTTGTAATTCAAAGAGTTAAGTTTTAAATAAAAGCTCTCTTGTTCAGTCATCTGTTCAATAATCTAGTGTCAGAGCTTCTGCTAACTCAACAATCTAGTATCAGAGCGAGGCGGTCAAGGACCGTGTTTGTGGTGTCTATGACAGTATTTTTTGAGGTGTCCATTCTGCTCGTGTACAGTCTGGGACTGTGAAGCTCATGGTCTGGGACCAAGCTTATTTGATAGAGTGAGAGATTTCACCAAGTTGTGATGGAGGACCTCCAAGCTATCAATAGCATTAGAAGGCTCAATAACCAGAATTACAACACATGGTCGACTTGTATGTAGCCATACTTGCAGGGGCAAGATCTGTGGGAGATCGTGGTTGGTGGCAAAACCACACCTCCTAATAATGCTGAAGCCTTGTGAAAGTGGAAGATTAAAGCTGGGAAGGCTTTGTTTGCAATCAAGACAAGCATCGAGGAAGAGATGCTAGAGCACATCAGGCATGTAAACACACCAAAGGCTGCGTGGGACACCTTTTCAACACTCTTTATAAAGAAGAATGATGAAAGCTACAGTTGCTTAAGAATGAGCTAATGTCATTGGCACAACAAGATATGACGATCACGCAATACTTCACCAAGGTAAAGTCTCTCTGTCGCAAAATCTCTGCATTAGATCCTGCATCGAATATTTCTAATTCAAGAATGAGAAGGATAATCATTCATGGGTTAAGACCTGAATATAGAAGTTTTGTAGCTGCCATTCAAGGTTGGCCTATCCAACCATCATTAGTAGAATTGGAAAATTTGCTAGTTGACCAAGAAGCATTGGTCAAGCAAATGGTTAGGGTCTCACTAAAGAGTGACAAGGAGGTACTTTTTAGCGGTCACTATAAAGACCGACCCAAGAGAAGATTTAATGTAGGTTCTAAGAATAGAAATAATGAAGATAGAAAAGATAAGGACAGCTCTCAAGATGGAGGAGCTCGACGAAGTCGTGACAATAATGATCAACGATGCACTAGTCCCAAAAGCCGTAATGTCAAGTGTTTCAAGTGTGGAAAAACAGGCCACTTTGCACGAGACTTTCAATTCAAGTGGAGAGCAGCTCAAGGAAATACAACGATGTTCAACAACCTAGAAGATGATAGTGAAGAAGAATAGGCTATTGAATCGTGTCTGACTGTGATAGAGCCAGTTGAAGAAGTAGTAAAAGAGGAAGCAATGCTAACAGTCTCAAAGGAAATTGAAGAGAAAATGCCTGAGAGCATGGGGGAGCAGTCTAGGAAAGATCAATTCACAGTAACTGATGAGTTACAATTTTTTGAGGATGAAGGCGAGCCAGAACAGAAACCCAATTCCGAGTATGCAAATGCAGCAGTCACAGAAGATGGAAACATACAAGAGCCATCAACATATGAAGAAGCATCTCAAAGAGAAGAATGGAGTAAATCTTGGAAGTCATGGCAAATAGATGATGTAAAGAATGCTTTCCTGCATGGAGAGTTGGATCGAGAAGTTTACATGGAGCAACTAAAGAGATTTGAGAGCAAAGCCCAGCCAGACAATGTCTGCAAGCTACAAAGAGCACTTTATGGGTTGAAACAAGCACCAAGGAAATGGTATGATGACAATGGCGAAATTGAGAGAGAGTCAGTGTTGAGGGGGAGTGTTAGAAATCAACACTAACTCACTTGTCTCTAGAAACTTCTAGAGTTTCACTCAATTTGCTTCTCTCGGGAATTCTCTAGAAAATTCTTTTGCATTTTGGAAATTTCTCCATAATGCTCTTTCCAGATTTCTGTATGAGATATCTCCAGAGACTTCTATGTAAAAGTAAAACTTAGCCACGTGTTTATAGAATACTCTAGAAGGTTGGAGAATGGCATTCATTTAATGCCAATAAAAAGGAAGGTGCTAGAAGCTTCAAGTTGGTTTCCTAACCAATATACACCTAGTATTAATCGATGTGGTGGTATGTGAAGTAGTGTGAGAGACTCCTAAAGTGTGAGACTAGTGTGAGACCAGTGAGAGACTAGTATGAGACTAGTGAGAGACTAGTGAGAGAATCCTGGAGTATGAGACTCATGAGAGGTGTGCACTAGTGTTAATGAGTCAAAGAATCAGAGCTTGTAAAGTGTTGTAATTCAAAGAGTTAAGTTTTAAATAAAAGCTCTTTTGTTCAGTCATTTGTTCAATAATCTAGTGTCAGAGCTTCCACTAACTCAACACTCCACTGCAGCCTCCCCAGTCTCTACAGCTTATGTTTCCACACCATAGGAACGTACAAGTGCCATCTGTATGACTCGGCATACTTCTCCATTATCCACCACAAGCGCTGTCAGCTTGTTTTTGTAGGAAAAGCGCAGCCCTTCGCTCTTGTCATTCCCTTCAGCTGAGCCCCCACTCATTCCCATGGGGGAAACATGATCAACTTCTACTTCCATTCCTTCTTAAATCCAACTAATAACTTCTGCACAATAAGATGGGAATGAAAATGACCTAATTTAGACACAATTAAATCAAACAATAGGTCATATAATTAAGTGAAATCAAAACTGAAATTATCCAAAAAATGAAAAATACATCTTTGTTACTACACATTTTTTTTCTTCCTCAACAAACTTGCGCTTCATTTTTTTTTTGTAGCAACTTGAGCTTCATTTTTTAGATAAATACTTGCAAAGACTTCATCGGCCAACACAATTATAATTTAGAGCTATAAAACTAATAAGAATTCAATTGTAGCCACTACGTTTGGTAAAGTAGGGCCAAAGCTCTTTTCGTTCCAACTGCGAATAGCAACATCATCTGTCTAGAAATGCAAGAACTTTCAGGAACAACTATGTACGTGCACTTATATTGTGAGGACACAACTATAATAATTTAAGTTAGAAAGGGGAAATTTATATTTTTAAAAAGAAACAGTCAGCACTGTTTTAGGACAACTCTAGGTAATATGGTGACTTACCACTAGACTCTTTAAAGCTCAATGCTGATGATAATGCAAGTACCTCTAAATTAGCTTATATAGATGAAGCAACTAACATTTTTTTGTGGACTATCATATCCAGTGGGCATAAAATGCACAGAAGGTCACAAAAAGAGAGTGCCGAAACCCGAGATTCACGGTAACGTAGCTGTAGTAAAAGATGCTTTGTAATCTGATAGCCAGATTTTTTTTTTATGAAGTTAATGTCCAAGATTTTCATACATCTGGGCATTTTTATGACACAAGAAGAAAATACTAATGATCGACACATGCCAAACATGCTAATTTTTTTTTTTCCTATTTCTATAAATGTGCATACATAAATTAAAAACTTCACCCCATTCAAAATTTCGCATTTTTCAAAATTAACAATGAAATTTCTCATTTACTAGGATCTCATTTTATATATATTTTAAGGACCAACAGAAAATTAAGTTTTCCAGTAGATATAAGTCAATTTATTTATACAATGGCATACATATAATTCGTTGTCGTTGGACAAATGAACTTAATTTTGCAAGCTACCTTACATTTAATGGTGACATAAAGCATGAGACTGTTTTTTGCTTGTGGTCAAAATAAATTTCAGTGAAAAATTTCTTCTCACCAACTTAGCTTTGAACTATCCATATGTTGAGTGACATAATATTAACCAGTTTTAGTTCATTTTCAAAAACAAGTTGCATAACTTCACGCTTTAGTGTTTTCTATATTGCATATAGTCTTTAGTAGTATTTTTGTTATCTTGTTGAACAATACTCACAACACAGGAACATAACTATGATAATTGACTAAAAGGATCCAGGCTGCTTTCATTTATGGTAAAGCTTAAGACAACTGATTTTAAGACCATTAATATTTCATTTTCAGAAACTTTTGTAGAATATAAGATAATTGCACGCTTGCTTTGACTACTTTAATTTTTTGAACTAATTTGTTATAGTATTTAACGTTCTGTTTGTTTCAATGTAAAATATTTTCAAGAAAATATTTTCCAATTTTACAGTGTTTGTTTTGCAGTAAAATATTTAGTCAAAAGTAAAATCTTTTCAGTCAACTTAACCAAAAGCAAATTTTTGTAAAATATTTTACAGTTAAAATTTTGGGAAAACATTTTACATTTGCTCAATCCGTCACAGCCCGTTACTTATCACTCCCGCACTTTCGCGCTAAAACTCTCCCTCTCGTATGTCTCTCCAAAAAAATCCAGCCACCCTCTCAGATTTCTCTCCAAAATACCCAGCCACCTTCGGTCCCCTCTCCCGCCAATCTCCGGCTCCAAGGTCAAAGGCACCACCGGCCAGCTCCAATTTCCGCCGGCGCCGCCCATTGCTAGCAAAACTAGGTACTTTTCTGCCTTTTTAGATTAGATTTCTCCTTTTCTTTTCGTTTTTCTTCATCTCTAATCCTTCTCTGGTTTTTCTTAGATTCGATATGTTGTTTTATTATTATATATCTGTGTGTGTCGTATGGTTTTGTTTCATTTTGGCTTTTGTGCTCGCTTCTTGTTATCGGGTTTTTGGTTTTTGATTTTTAGTTAATACTATGTGCGTGCCTATTCGAATTTTTCAATCTAAAAATGGATTGGTGATCAGTGGGGTTAGAGTACAACTGATTTAGACAAATGGGTTTTTTTTTTTTTTTTTTTTGAAGCATTTATAATAGAAACATTTGCTTCCATTTATTCTTTGATTTTGTACGTTTTGTTAGCAACTGGATGTATGATATATAATTGGTTTTGCATCGTTCTGGGCAGGGTTGTTAAATTGGATGATTGCTTGATTTTGGGTTTGCCATAAGATATAAAGCTAGTGGCTTTTGTAACAATTCTGAGATTTTGGGTTTTGCTATATGATGTATATGATTGGCCACAAGAGTAGGTTATAACTTATTTGTTCTTAATTGCATAAACTTCTCTCAACTGTGGTTTTATGTTCATTTCTTGGTAAATATATGTAAGGTAAAGGATTCATTGGTTATAAAACATCATTGTTGGCAGGACTTACTCTACGCCCTGCATTCAATATTTTCACTGCCTTACTTGGGAAAGCTATGAACATATATCTAGTAATCAGGTCAAACAAAGAATATTTTTTTGAAAGTGAATCGGAAAAGAAAAAGAAAAAGAAAAGGTCTTACCAAGATCAACAAGGTTAAAATCACATAAGTTTTTGGGTTCCTTAAAAACCTTAATCATAGCATAGCCAGGGGAATAAGGGAAAGTGAAGGAACATTTGTGCTTTGTTTGTTTCTGTTATTGGAATGCTAAGAATATGATTTATAGAAAAGTGGTTTTTCTTTTTTAATAATTAGTATGAATCACAGAAAAGTATGATTGGAGGGCTACCTTCTATCTGCATTAGTAGCTATCTGATGTGACAAGGGAATGACTTAAGTAACATGGATAGCAGTTTGCTGACAAATAAATTTTATGTATTAGGGATATGTACAAAGCTGCATTTTGAGTGAATTTCTGTTAACTACTGTTCAACATAACAGTGTCACAAGGGAAGGACCTAAATAACATGGATCGAAGTTTACTGACAGCATTCCTACAATTTCAAGCTCGAATTGAACCCAAAAACATATATATACATAAATAGGACACAATCTATTGCCAAATAAAATTTAAGAACAAACCAGGTTGCATATATTTATGGAATGTTTCATACTTGAATCTGATATATTTTTTTCTTTGTGTGTGTGTCTACTTCTTTTTGCATATTTGCTTTGTGTGTCAGGCCCTTGTTTTAGTCATTGATATGGTTATTAAAATATGTAGCTACAGCAATGGTGCGAGTGAGTATTATCAGACAAGAATGATAATAATTAAATTTAATGGGAATGTTTGCCACACTTCACACTCTGTTCAGAATTATCCACACTAATCTTCCTAACTTTGTGTCTTGGTTGCTGCCTTCATTAGGATATGTGTGTTTTAAACTATACCAACTAATAACTACTCATCATGTAGTCAATCATTTAAAAAAAAAAAAAAGTAAAAATCTACAACCACTCACCTTTGATCACTTATTTGGTTGCTGCCTCTACTTTTTGGTTGTGTGGTTGGCTTTTTCTATTTTGTTTTAGTTTTGTGTGGCTAAAGAAAAGTTCAAAGAGCCCATTATCTTGGTTTTGTTATGTAGATGGATAACCAAAAAATTCAAGCAGCAGTTCTTGCCACAATTGCATCTGTCCTTGCTATGGGAGCTATAATATTAGAAGATATTAGGTCTAGGAGATTTATAATTAGGAACCTCCTGTGAACCAGGATTATGAAAGAGAAGGTTTTATAAGTGATATTCTTCATCGAGGTGACGCACGTTGTAGTTTTATGATAAGAATGAGACCTGTAGCTTTCTATGAATTATGTAGAATTCTTGTTGAGAGAAACTTGGTACGTGAGACTATCTACATGCCTATTACAGAGCAGGTGTTGATGTTTTTGCATACTATTGGCCATAATGTTGGTTTCGAGTCGTTGTTGCCAGGTTCCATAGATCGATTGAGACAACTAATCGATATTTTAAAATTGTCCTTAAAGCAGTTTTGCAGTTATATAGGCATGTTGTTAGATTACCTGACAACTCTACACCCCTAGAGATAAGGAATAGTAGAAGTTTCTTTCCTTATTTTAAGGTAAACTTTTCAAATTTTGTTTGTTGTTTTTTTATTGGTTAGGTGATTTTTGAAATGAGCATTACTTAATATTGGTCATCATGAGGATTGTGTAGGAGCAATTGATGGAACTCATGTCCGTGCATCTACTCCAATTGAAATCCAAGGAAGGTTTCGTGGTCGAAAGGGGGGGACAACACAAAATGTGTTAGCTGCAATTTCGTTTGACTTAAGATTCACCTATATGTTAGCTGGTTGGGAAGGCAGTGCTCATGATTCTCGTATTTTAAATGATGCACTTAGTAGACCAAGGGGACTTAAAATACCAGAAGGTATTATATAGATAACTAGTTTTTATGTTTGGTTTTATGCTAGAACTTTTTATAAAAAAAATTGATTCATAATTTGTAGGTAAATATTATCTTGGTGATGCTGGTTATGGAAATAGACCTGGAATCTTGTCTCCTTATCAAAGTGTTCGATATCATTTGAAAGAGTTTAGTGATCATCCACCTGAAAATGCAAAAGAATTATTCAACCTTCGTCATTCTTCGTTGCGAACTACCATTGAGCGAGGGTTTGGAGTTATAAAAAAACATTTTCATGTCTTGGATGCAAAACCATTTTGGTCTTTTAATACACAAGTGGATGTAGTTTTAGCATGTGGTGTTATTCACAATCACATCATGGGGGTTGATCCTAATGACCCAATTATGCAAGCTGGAACATGTGAGACAGAGTCTAGTGATCGAGTCCAACCTAGCTGACGCGAAGCTATAGTGGAAAGTAGAGAATGGAATAATAAGAGGGATGAGATATGTCAAGCAATGTGGGCTGACTACATAATTAGGAGACATGCATAAATTTATTCAGTCTAAGCTGTTTGGAGATATTTGTTGATGATGTATTACACCTTTCTATGATTATGTGCTGTCAACTTTATTTGGCTTTGTATTTGGTTGCTAACAGAACATAAGTGGATATCTTGTATACTTTATAAAATGTAATAATTGAATATTTTTGTGGAAAAACAGTTAAAATTGTTATTTGGTTTCTCAAGTTCAAGTCAACATGGATTTGCATTGTTTTTGGATGATGAATATTTTGTTCCATAGTTTCAGGTTTTATTTTTGTAATAATGTTTTATATTTTTATTATCATAATGGTTGTGATTCATTAGATTGTCCTTTTGGTTATAGCAATGTCCAAGAACAAGGGGAAAGAACCAAGATCTCAACTTAGGTGGACACAACCAATGTGTGACATGCTGTTTAAAATGTTGGTTGTTGAGGCTGAACAAGGCAACAAGCCCTCAAACAAATACAGGCCTCAATCCCTTGACAAAGTGGCAAAAGAAATTGGTGTGAAGTTTAATGTAGAGTGTCATGCATCACATGTGCATAACCATCTTCGTACAGTTAGAAAAGAGTGGAAACTCATTTAGGATATTCAAAAAAAAAAAAGTGGATTTGGTTGGGATGATAATCTGAAAATGATTACATGTGACAAGCAAACTTATGATGCTGAAGTGCTGGTATGAAATTTATATAAATGAGCTTCATTTTTTTTTTTTTTTTTTTGAGGATCAATAATGATTTATACACTTATTATATTAAATCATCCAATTTATTGACATTGTCATATTTCTTTGCACAGGCTCATCCCGCTCATGCGCCATATTTAAATAAAAAAAATTGAACAGTATGATGAGATGGCTATTGTTGTCGGTAAGGGCATGGCAACTGGTGGCTTTTCAAAGCAATGGAGTGAACGTTCTCCATTGGTTGAAAATGAGACCCCACAGAATGACATCCAGAATCCAAAATTTAAAGGTGACTTTGATACAATACCAAAAGATGCCCTTGAAGCTTCCAATGGAACTTCATCTAAGGGAAGGAGCCATTGAAAGAGAACTTATGCAGCTATGAATGAAGATAGTCCTTTTAGTGAGATGACTGAACTACTTAAACAGATTGCAGTAGCTATTACAGCTCTAAGTCATGGCCCAGTTAATACAAATGAGCTTTATAAAATAGTGATGACTGTTGAAGGCTTTGAAGAAGACATGCTTGATGAAGCTTTTGATCATTTGGTTAATGATGAAAAGGCAGGAAGGGCCTTTATGGCTAAAAATGATAGGATGAGAAAGCTTTGGTTGAAGAAATTTTTCAACAAAACCTTCTAACTTGAAGTTGCTGGATACGTTGTGTGAAACATGTTAGTGGTACCGTGGTATTCTTTAGGTTATTAATAATTATGGAACAATTTCATATTTTGGAAGATTATGTGTTAATGTTAGCTATATTGTCATAGTCTTTGGGTTTTGTTATTGTAAGAGTGCTTATGGATGGTTATGCAACACTGATTGACATGTTTTGGAGTTATTATGGAATAATGTTATATTTTGGATTCATTATGATTATGATAATGTTATATTTTGTCCAGATATATTTTTGCAGGTTCTGCTGTATTGGTTTCTAAACTATTCTGTAGGTTCTTTCATTTTGTTAATTCATGGTATGCAGTTGGTTCTTTCTCCATTGGCAAGGGCCAGAAAAAGAGAAAGCATGGTCGGTAACGTCTCAAATGCTTTATAGAATTTTTGGCTTCAATTCAGTACTGTGGACATGTTCCATGACCCAAATGGACATTTTGCTACTAGAAGAAGGCAAAATGATGTTTTGCTCTGCTGAACTCCCTATGTAGTTGCATTAATCATGATTATTACAAGAAGTGAACTCACTAGATATCTGCATGGGGCTAGAAACGTTGGGTGCCAACTGTGGTCTTCAATCTTTGTTGTTATATATTGATTCATCTAGCACATTCTTTGACACGTTCATATATTGATATTTTGATATATTGAATCTTTGTTGTTATCAATGATTCATCTAGTACATTCTTTGACACATGTTCAATACCTGCATATGTAATTGAGTAGATGATGTGTGTATGAAGATAATACTAGATAAGTGCCTTTGATCACTTATGTCTTGCTCTTTCTTTTATTTTAGACACCTGCGTTTTTTAAAATTCATAATTTTTGGAAAAATCATTTAGACATTGTACTTGTATTAGATTGTGAGGAATCTTATGGAATTGAATATTTGTATTAGTTCTGCATCAAGAATTTGGTTTTATCTGGGTGTATATATAGAACTGAGACCAATTATGTTTACAGTGTCTAACATGTGCCAAGTATGTGAAACATTCATAGAATGACCCCAATGTCATTGTTTATGGACAGAAATTGAACTATTAAAAAAAAAAAAAATTCTATTCTATTCATTACTGAACACTTGAAATTCAAAGGATACCATTTTCCATGGTTATTAAATTCTAGATTTTAGCCATTGGTGATGTCTCAATACAATTTTAAATTTTTACCGATTTTTTTTTTTTTTTCCCATTTTACATTGTGCCAAACATCGGAAAATATTTTACACAACATTTTCATATACACTGCCAAACATTGTAAAATGAAAATATTTTCCTGTAAATATTTTACAATTTTACTTTTGCAAATATTTTACATCGAAACAAACGGAGCGTAAATAACCTTCTAAATAAAATGCTTCTAAATACAGTACTTAGCAAAAAAAAAGAGGGGAATACGCATACAGTAAATTTATATATGCTCCAAGTAATAAATTAAAAAATCTTGGAACAAGACAGAGTGATGGTTCTATTATCAAGAGAGGAAAACATTTCTTCTTTTGATAATGGTGATGAGCTTTTAGTGTTTATTTCACGAAAATGTAAAAACCCTTCATCCACCATGCAACAACAGTCTCACAAAAGAGAAAAAATTAAGAAGGTTCAATCATTTGGCTAATACGAAATTTTCCTACAACCTCCTAGAAGTGAATAGTCAATGGGAATATTTCAAGAATAATGGCTATATATTTCTCCTTCAAGAGAAACATGTCGAGATAGTCTTTCAAACTAGGTGAAGTCATTTTTCCATTGCAATGACGACAATGAAGGATTTCCGTAAATTCCTGGCACTCATGCAAGCTAGATGAGTGCAAAATTCTCTCTGACAATCGAAACAACGATAGGCTGCATCAATGCAGTTCCTCGTGTTGCATTCCTACAAATGTGATTAGGATCATCTTAAAAACGTTCTATCATGTTCTTAGTTCTTTTGTTACGTACCTTTATTTTATTATTTCATAATTGTGTTCTTGCAAATAAGCAAATCCCAAATACACTGCAATTGCAGTGTATTTGGGATTTGCGCAGTGTATTTGGGATTTGCTTATTTGCTTCAGCTTATTTGAGTTTTTAATTTTTTTTTTTTTTTAGTACTATTCATGAGTCCTATTACACTTTTTAATATTATTTATAGTCTCTTTGTACTGTTCAGCTAATTTTTAATTTTTTTTATTACACTCTTTCAGTTTCAGGAGTTAAATAAGTTATTCTCAAACGAACCCTAATATCAAAATTCTCTAGATTTCCTATGTACTTACCATGTAGAGTTCTTTAAATTCTCACATTCTTTTTGTAATTGGGTAATTATAGGTTTATATTGTACTGGTAATGTAAATCTTGTAGCCTAGTAAAATGTTAACTATGAATTTTCCTTTATAATAAAAGGCAAATATATTAAGCCACATCATCAATCCGCTATCTTTTTTTGGTAACCATCAATCCACTATCGTAACCATAAAATAAAGCTTTTCAAAGAAAAAATTTTAGTTTACAGGAAACTCTTAATTAATCCCGGTAAAAGTGTCCAAAGGGCTGCTCTCCTATCTCTCATATCGTGGCCAATTTCCTGCACTTTTCAGTTTCTAGGAGTAATTTCCACAGAAAATAAATCTAACAGCCAATACTGAAAACCCAGCTCTCAATATTCCTTTTCTTACCAATCTGTCACTTTCTTATTTTTATTTCTCTGTTTGTCCAACTTTGCCATTGATTCAGTCCTCCCTCCCTTGATCTCGACCCTTGCCTTTTCCTCCAAAGAGTGCCAAACATGAGACAGTGGTTTGGATTATTGTGGGTTTTGGTTGGATTGAATGTCCTGGGTCAATGGAAGTGTGAGTGTGTGAAAATGGTGTATAACGCCAAAGATTGGCTGTCTGAGGGGTGAGATGACCTGTCTTTTGAATGTAGAACTGCAAATTTTAGTACATTGAGTTTACAAACTCATATGTTATCAATTATAAAGAGTCAATTCAAATATTCAGTTACAAAGAGATTGAATTGCACCTATTACATGCATTACTATATTAGTTTGTAAACTTCATGTGATAAAACTTGTAGTATTTTTATTTTAATAGAGTTAGAGTTTGTTTTCGCCTCTATTTATTGAGATTAACGTGAATGGGATTTTTCTTTTTTTCTTTTTTCTTTTTTCTTTTTTCTTTTTTTTTTATTTTTAAATCTGAGATAGAATTCTGTATTACCATAATCTATGTATATATGTGTGAAACTCCTTCTTAAAGGCTTGAACTCAGTCCTTACCCACCACACCCCACATACACTTATACTTATAAAATGATCATCACATGCCAAGGTTGTGAGGTAGTAATTAACGTGAATGAGTCTAATAAGATGATTTGGAAAACCTTATTCTAAGGTTGGGTAAGTGATTTGATGATGTGGAAATATCTCGCATGCATGACTTTTGAATCCAAAGAAATGTGTATTTATTACTTCATTGAAATCCATTGTTTTTATAGATATGATGCAAAGCCTATAAATTTTATTGAGTGGACAATTTCACCTCATTTATTCTCTTTTCTGTTTCAAATTGAGAGGAATATGAAGTTTTGGGGTTTTCACTAAAGTAGGGGCATATGAGAGAGTTTAAGAATAATTTCACAATAAGATCAGACTTATAGTATCTAGTATTTTATGCAACTCCATTCTTCCTTAATTTTTATTTGAGGTCACACTTTAGCAAGGTCTTGCATACTTACAAGGTGAAACCTTTATAATTGTGCAGCAGCATTGGCCCTTGTCATAAGCCTAGTTCATTTGTTGGGTTGAGGCTGTGATAGTTTGGTTTTTTCATTTTCTCAAATTTATATTTTTTTTCTTTCACTGAAATCAACAATTTATCATTTCCTTTTTGTTTTCAAAACTGGTTAAATAAAATAAAATAAAAAATTTGGGGGCTACAAATCAGGTTTCAAATTGAAGATGACAAAATATTTTTTTTTTTTATGTAAAATAATTCAGTATAGCCATTATTTTAGAGTAAAGGGAATTATTGCAAAATTTAGTACAAAATCCATCATAGATGATTTTTGGTTTTTTTTTAATAAAAAAATTCGAATTACATCTTGATAAATATTAAGTTGAAATGTATAAAGAAACTCTTATTGAATCTTATCTTTTATTTATATTTGGATAACACTAAATAACTGCTAGTTTCATTTTTCTTGTATTTATTTACAAATGAATATATATATATATATATATATTCTCCATTCTTTAGCTGTTAAAGCCTTTTTGTTCACACTTTGATCCCCTAAAGATGAAATAATGGTTCCGTCACTCGATTGATCAACTAACAGCGGTCGCATGTAGTCTGACATCAAATGCAATAGAGAATCGTCATTTTTGTATGTAGTAATGATAATAATGAGAAGGACAAGAGCATAAAATAGAGAATAAACATGTGATACAAAAATTTGCAAGAAACCTAGAGGATGTAGTTTTATTTAAACTAGTCACATACCCACGCGTTGCGCGGGATAAATTTTTTAGGATGATCTCATTAAATATTTTAATACTATAATTTTAGTTATTAACCATTGGTTTTTAATTAGTTTTTAAGTTAATAAAAACCTTAAATATACCCTTTTTTTAACCTTTACATATATATATATATATATATAAGGTTAAATGAAATGTCAAAAAAGGGATTTAATAATTTTCTAACTTTATTTCTTATGTAATTTCTACTATTACGAGAGAACATCTTTTTTTTAGTTATGATTAGAAATATGGTTTCCATAGTTAGAGTTTGATTAGGTTCAAGTTTAAATTTAGTACTATGATTGTATTTAATTGTTGATTATTGATTTAATTTTTTTAAGTGAATTTAACGGTTTATTTTACAATAATATAAAGTTTTTAATGTTCTTCGTATGGTCATTTTTGTTTTATTTTATACTTCTCCTTACAACCTCTTTGTTTTCCAATTAGTGGTTACTAATTGACATTTGATTTTTTTTTTTTCTACTCTTTATTACTTTGTATTTTTTTTTTCTTTTCCATCTCTCTCTCTCTCTCTCTCTCTCTCTCTCTCTCTCTCTCTCTCTCTCTCTCTCTCTCTCTCTCTCTCTCCCCATTGGCAACCTATCGTTTTCCAAAATTTGATGATGATTCTATGACATTAAATTTGCATTATTAGTTTTTTTATTTTAATTTAGTGTTTCTAAATTGACATTTGTTTTGTATTCCATTTTTCCTTTGATGCATTGGGTGCGAGAATGAGTGTTTCCTTAGCATTACTCCACTTTATGAAAACAATTCTATTTATTGAATTTAAGAAAAATATTATATGTTTAATATAAAAAAGTAGAGGAAATGTAAATAATTTAATGATATATATGGGGGATGTGGCTGAATTCAAATGTTGAATAAAATAATATGAGATGGAAAAAAAAAATATATATATATATATATATATAACAATAAACACTAAATTAACCAAATCATTCTATGTAATATAATAATATTATATTCTTATATATTATCTCTAATTCTTTATAATGCAATAGGATAACATTTAACAATCAAAGTGAACCAAAAAAAAAAAACTTAAAACACAAAACTAAATCACATCAATCCAAGATAGAGTTCTAAAGAACACAAAACTTGATCAAGCTAAAGTAAAGATGCAAGAAAAATAAAAAAAGATCCACCAAAAAACTGAGGGAGAAAGAGAGCTAAATAACCCCTTTTTTTTAGGGTAAATTATGCAAAGAATGGAAGAGTGAATGGCAAATTTATACTAAGAGGAAGATAATAAAAAGAAACAAAATAAAGGAAGATAAAAGGAAAGAGAAATAATGATATTAAGGTAGAAGGTTTGGGGAGATGAAAAGGTAAAGGGAATGAGAAAGGTTGGAGAAAGTGTCAATGTTAAAAAAATGGGTACAATTTGATGAGAACAATTTTTTTTTTTTAATTTAAGTAAAATATTACATTTTTTTAAAAAAAAAAAAGGAGAGAATATAAATAAGTTAATGATAAGGAGGATGTGCTTGAATTTCAATATTGAATAAACTAAGATGAGAAGAAAAAATAAATTAATTAAAAGATATAACAATAAATACTAAATTATCCAAATCATGCTACATAATAGAATAATATTATATTCTTATCTACTATCTTTAATTCTTTGATAATGTAATCGGATAATATTTAACAATCAAAGAGAAAAAAATAATATTAATAATAACTTAAAACACAAAACTAAATCGTATCAACCTAAATTAAAAATCCAAAAAACACAAAAATATAAACCTGAAGCAGAGACGCAAGAAAAATAAAAATCCATCAAAAAATTGAGAGAGAGAGAGAGAGAGAGAGAGAGAGAAATAACATTTTTGTGAGGAAAAACTATGCAAAGAATGAAAGAGAGTGACAGACTAAGAATGTATTGACCCCTTATGATGAATTAACCAATTAATTAGTCAAGTTAATTAATTGATTCAATTAGCACGCAATAGGCGTAGTAGCACAAACAAATCACCAATTAAGTTAAAATGCAGCAGAAAATAAATTGACACGGTAATTTGTTTACAAATAAAGAAAACCTACATAATAAAAACCCCATCGAGTGATTTTAAGGTCAACACTCCCGAGAATTCACTATTATCACAATAAACGGTTACAAGTAAAAGAATCTCAGTACCTTATACCAACCTACAGTTGAACCCTTACTCCAATACCCAATTAGACTTATCTGTAATAACAATCTCTCTTTTCAATACACGGCTCCCAATAGGTGACTAACCAATTCAATGCGTGGATTCCAGTACGCGGCTTACTCACCAACTTGAGAATGATGTTAGCTGTAAAATTCTTCAGTTCATCCACATAATGAAGATCACGAAGCTCCTTGGTTACAAAACCCTACGATGTACAAACACAGCAACTTCATGAAGAGAAAGATGAACTAGAGCATATGTCTCTGGTTCACAATATGCTTGTGAAAAACTTTTGCATTGAGGTGCATCAGCTGTGACGGCCCTTAAAACAATCCTTATATATGTTTAGGGTTGTGAGAAAAGAAAGCCCAAACATCTATTCACGGATTTGAGTGAAATCTGATCTGAAAAACTGATTTTCATAAATCTCAATAGATACCCTATCTATCGAGCAACTATCGAGCATTGGGCTTAAATTGCCTTTTAAACCTCGACAGATACTAGCTGTCGAGTTTAAAAATCCAGCACTTCTTCACTTTATTCTTAAACAGACTTGCATGGCTTTAACACTTGAACTTAAAACCTTATTCCTTAAAGCATTAAACACATTCTAGATATACCCAATTACAAGTAAAGTACATTTTGTGAAAGGATTAGCCAATTCTATATTCACATATGTTCCTAACATGACTCACATATGTCTTAACAGAGAGTGACAAATTTATAGTAAGAAGAAGTGAATAAGAAGAGACAAATAAAGGAAGATGAAGGGAAATATGAATAATGATATTAAAGTAGAGGGTAGTGGGGAGATGAAAAGGTAAGGGAAGAAGAAAGGTTGGAGAAAGTATAAATATTTAAAAATTAAGTGAATGTTAAAAAAAATTATAGTAAAATTGGAAAGAAAAAAGATAATGACGTGGATGCTGATGTGGCTTAACTAGAGTATAGCAACAATAAATGCTACGCTTTAACTTTTAGATATATATAGATTTTAAAAGATAAGGACGCAGACAAATGTCTACTTCAAGTGCCTATGACATATGAGTACATCAGTCCAAATGAAGAACATAACATAGAATAAGATAACGATACGATATGATATGATAGGAATTAGCATTGGCTCATTGCAATAAGTCCTCTAGCTATTTTGATGTGCACTTTCACATCTAGTTGTCAAGCCCCCTTATGATTGGGATCACAATTTCTAGTGACAATGGCTTTTCAATGAACTCGTATGCTCCAGCAGCAAGAAATTCTTGTTGGTCCCTTTCATCAAAAAATGCAGTGACCCCCAAAATCTTGCTTTGGGTACCCATGGCACAAATCTACCTAGCCGTCTAACATATAAGATGGAACAAGATATTATTATCTTTTGGCTAAAGTACAATAAATCGAAAGTTAAATTGTACATGAAGAATGAAGTAGCATGAGCATCACACTATATTATTTTTTTTAGAATAACATGGGAGGGAGCATTTGAACCTGGACTACTGCATTAAAAATACAAAGGGATCTAATTGAGTTACAAAACTCTTGACATATCAGAAGATACTTATTATAACAAGTTGATTATGAATAACTAGATAATTAATTAAGCTTGGCCCTTTTGCTAATAAGATAAAATAGAAAGATGTAATATATACCTCAGGGCCATTCAAGACAGGCAGAAGCATCTCAATGATAATGAGATTGAAAGTTGCTCCAAAAGCAATGAGCTCCACTGCAGCCTCCCCAGTCTCTACAGCTTCTGTTTCCACACCATAAGAACGTAGGAGTCCCGTCTGTATGATTCGGCGTACTCCACCATTATGATAAGGCCAGCCCAAGCATTTCAGAGGCCTAAGGAGAAATCTTCAAATGGGAAAAGCGCTGTCAGCTTGTTTTTGCAGGAAAAGCGCTGGCAATCCACCACAAGTGCCGTCAGCTTGTTTTTGCAGGAAAAGCACTGCCCCTCGCTCGTCATTCCCCTCAGCTGAGCCTCCACTCATTCCAACGGGGGAAATATGATCAACTTATGCTCCCATGCCTTCTTAAATCCAACTAATAACTTCTGCACAATAAGATGGGAATGAAAATGAACTAATTGAGAAGAAATTACATCAAACAATAGGTCATATAATTAAGTGATATCAAAACTGAAATTATCCAAAAAATGAAAAATGCATCTCTGTTGCTACACATTTTTTTCTTCCTCAACAAACTCGAGCTTCATTTTTGAGATAAATACTTGCAAAGGCTTCATAGGTAAATACAATTATAGTTTATAGCTATGAAACTAATAAGAATTGAGTCGTAGCTACTCTGTTTAGTCAAGTAGGGCCAAAGCCCTTTTTGGCCCAACTGCAAATAGCAACATCTTCTGTCTAGAAAGGGGAAAATTATATTTTTAAAAAGAAACCAACAGAACTGTTTCAGAACAACTCTAGGTAATATTGTGACTTCCACTATACTCTTCAAAGCTCAGTGCTGATGATAATGCAAGTTCCTCTAAATCAGCTTATATAGATGAAGCAGCTAACATTTCTATGTGTACTGCCATATCCAGTGGGCATAAAATGTACAGAATTTGACAAAAAGAGAGTGAAGAAACCCGAGATTCGCAGTAACGTAGCTGTAGTAAAAGATGCATTGTAATCTGACAGCCAGACTTTTTCTTTATGAAGTTAATATCCATGATTTTCATACTTCTGCGCATTTTTATGACACAAGAACAAAATACTAATGATCGACACATGCTAAACATGCTAATTTTTTTTTCTATTTTTATAAATGTGAATAAATAAATTTAGAACTTCACCCAATTCAAAATTTCACATTTTTTAAAATTAAAAATGAACTTTCTCATTTTCTAGGATCTCATTTTTATATTTTTAGGTACCAACGGGAAAATTAAACTTTCCTGTAGATATTTGTCCATTTATTTATACAATGGCATACATATAATTCAATGTCGATGGACAAATGAACTTAAAACTTTGCAAGCTGCCTTACATTTAATGGTGACATAAAGCATGAGACTGGCTTTTTGCTTGGGGTCAAAATAAATTTCAGTAAAAAACTTCTTCTCACCAACTTAGCTTTGAACTATCCTTATGTTGAGTGACATAAAATTGACCAGTTTTAGTTCATTTTCAAAAACAAGTTGCATAACTTCACACTTTAGTGTTTCCTATGTTGCAGTCTTCAGTATTAATTTGTTGTCTTGTTGAACAACACAGGAACATAACTTTGATAATTGACCAAATGGATCCAGACTACTTCATATATCGTAATGCTTAAGACAACTGATTTTTGCACCATTAATATTTCATTTGCAGAAACTTTTGTAAAAAATAAGATAATTGCACGCTTGCTTTGACTACTTTAATTCTTTGAACTAATTTGTTATAGTATTGAAATAACCTTCTAAATAAAATGCTTCTAAATGAGCTCAAATATATTATTAGTAGTAATTAGAGTGTTTTCTCCACCTTGATTTGAAAACGCATACAGTACTTAGCCAAAAAAAAAAAAAAAAAGCATACAGTAAAATTATATATGATTCTCCAAGTAATAAATTAAAGGATCATGGAAACAAGACAAAGTGATGGTTCTATTATCAAAAGAGGAAAACATTTCTTCTTTTGAAAATGGTGCTGAGCTTCTAAAGTTAATCTCACTAAAAAGTAAAAACCCTTCATCCACCGTGAAACAACAGTCTCACAAAGAGGAAAAAGAAGGTTCAATCGTTAAGTGAATACAATATTTTCCTACAAGGTTCAATCATTAGCATTTATACTTATGGAGTGACCATCACTTATACTTGTGGAATGATCATCATGCGCAAGGGGTGTGCAGTAGTAATTAACGTGAATGAGTCTTGTAAAGTTGTGATTTCCAACTATCTTGTGGTGCCAAATTTGATTGTAATCTCCTCAATCATTTCCCTGTATGTATGTGGGTTTATTTGTAAGGAATGAATGTGAGAGATCGGTGAAGAATCAAGCTTCAAAAGATGAATCAGTGGAATTCACAACTAGCTTGCGAGTAGCTTGCGAGAAGCACCCGCGAAAAAGACACGTGTGAAGCACATGACTGAAAGCTGAAAAGTCATGCCAAGCTGTCAAGTTTGCGAGTGTTTTGCAAGAAGGGCCATCCCGCGAAGTACCCACGAAACTCTCTGTTTGGCCAAAAGTTCATTTTTTTACCAAATTTTTACCCACACTACATATACCCTCATTGCCCACGAATTGTATAGAGTTTTCTCAAAAAGAAAAACCTAGCAAATACACTTGAAAGTTAGAGATTGTTATACCCACAATCATCTATACATTTCCTTGTGGTTTTCCTCAAACTCATATCTCTCCATCTCTAGATTCTTGAGAGGTTGTTAACCTAAACACTTACCACACCCATTCTGAGTGTTAAGTGAGAATTTGGTGCTGTTGGAAAGTATTGGAATAAGACATTCATTGGCGGATGCAATCAAGCTGAATTGTGGGATCCAGAAAGCTAGAGAAGACAAGACTTCGAAAAGTCCATCGATAGCAAGAGCTTGAAGGACTCAAGTACATGGGGTAGACTAAGCTTGGAGGGTCTTTTGTTCTGGTGGATCAATTTCAACTTGGAGGGCCGCGGAGAGATTTTTCACCAAGTTCTTCGGTTTCCTCTTCAATAACACGTCTTGGTGTTATCTTATGTTAACATCTCTCTTCCCTACTCTTTAATCTTTCATTTTATTGTTGATGATGGATGAATATGGCTTGGGGTAGTGTTATTAGTTCATTGTGTTTATTTACTCTTATTCCGCACTTTATTTAAGTTAGAGTAAAAGCAATCTAGTCATAATTTTTAATTGTGAGTCTGAACAAGCTCTTGTGTTTTAGCACAAATTTGAGCTTTCAAGTCTAATAATATTGATTTGGAAAACCTTATTCTAAGGTTAGGTAGGTGGATTGATGATGTGATATGATCTTAGTTTTTTACTTCTTCTTTTTTTATCTGATATAGAAATCTTACTTTAATCTCTAATCTAAGTGTATGTGTGTAAAACTCCATTTAGGAGACTTGAATCCCGACTCTTATACCCCAACCCCCACCCAACCCTCACAAGAGGAAATATTTTAATGAGGTGAAGACATAGGTGATCAACCACATTACATGTCATTGGTCACCTAAGAATTGGTGAAAATGTGGTGCAACATAGTGTTATGGACCCAATTATTTTGTTGGTTACTTCATGTGAACCAAGACCTCCTAATTTGATAAATAAACTACTTTCATGGATTTCAGACCTCCAAAGTGAAAACCTCACTCAATGATATGTTTTTTCAACCTTCTTTTATTAATTTAGATAAAGTAACATTCAAATTCAAATGAAACCTTTTATATATATATATAGGGTTAGGTTTAAGTTACATCTAATGTAACTCTAAACAATGTTACACCACTCAATATTTTTTAATTGGATGCAAATATTGACAAATCCACCATTAGATTACATTATTTTTGTATATCCTTCTTGCTTGCAAAATTTCGAGATGATCAAAGATTAATAGCTATGTCATTAATCAATTGTTAAAATTCAAATTTTTGTACTTTAAAATAATGCATAAAATATGAGTGTATAGATCAAATGGTAAATAACAATCGATTGATATGAAAATTGGCATGCATGTTAAGAATATATAAAACATGTAATTCAACGGTTGGATTTTCAAAATATTAATTCAATAACAAGTTATTGGGTGGTGTAACATTGCTTAGAGTTACACTAAGTGTAACTTAAACCCAACCCATATATATATATATATATATATTAACAAACGAAACCTCATTTTATTGTATCATTATTTAATTATCCAACTCTTAATAACAAAAATTCAATCCTTTTGAGAATGAACAAAAATTCAATCCTAAAATGAAAAATAAAATAAAATAAAGCTACATAACATTCCTTGACTCTAGAAAATACTCGTCCCCAAGGGTCTTCGAAGGTCTTCTTCTTCCTCCTCTATGAAGTACTTCTCTTTAGTTTTTTACAACCTAAAAAAAATGTGTAGTTTTCATGGGTGAAGTGGTGAACAATGTAGAGTTTATGAAGGCCAAAACCTTTTTATTGTTTTGTGACCGCAATTTTCCATCCTTACACATCTTTACTACTTTTTGGTTGCACAGACTTGTAATCTTTGCCAATACTTTGCGAGCCCTCCAATGCCATTGAAACATGAAGACTCGAGTATAGCTACCTTTGGAAAGATAACACAACTCGAATTTGTTAGTCCTTGGTTGGACCCTCTCATCTCACCTTGTTTATGGGAGCTTTTTGCATGATCGCAATTTTGATTAAGCACAATTTGATCAAGGCAGTCAAGCATCGCACCTGCATCTATAGCATTTCTTTGAACATTTATTTTTGTCTCATGTTCATAGAAGCCAAGTTACTCACTCTAGCTTCCAATCTCTTTGTTAGTATATAGCTTAGTTTAGTCTAGCCCATCAAGCCTAGCCCAGTATACTATACTTGTAGTACACTCATATTACTTGAACTTCACACATAGCCTATATAAGGCTCTCTATTGTACAGTATTATTTACACGTAATATATAGACTATCCAGTCTTTCTCTCTCTTACTTTATATTCTTAACATGGTATCAGAGCCATTGCTCTAACATTCTGGTTCCTATGGTCATCTTCGGCACTCTTCTGCTGCCCTCAGCCTTCATCCAGTAGTCACTGTCAGAAGCAAGTTACCATTGTCACATCCACAATCCCTGCAACTCTTGGATCTCATCGTTCTGTTCATCAAACTACCAAAGCAAAGGCATAGCGTGACAGAACAGCCAATCCCGAGAAAAACCCAACCAAGAACAGCCAAAAAGGACCTAACACGCGCCCACGCGCCACTAGTAGCTCACAAGCACCAGTTACTGTGCCACCACATGCCTCCACACGCTTGAGCCTGTCAGCGTCACTCCACATCAGCCTAGGGTAACATCATCCTGCACACGTCAGCATCTACATCATCAGCTTACGTTAGCACCTCGTGTCATCAACACACGTCAGCCATTGACTTTTTTGCAGTTAACTGTTGACTTTGTTTGTTGACTTTTGACCAAAAGTCAATATTTTTCAACAAGGCCTATCTTGCTCAGTTTTTCATGTAGATTCTGTTTTTGGGTTCCGTTTCTTCGTTTGAGGTCTCTAAATCCCTCTTTTTGGTCATTTTCTACATTATGGCTCAAGAAAACGAATGAGACATTGTACATCCTATCACCGTTATCCTGGATGGTCCTACTACCTATCATGCATGGTCTCAGAATATGACTGTCTTTCTCAAGGATTGCAAACTATGGCTGTAACGCCCCAAAATCATAAGTAATAAAAGTCTATTCAATCTGAATAATTCATAAAAATATTAAATAAAAGAAACCAGCAACCTAAAATCTCATCACAAATGTTAAAGCTCTAATCCACCAAATATAAAACATCCTTAAAATAATTCTCCAGTACAATGTTTAATGCGATTAAAATAATAATAATATCCTCAATTCCACAAAATAATTCGTAACTATTGCCTTCCAAGAATCTCTACCCCAATAATTCCTCTAATGTATATGTAAAGGGAAAAATAAAGGGGGATGAGATAACTCAATAAGTGGAATTCACTAACATTGGGGTGTGGGAACAAACCTTTCAAATAAATAATTCTTACAACAAATTCATAACTTGTAACTCATCAATATTTTATCATCAAATATTTCATATGAAAGAAAATATATCTTTATATTGTGAGTCATCATAATATATACATATATATATATATATATATATCAATACCATCGTATAAATGATTTCCTAGGCTTTTCTCGTGGTCAACGTTTACGCCCCGTTGACAGAGTTGTATTGTCCCCTTTTTGGGACTGGAACCTCATTTTCATCCCCTTTTTTAAGGATGACTCCTTTAGAACCTAAAGATGCACTTCCTTGCTAAGGAGCTTTCTTTTTGGATCCTCAATAGTATACTCCCTTGCTAAGAAGCTATCAAATGAGCATTGTCCCCTTTTTTTAGGACCTTCCATTGCTAAGGACTAGCTACAACATGATTGTCCCTTTCTAAGGACTAAATACAATACTGAGCTTTTAATCACGACTTGCCATAGGTTTTCAAAACATATTTAATATTCTCACAAAAATAATTCGTTCATAATTCTCAAAAATATAAAGATATATTCACACATACAAGTTTAAATAAATTTAGGTTGTCCCACAAGTTTTTCATAAAAGGAATAGTCAATGTGCACATCAAACATTTATAAAATATCAATTTATATATAGAATATCAACATATTTTTTTGATATGAAATAGTTTAATAATCAACATTGTTTTGGGAAAACCCCCAAAATTAGAAAACCTCTTAGTTGCAAAAATAAAAGAAATCAACCAATTTTGTCACTAGGTCCATCACCAAGAATCTCAAAACCTAGAAACATAAGGAACAAGCCTATTAATAACAAGACCTATCGCAAAGTTTATCATCACATTTGTCTCCAAAATCGAATAGGATCCCCTAAAACAAATCAAATGCACTAAAGTCTAGTTTGCCCAATCTAAGACAAGTACCCATTCCCAAATGGGAACCAAACAAGCATACAAACTCATAGTGCCACAGCACAAAACCAAAGCATTTTAATTCTCCACTGCAAGCAATGTGCACATATAAACATAACATAAAACACATCAATTTATAATTAGGGTAGCATATCTCATGGGTTTCCCTTTAGAGCACTAAATGATTAAACCAAACCATTATTAGACATAACTAAGTAAAACACATGTCAAAGAAAGCACATAAATTTAAAAACCAATCCATTCAACAAAGATTTGAATTAAATTCCACAAAATCACAGCATTTTCATCGCACTTTCAGATTCAATACACAGCAGGTCAGCCATTTTGTAAAGAAAAATTGGTCCACGAAAAATTATCTTATTAACTTGAAATTAAATAGGGATAAGCTCTTATATGTGTAGTATGTACCATCAAAAATTCAATTGAAAACTATTTTTTTGTAATTTATTAAAAATCATGTATTACTGCTGACTCAAATCTGTTAGGGACAGATTTACAATTCCAAAATAAAATTACTATAATTTTAATACTATGCCAAAAACTTTCAAATTTGATTAACCTCAAAGCTACATGTTTTAGCACATGATAACAACTATGAATGCAACCAATAACCTCATATAATAGTCATCACAACACGAGTCAAGAAATTCAATCATCTAACTCATATAGGCAATTTACCAAACACTTGACATGCAACAAGCACATGCCTACATTCACATATTTCAAAGCCAATCAAATGCAAAGGAAACACTTTGGAATCAACTCATGCAACAACAAAACCCATAAAGAAGCTCTAGGAAACCAAATACCCATTAGTAAAATAGACAACCAAAACACCCCATCAAAGCAAACACCCCCAAATAGTTTGAAATTTTCGGATTTAATAAAAACTCTTGCTACCCAAATCCTCATAACCCTCTAAACTTCCAATACTCACCATACCCATCAAGTATATACCATAAACATCATAAACTAACAAAGCCCAAAGGATTTCATAGAAGAAAATGACAGAAAACTTAGATTTTTACCTCATCTATTGAATTAACCAAACTTAAAGGGATGGTCTTTCAAATGGGTCTGCCAAAATAGCCACTAGAACTCTTGGTAGTTGATTTTGATTGGAAAAGAACCTTCCATGAGTCAGCCAAGATAGAAACTTAAAAGGCAAAAGTGAATAAACTTCACATGAGGATGAGAGAGAGGATTTTCAGCCATGGGGAATGGGAACACCAGAGGAAAGAGGGAAAGGTGATGGGAGGCGGCACTCTAGAAAAATAGAGGAGAAAGCCAATGTGGGTTACATATAAGGCTAGGGCTAGGCTGGGGTCTTATCACAAAAATGCCCCCACTTAAATAATTTCCAAAACAACCCTTTTATTTGTTTATTTATTTTGTAAAATGGAATTATGTAACTAGTTAGATTCCCAAGCCAGTACCAATACCTAAGTCCAAAGCTTTCACTGATGTCGATGCCTCCAAGACTACTATTACAAAGGATGATTATGAAGCACGCCTAGAGGAATGGTAAAGTATTCAGAGTAAGATTTTGTCTTGGTTTATCAATACTTCTGTACCTTCCATTCATAGTCTTCTTCCTCGTCTTGGTACTGCTATGGCTGCTTGGATATTTTTGTCCAATCGCTACAATTGCACTAATGATTCAAGCTTGGAGTTTCACATTGAATCAAAGCTTTATCAAATGTGCCAAGAAATAGGTCAGTCTATTTCTAATTATTATTCTCAGACTTCTTCTATGTGGAAACAACTTTCTGCTGCAGATCCTCCATTACGGTATCCTAAGGACATTGAGCTCTTTACCAAATATCGGGATCATCGTCGATTTATGCATTTCATGATGGGTTTACTATTAGGATTAATGCCCTTAAATCTTATTGTATGATGCTATGTATGACATTATGTATAACTTAATGTTGTGATTAATAAATTTGTTTTATTATTATCTAAAATAATGATAATATGAATATTTGAACATTATCATATATTCCATGAGATACATAGTATGTAATTTATGTGATTTAGACACAGAAGATATAAGTCACAAGTTCTTTGTAAACTCAGAATTTTAGTTCGTAGTCAGTGATAAAATTGGGCACTTCATCTACGAAGATTATAACATATCAACTAAGATGATTTGTCTTGATCATGGTAGTGGAGACTTCTAGTTGATGTGTTAATATGTTTTAAGAGTTAAGATATATTAAATTGGACTACTATGAGATTTATTATTCTCCTAACGACTGTCAAATGAATAATAAATCTCACGACTTCTATTTACATGAAATCTTAATCCTGAAATAATAATGGACCTAATCATAAAGTGTAGGTTGCTTTGATATATCAAGAGTGAGATCTAAAGTCACGATCAAAACCTCAGTATGTTAGGCAGCCATATTTAGTGTTGATGGAACATATATTCTCAAGATGGAATTCATAGTCTCTTAACGGAAATATAAAATATTCCCTTGAGATAAGTTTAATGGGTTTGGTTATTCAGAGTGTTAGGCCTGACCACTTTAGTAAAGAGTTACTAAAATATATATTTATGAAATCTAATTTCATAAATATATGATTAATAACTTAAAGAATTAAACCTGGTACTCAAGAATTAAGATGTAGTAATCTTCAAAGTGGCAGTCTACATTCATGATTTTGTATTACTACGAATATTTTATGAAGGGGTTGCATGTATAATAAAATCTTAGGATATAATTTATTAATAAGGCCTAGAGTGCAATTATATTTATATAGTGGTATTAAATATAATTAACGGTAACTTTGGACTTGTCAAGAGTTGACAGAAAAGCCCAATGCCCATTGGAGTGTCTTATTTGGTCCCTTTTGGTCCCACTCCAAACCACACACTAAAGCCCAATTGGAAAGGCTTAATAGACCAACCCAATTAGATAATCAGTTAGTTATAAATGGAGAGACATACAAAATTTTTTATTAGAGAAAAGAGAGACATCGTTGTGAAATGGTGTGTATGTGTGAGTGAAGCCACTCGATTATTCTCCCTTGGAAACTGATTGAGAGACCACACTTCTTGGGCGTAAAATGGAATTGGAGTGAAAATTAAAAGTGTTCTCAAGTACTTATAATCTTTTGTTTTGAATTTCACTACACCAAGGTACGCTATTTTGTTATTAAATTCTGAAATTTACATAGTGCATGTTATCAATCATGAATGAAATAGATCCATATTTGTTGCTTCCACTGTATGTTTTGTATGAGTTACAAAACCAGATTTTCCAACATTTACATAAGGATTTTGAGCCTACTAGAACTTTTCTACTTAACTAGTCTCATATTCCTTAACTTGATGCTACAGTCAAGGAGCTCATATCTGAGGAGAATTATCGACATACTTATCACATGTCATCCTCTGACCATGTGTTGGCTACACCCTCTCTTCCTCCATAGCCTTCCATTGCTGCTATCACTGCCCCTCCACGATTCAACTCTAGGCGTCCCTCCTCTCAGCCTTCGAAAGGTACTCGATGTAAGTTTTGCCGTGCCAAGGGCCATGATATCTCTATTTGTCGCAAACCGCAGAATTCATGCAAGAGCAAAATAAAGCTCCTCATCCTCGGGCAGCTGCTATATGTCCCTCAGATCTATCGGTTCCTACAAGTCCATCTTCAGCTTCCTCACTTACTACAGCTGATATCGAGACAATAGTTCAAAAGGTTTTATCCCAAATTTCCACTGCCCTTTCTGTCACTTCAAGTAACCATTCTTGGTTTTTTGATACTGCATGTTGTAACCATATGACCCCTAATGAATCACAATTCTCTGATAAGGCACCCTTAGCACATCCTATCTCTAGTTACACTGTTGATGGAACTCTTATGCCTGTTAGTCATAAAAGAACAATCTCTACTCCTAGTTTATCCCTTAGTGACACTTTTCGTATTCCAAAATTTTCCCTTAATTTGCTTTCTGTTGGTCAACTCTATGAATTAGGAGTAGATATTCTATTTACTAATCATGGTGTGGATGTGCAGGATCCTCAAACGGGTCAAGTGCTTGGGACAGGCCGTAAGGTTGGACGTATGTTTAAGGTTCACGACTTGAAGATTCCTTCACAAGTTATTTCTGCTGCTACTGCTACTACCACCCTCTCACCTAATTTATGGCATACTCGTCTTGGTCATACATCTTTATCTCGTCTTCAGTTGTTAGCTTCTCAAGGTCATTTAGGTTCAATTCAATTTCCAAATTTTGATTGTACTTACTGTCATTTTGGCAAACAAAAAAAATTGCCCTTTAATAATAGTAACTCTTTTTCTTCTGCACCTTTTAATCTTATACATTCTGATATTTTAGGTCCAACACCGATTCCCACTGAGGGGGGATCTCGATATTTTGTCATATTTGTAGATGATTTTTCTTAATATACTTGAATTTATCTGCTTCACCATAGGTCTGAACTTGTGTCCATTTACTAACTATTTCATAAAATGATTGACATAGTTCAATGGCACTGTTAACATCTTTCAGTCAGATAATGCTCAAGAAAATAATGATAAATCTTTCTTGTACTTTTTAGATAGCAAAGGTACTCTCCCCCACCGGACTTGTCCTTACACCTCTCAACAAAATGGTCATGTAAAACGAAAACACCGTCACATTCTTGATGTTGCCTGCCCTTATTCCTGAGTGCTTTTGGGTTGAGGCAACACTTGCTTATGTTTATACCATTAATCATGTTCCATCACTGACCACACATAACAAATCACCTTTTGAGCTCCTTTATAATCAAACCCCTGACTACTCATCTCTTCGGCCTTTTGGTTTTACTTGTTTTGTCTCTCTTCCTCCTTATGAATGAACAAAGCTCCAGCCTCGTGCTCGTCTCTATTGCTTCCTTGGATATGATGTATCCCAAAAGGGTTTTCGCAGCTATGACCCCATCACTCATTGCCTTCGTGTCTCTTGTCATGTTGAGTTCTAGGAACACGTCCTTTCACGAGCCTTCAGCAATTTCATGTGTCCTCTTCCTCAGAGTCTCCCATTTTTACTGATCTTTTCCTCTCTCTTTATCCTGAATTTGTGGAAGATTCTTCAACATTGGCGGCCTCTCCAGACAACTCATCTCCGATTTTGTCCCCAGCACATGACCCACCTGTCTTGGATCTTGTGGCACCACTATCCCCTAAGCCTCTTGTTGGTCCTAACCTTGGTTGCTCTAGTCAGGTAAGCGTTCCCCCTCCTTATCTCACTGATTATCACTGTTCTTTTGCTCTTGCCACCCTCTATGAGCCTCACACCGATTGTAAGGCACATACTAGCCCTCTTTGGCAGCAAGCTATGTCTGAAGAACTAGATATTCTTCACAAAAAGCATACTTGGGATATGGTTGATTTGCCTCCTAGTCAGTCTGTAGTAGGTTGTAGGTGGTTTTACAAGATCAAGACCAAGGCTGATGGATCTATTGAATGATACACGGCTCGCCTCATTGTGAAAGGCTTTACTCAGTAATATGGCATTGACTATGAGGAAACTTGTGCTCCTATTGCTCGCCTTACATCTATCAGATATCTCATTGTTATGGTTGTCGTTCACTGTTGGCCTCTTTATCAGATGGATGTGAAGAATGCTTTCCTCAATAGAGACCTCCAAGAAGAAGTATACATGCAACCACCCCCTATCTATACTCACTCAGGCCGTCAAGTTTGTCACCTTTGTCATGCTCTTTGTGGCCTCAAGCAATCTCCTTGGGCTTGGTTTGAAAAGTTTAGCTCAGTTGTTGCTCAGCAGGGTTTCACTTCAAGTCCTCATAACACTACTCTCTTCGTTAGAAAACCCTCTACTGGTATCACTCTTATTCTTCTTTATGTTGATGACATGATTATTACTGGAGATGATTCTGCAGGTATCCGCTCTCTTCAGCACTTCCTTCGTCAGCATTTTGAGATGAAAGATTTGGACACTCTCAACTATTTTCTTAGGCTTGAGGTTACTCATCCTCTAATAGATACTATCTTTCCCAAGCTAAATATGCTTTTGACCTTCTCTCCAAAGCCGATATCACAAACAACAAAACTGTTTCCACTTCCTTTGATTACAATGCCAAGCTCATACTCTTGGATGGTGAACCTATCTCAAATGCTACTCGTTATCATCAGATGGTTGGTAGTCTGATCTATCTCACTGTCACTCACCCAAATATTTCACATGCCGTGAGTATGGTTAGTAAGTTCATGGACACCCCTTGTTCTGTCCATTATGTTGCTGTTCTTCAGATTCTCAGATACATTAAGGGCACACTTTATCATGGTCTTCACTACTCCTCTCGGTCTTCTCTCGAGCTCCATGCTTATTCAAATGTGAATTGGGCAGGTAATCTGACTGATCAATGCTCCATCACAGGTATTTGTTTCCTGTTAGGTACTTCTCTTGTCTCATGGCATAGCAAGAAGCAGGACGTGGTTTCTCGTTCCAGTACTGAGGCTGAGTATTGTGCTCTTGCTGACACCACCTACGAACTTGTCTGGCTTCGATGGCTCTTGGCTGACATGGATGCTCCACAACCCACTTCCACTCCTCTTTATTGTGATAATCGTAGTGCTATCTACATTGCTCATAATGATGCCTTCCATAAATGCATCAAGCACATTGAGATCGATTGCCACATCACTCGCCAACATCTCAAAAAAGGCAATCTCCAGTTATTCTCCATCTCCTCTATCGACCAACCTGCTGATATTTTCACCAAAACTCACTCACCTGGTCGTCTTCAAGATCTGATATCCAAACTCCAGTTGGCTCCCTTCTTGCCACCTTGAGTTTGAGGGGGGATGTTAGTATATAGCTTAGTTTAGTCTAGTCCATTGGGCCTAGCCCAGTATACTATACTTGTAGTACACTCATATTACTTGTACTTCATACATACTTAGCCTATATAAGACTCTCTATTGTACAATGTTTTTCACATAGAATATACAGACTATTCGGTCTTTCTCTCTCTTACTTACTATTCGGTCTTTCTCTCTCTTACTTTATATTCTTAACACTCTCCATGCAATGGCCCACCATAACTAGCTCTAATACCAATTGTTATGGACCCAATTGTTTTGTTGGTTACTTCAAGGGAATTAAGTCCTAATTTGATAAATGAACTACTTTGAAGGAGTCCATACCTCCAAAGTGGAAATCTCACTCAATAATAATATTTTTCACTCTCCTTTATTAATCAACATCAAGCCATATATAAATGGTTTTACAAGATAAAGTAGCATTCAAATTCCAATGAAACCTAATATCTATTGCTATAAGTAGATAAGATTTATTCAAAAGCTAACCTAATAATCTATCATATCCTTATCTAAGTATTCCAACTCCTAATTAAAAAATTAATTTTTAAAATGATAAAATTAAATAAAATAAAGGTACATAGCACATAAGTTATTAATCATACCTTATAATTCCAACGATTAGTAGCAACTCTAGAAATAATGAATCCCCTTTTCACTAATTCAACATTCCCGGACACATAAACCGTATGCAAACACATGTTTAGGTTGTTCTCTCCTAATCAAATTGGATATCAACTAGTATTATGTTGAAATTTTTATTAAAATGTAATTATGATAAATGAAATTATATTTGATTGTCTTTGGAGGATAGATTTTTCTATTAAATAATAAATTTACTTTTAAAAATATTAACTAACACACAATGTAGGTTGTAACTACGTCATCAAGTGAAGGAAATTGTAATACTCTAAATTATGTGGATTTGATTGGATTGAATTTTTTGAATGTGTTTTGTAGGCTTGTGCTAATGTCCACAATAGGTGTTTATTAGGTGAATCTTGGTTTATAAGCAACTGGTTGCAAACCCGCAGGATATGTGGGAATAAATAATTATTTTGTAATTATAATATTATTTATAATTTTTTTCTCTAAAATGTGTTGAAGATAATTTGTTCTTCCAAAAAAATTAAACAGTTTCTATTCAATCCAATTAGGTCTACTCCCCTTGTTTGCTTTAGATTTTGAAAAATTATTCCATTGCAATGACCATCATCATCCTTTTCAACAAACTTTAACACATATTTCTCTATTTAAAAGCGAAAAAATTAAAACAAACAACTAATTTCCATTAGTCAAATGATTAAACTACAACATTCAAGCTTTAACTACAACTTTTAACAGTGAACAAATATAAACCATTTAAACCTAGGAAACAAAGCAAAAAAACATAAATTTAAAAATTTAAAAAAAAAAAAAAAACATTAAAACACATAGATCTGTCTCTGCACCCCAATGAGAATCAAAAAAATATGAACCTTCTTAAACAGTTTACCCAAAAACTTCTGCTACTTTTATAACTTAGTATATTAGGTTACTAATTCAAGAAAAACATTTGCACTTGCACAACAACCCGAGCACATGCTATGCATAGAGTAGAAGATCATATAAGAGTGAACAAATTCATATGGTGTTTAATAAGAAAATAAATAGGAAAATTCAAAATTTACCAATTCAATATCAGAGGATTATTGCTTTGTGTCAGAATTAAAAGAAAAAATCCTTTTGCTTTCCAAAAGCAAAGAAAAAGTCTTTGAAAAAACTATTGTTTAAAACACAAATAAAAAAAGGGAGGTTTTTTCAGATTGAGATTACCCAGAAACCATTTATTCCACAAAAAGGGTGGGCAAGACTAATTTAGTAATTAAGAAATCATATCAACTTTAGTGGGAAAGACTAATTTAGTAATTAATATCATCACCCAATTTTCTTCATACCTTAGCAGAAAAATCCTTCATTCGAGTAAGAAATGATAATTTTAACATACCCATTGGGCTTGAAATTAATACAATATCAGTAAAAGACACATTCCACATGTGCAAGTTATTATCAGTTTTGTAACAAGGAACTGCATAAATTAAATTATTTGCATCGAGGGGCTTTGTGTTTTTTTTCTAGCAACAGATTCCAAACCCGAAGAAGTACATTCTTGAAAGTGGGAAACTTTTACACCCACCTAAATAGAAGAGAAGATTACAAAAGCAAAAAGGGTCCATGGGACAGTAGAGTGAGATCCTAAAAAATTCCCATACAATGACTCTGAGACATGGTGGGAAATAGAAAACCCCCCCCCCCCCCCCCCCCCCCACCTTTGCTCAAACATGTCTGCAGAATTTCAATGATACACACAATTTGTTCCTAAACCTAGATACATGGAATATGTGACACAATGAAAAAGATAAAACCCACATCTTTACTCAAAACATGTCTGAAAAAATACAAAATTAATTGAATCACCCGAAACAAGAATTCAATCATATAAACAGAGACATGAGTACATAGCTAGCTATGTTCATATATGTTAATTACACAGAAAAAACTCACAAACTTCATGGGGGGATGAAGAGGAATAAAAAATTATGATTGCAAAAACTGCAAAGATGTTCAGCAGCAAATATCATAACGATCAAAATAAATAAAACCCATTATACAAAATTTAACATTTAAATAAGTAAATAAATAAGCAAGAAGGTATGGCATGTGTTTTAACAGAAAGTACCTGGAGTCTTGAGTGAATTAAAATCAGAAAGATATCATAGCAATAAAGTAAGCACCATTGTTTCTCTAAGGAATGGCTACTTTACTGATGTGATGTTATTGAAATATTTAATAAGCACCTACTGTTGCGTTCAAGTTTTAAAGTGCAATTTTTGATGTGGATACTTGAAGTGAATCATCAAATATACTGTTTTCTGAATCTTTGAAACCATGAAAGACAGGAAGAGCAAAAGGAGGGGAAAGAGAGGAGGTATGAAGGAGTGATTCCCTTAAATGAGAAGAGGAAGAGATGGAGGGAAGAGAGAGAGAGACAGAGGTTGGCGTTTGCAAGCTGATGGGGTGAAGTTTTGAAACCGTGAAACAAAGTAAAGCAAAAGAAGGGGAGACAAAAATGGTTGGCATAAAGAGTAAGGACTATTCGGATTGGGTTTGGGCTTTATGGTGGACAATATTACATAATATACATGCATATAAATTGAGCTTGATGGTGGACAGCATTAATGTGAGATGCATATACATAATTAAAGCTATAAAGATTGGGCTTCATGGTGGAGGTAAGGTTGGAATTAATAGTATTTTAAAATTTAGAAAAAGTATTTTAAAATTATAGAAAAAAATCAGGAAAAGAAATGGTAATGGCATAGCTGCTGGTGTGGCTCAATGAGAGCATAACAACATTAAATATTACACTTCAACATCTAGATATATATAAATATAGATTATGAGAAGTGCTAAGTTCCACATTAGGTATTTACTAAATAACTCTTGGATTTATAAGTAATTACGAGGAATCCAAATATAACTTAACCTTGTAATGTAAGAGGAGTCCAAATATAACTTAACCTTGTGGTGTAAGCTGTAACTTAACCTTGTAGCGTAAGGGTAAATGTCGCTAACATTTTCCTTCATTAGTTGAAAAAGTTTGCTCGAATTTTGTGCGGGCGAGTGAATTCTAAGGTTTCCTAGAGGATTTATGTGAGCAAATTCATGGGTTTCAATGTTTGGTTCATTAACTATGCATTAGAGCTTTTATAACTACCATAGGAGGAAATTTTAGTCCTCTTTCAGCCAGGAACTTGGGATACCTCTCCTATTTACGGAAGGAGTGTTTTTCAGTATTTTTAAAGGCTTGGGGATCGTGTGTTTGTTTTACATTTTAAAATAAATAAGCCTTGAATTTTTCTCTTATAAAATTATATAAGAATCATAACAAAAATCGGGATTTGAGTTTTTTTTTTTTTTTTTTTCCCCTGCATGATATATCGTTGAGTATTTCAGCAAGGCATTTCACCAGCCACCTTGTGAGATTAGTGTGTATCATTTTCATTTCCTTGTGTGTGCAGGTATGCATGGGCGTGACGTGAATGCCATCAAACAACACAAAATGTGAATGTGTTCAACTTTTGCAAGAAAGAAGGAAAAAAAATTTTCCAAAACCTTCCATATAAATGATAATGTTCTAAAAATGTAGATTACAATATTGACACAATAGTACAATTCAATATTTGCTTCCACCAAAAACACTACTTCCACAAACCAACCAAACCGGGGGGAAAAATGGTAGATAAAATATATATTAAAAATTAAGCGGAGTGGGGGAGAGAAGAAAACCTGCCTCTGCAATGCATTCACACAATATACAAAATACACAACAATGAATAAGCCAACACCCCATACCAACAACATCCTTCTGAATCAACTGGCTAATCATGATTAACATCTACTGCAGTGCCTGTCCGAGCCTGTGAGATTCGATTAGCATAAATCGTAACCAACCGCAATTGTGTGCTGTTAAGCCCCTCCAAGTAAGGCAAGAATGATTTTCCAAGCATGATATAAATATCCACTAGACAGAAAACAACAGTCTGTACATCCCAAAATTGACATACAGTAACACAAAATTAGAAATAGAACAGATTAGACGAGATGGGTATAGAATTACATCCATAAAAACATGTTGAGCACATTATCTGGTCTAATAGTAATCTGGAAACATAATGTCGTATCGTATCATTCATTCCTATCAGTTATATTCCATACAAAAGGGGCAGGAAAGGGGGAAAGCATGCAAGTAAGCTTCTTATTCCTTCCCTCTTTTATCTAATTTGTCATCGCATCTATTAGGTTATTAGGGGGAACAACAGAAACATGTCTACTAGGTTCCAAGTTATTTTCTCATTTCTGCACCAAGTTAATACTTCTCAACAACAATATTTCACCCAAAAACAACAACAACAACAAAAACCTGTACAAACAAACTATTATGAAAACACTGCTTTAAGAATAATCTAGTGAGAGGCCGAGACAAGGACAAAACAGATCTTTTAATCCATTACTTTGATCTCAAAACACGTGTCAAAGAATAAAATTGTTTTTATAAAATAAAAAACTCTGTTGTTTAAATTTTCGTAAAGAAATTGGCAAGTGTGGCAATCTGGTTAGAGAAAAGAAGTGATGAGAAGAGGATGAAAAGTTTATAGCTTTTACTCTTACTTGGTAATGTAAAGGAGTGCAGCAAGTATAGAAAAAAATAATAATATGGCCAACTGAGGTCATGCAGTGATTAGCTGGACACTGTAATATAAATGTTGTACATCAACACTTCATTTCTCATTCTACTTAATGGGGATGATTATCAGGCCTAAGAAATTAAATACCAAAGATAAGTTATTAAAATTTTTAACTGCATCTGTTCTCTCCACTTCTACCATTAACAAAAAACTGTTTTAGTGCTCAGAAACACATTATTAAGTGCAGATTAAAAAATTAGTACCTTACGAACATCTGCACTCTGATTTCCAAATGCTTCAAAAAGAGCAGGTAAAAAGGAGGGTAACTGAGCCATCAGTTCCTCCTGCGAGAGCCGGCCCACAAGCTGATAAAAATTGGCTTAAAAATTAGTGTAGATAAAAATAGCATGAGAATTGAAAGATAAACATGCTGCATAAAATAGGTAACTTGATTTTTTAATTATAAACAGAGTTTAGGATGCTTCAGAAAATAGGTCATCCAGATTCCTCATTTAAACATAAGAGTTCAATATGCTTAAAAAAATATCCATGATGTAACAATAAGAAGTAACCTCCTACTGAGAGATTAGATGCATGATATTGATAGTTGTTACACCTCAAATGAATGGCTGTTCCAAGGAAGTTACCTTGGTCAAACAGTTTATGCAAGTAACAAGAGTTTTCTCATCTTCAGTAACCAATAAAGGGACAATAACCTGCAGTATCATTAATTGAGAGCATCTTTGTTATATTTTGATAAAGCACAGGGTGAACAAAGCAAACACTCTCTGTATATGATTTTTTGAGGTGTGGTGGAGATGGTAAGGGGAGGAGATATTCCTGGAGGGAGAGAGGGAGAGAGAGAGTATTTCGGAACATACACTTAAACATCTGAAAGGATCATACAGAGACAAAACAATACTCAAGCAGTGCTCTGCCTCATTTGAAACCTAAATACGAAGTAAAATAGAATTAGATATGGAAAGGGAAAGCAAGTAGACAGCAACTAAGATATTTCAACAGAATAAATTACCTTGGAATCAATATCCTTTGTAACATGAAGCAGCTTCTCAATTACTATCTCAACAGAATCTTCCATTGCATCTTTCTGGAAACATGAAACCACAGAGAGGAAAGGAGAGGAGAGGGGGTGGAGAAAAATTAAGATAGTTGTTAAGCATGAAATGCCCCTCAGTGAAAAAAAAAAAAAAATATATATATATATATATAGGGATGATATACAAAAGTGTATCAAAAACAAACCTGGTTTTTGAGCATTTCAATAATCAATGAAAGCGCAAGGTCCCGAATTAAGGAATCAGAATCATCCAACACCTCAAGTACAACTGTCAATATTTGATTGAAGTACTGCAAATATACCATGAAACCCCATTAGCATACACATGTAGACAAAAATGTTTTTAAGTAGATTTCATTAACATACACATTTACTGAAAATGTTTTGAAGGGATTCATTTATAAACTTACAACCAACTCCTCAACTATTCAAAATTTACTGCTTAGATAAAGGAAAACACAGCAGCAACAGATCAAATTTTAATTAATAATTTATATCATTTTCTTATAAATAAAACAAATACAGAACAGAGTCAAGTAATAATGCCACATGCTTGGTTGTGTGCCAGAGTCGGAAGGCACTTGACAGTTGACACGTTATTTATTTCTCTAATTAACAGATAACAAGTAGACTCCAACAAATATTCCATAATAGCGTATCTAGATTATATTAATAGAATAATCCTTATTCTATAATTTTCCACTTGTTCACTGCTAAAATCATTGAATTCACTGCCCTTGTAAGATGATTTCTGAAGAACACGGTACTCAACAAAGGATGCTTAATGAACTTGGTTACTCAATTGTGACCAATAAACCAGGTTTTATCAGAGCAGTGATACCGAACAGAACACCATAATCATTACAACACAGAATAAGAGAGCTGAAATGTAAATTAGTTATATACATAAGTGCCCACTATTAAACTAATATCAAACCTTTAAATACTCATAGGGATTCCAAACAATTTATTAGATCAAGAAAGTGGATCAACTCAACACAGATCAGAAGGTCACATATGATTTTCTTCCACATCACAAGAAAATCTAGCATTTTCATTCTAGTAACGAGTGGGTACATACATTTGCATTTATTAACAGCTGAAGTGCACCATGGTTGCTAGCAAATATGGAAACTGAACATACCTTAGTCCAAATAGAGTGATCATTAGCCGTGGAAGCTTCAATTAACTGCTGAAGTGCACCACGCTTACTTGAAGCAGGGCTGTCATTATTCCCATTGCATATCTAAAGAAAAACAAAGGTAAACCATCTTTGTGTAATTATCTTAGAAGTTATGTCCTCAACATTAAAGGTGTATAAAGTAAATCTTTCAACATAAATTTGAGAAAAAAACTAATCTAAGCTTCAGATATCACAGAACTCACTAGATGAAGAATTTGAGGAATGCTGGGTCCTGTGTCCGGCATAGCATTAATATTTACAGCTTTTGGTTTATAATGGCTAAGGTCCAACTCAGTTGGAGCTTCATCAACATGGCCCAAGACCCCCAAGCGATCCGAGCTCATCAGACCATTAATGTCCAGGCGAGGAGAAGATAAACCTTCCAAGTTCACACTATTGTCAACATTTTCTAGCTGGGTGGACCAGGAGCCCAAATTCTGATCTGTAGGATTGACCGTGTAAGGCAAATCCTTGGTTTTGGAATTAAGACCCTCAGTGTTAGAACCAGTATCAAAATTCTGATACAAGTTCTCCTGAGCTACATCAGAAACTGTTTGGCCAACATTTCCAGAGATCAAAGTTGATTCTTGAGTAGAACTCCACTTCCTCCCACCATCATTGTCAATAGAACCAGCCGAATACCTTCCATAGAAATGACTCTTCTTTGATGCACTAATATATCCTTCTTCAGAAGATGTTCCAACAATATCTAATGGATCATAAGAGGATTTAGTTCGCTGCCGTTCTTTCTTGTTCTGCAAAAAGTTCATTAGGTCCACTTCAATTCGAGGAGTGTGCTGTTTAAGGGCTCGTCTCAGGGAATTCTGTTCTTCAACCGATAAACTAAGAATAAAATTCAGAACAGCTGTTGAATCAAAATGGGAGTAAACAGATATAATGCATGTAATAGCTGCTTCCTTAAGCTTGGTATTTTTATCGTGGACCAAAGGAGTCAACTTAGCAAGCCATAACTTAAGAATACCACTATTACCATAGCCTTCGGAACTCATTGCATGCTTGTTAAAGGAACTGATAGAGAACTCAATAACTGCTAATTTGGCCTTTGGTGATCGCTGCTCATCTAGTGAACGGAGCAAAGCGGGTAAAAGAGAATCTGTACTGTAAGTTTTGCTTACAATTTCCAAGGTTGTAGCGCATGCTTGCCTAACTAATTCCTTTGGGTCAATTAAACGTGAGAAAACATGGGGTAATATTCTTTCTATGTAACTCTCAAATGGCTTTCGGCAAGATGGAATAATATCTGCAAGTGTTGAGAGAGCAGCCTGTGCAACTTTATGGTGGGGATCATCCAAGTGCTGGAAAAATAACTTCATTACCTTCTCAAAATTCTGGTTTACTTCCTGAATACCTTTTGGGCCTTGTTGCAGCAGAGAACGAAGATAATTGAAAGCAGCAACCCTAGCAGACCAGTCAGAATTTGTACTGAGTCCCTCACTCAGAGCATCATTTAGAGATGCTGGACCATCTGCATAATTTGACATCTCCCCAAGTGACAGCTGGCTGTCATCGAAACTCTTTCTCCTGCCTGCAGACATCCGTCCAGAAACATGCTTTCTCAAAAGCGGCCTCTGAAAATTGGGAATATAACTGTTCTGTGATTCCCTAAAGTTCCCATCTTTGTAAGGTGTATCCACATACTGCCTATCAATGTTGGGGTTCACAAATCTCCTGGCCTCCCTTATGTCATTATTATCTTCAGAAGACCTCTTAGCTGGGTATGATGAAAATGCTGGCAAAGGCTCAGTTGCCACATTACCCCGATATGAATATTTCCCAGAATCTTTGGAAGCTTGAATCTGAGTGATGATGTCAGACAAAACTAAGCCACCATTTCTGTTGCTACCTTTAGTGTTACTTGAAGCAGTTGATTCTGCCATTAAAGAGTTTGTAAGATGATTAGATGCTGGGACAGCAGGAGGGAACGGTGGATCACGAGACGATGGAGGGTCAACTCCTGCACTAGGGGCAATAAGAGAAAAATTTACCATTCACAGGTTGTTCAAAATGTAACTATTTCAAAGGCAATCATCACAGCATCACTGAACGATTTCATGCACTGAAACTCGACAATGATTGTTTGCAGTGAAGGAAAAATAATTAATAGGCAAAGTCAGTTGGTACCTAGATCCAAACTAGATGATCGAAGCGTTGAAGAATTATGCTTCTCTGACAAATCCAAACCTCTAAGCATGCTTTCTATTGCACTGACCTTCTGTTTACTCGCATGCAAGACACTTTCAAGACTGCGTTCAGTACCTTTACTAAGTGACTTTGTTTGTGACAGCAGTCCAACAGAAAGAGATGTCCCAGACTGTAAACTTGAACTTCTGTCCATTGCAACAATAGCAGAAGTTCCATATCCTGCTAGATTTGAGGGAGCAGATGATTGAGAGGTAAATGATGTCAGTGCACCTCTATCACGGACGGAAGGGGAAGCATGTCGCCTGTGTATGCCCCCATCCTCTTCGTTTATTATCTGAGGAAAAAAGGATTAACACCAACAATGATTTTGAGCAATGAAATGAAACAAACATCTTGGGATGGCTTCTTTAAATTTGTGAGATTTGATGTGGGGAATGGATCCAGAATTTGCTTTCGGCATAATATTCAGAATGGTGACACTATGCTTAAGGAAAAGGATGCTGAGCTATTCCTAATAGCAAGAGACAGGTGCCAGAGTGGTAGATTTAGTGCAATGGATACCCTCATTGGACCCTAGTATTCTTTAAAGCGACTCATGATTGGGAACTAGAACCATTTTTGATAAATACAATGGAAACTAGAATCAATTAAGCATTTTCTGGATGATTTCTATGCTAGCAAGCTACGGTGGGAGGAGGAAGATAAGATGGTTTGGAACCCTCTGAAAAGGCAATGGATTGCAAGTGAAGAGCTACTTAAGGGCATTATATAAGGTTGAAAACAATTTCCAAGGCAAAGCATATGGAAAGTTTTTGTATCCCCGAGGGTGGCTTTCTTCTCTTGGTGTGCAGCATTAAGGAAAATTTTGAAAACAGATAATCTCAGGAAAAGGGGGATAACTATTATAGATCAATGTTATCCATAAGAGCCAAAAGGAGTCAGTTATACATCTCTTCCTCCATTGTGATACTGCTCAAGAAATGTGACCATTACTCTTTTGTTTGTTTGACTTTAGTTGGGTAATGCCTAGCTCCATGATTGATTTACTATTTTGTTGAAAACTAGTGAAGGACTTCGGCAAGAGGACTAGTACCAAAATAATGAAAGCTACTCCATTATACTTAATGAGGTGCATATGGAAAGAAAGGAACAATATTTATTTTGAGGGAGAGGAGTTAGCTTTGATGAAGCTAAAGTTTTTATATTTTTGAAGCCCTATGAGTTGGCTTCAGCTTCTATTTCTTTCTCTACTTCAAACTTTATAGAGTTTCTGGATAGATAATTCATTTTTTGTATTTTTTTTGTTCTTTTACTTTTGGATCTTCCGTTGTATACTTCCCATGTACCAGGGTTGAACCCCTTTTCCCGCTTTCTACAAATATATTAATCATCAAAAATAAAATTGAAACATCAAGAGGAAAAGAAACATGTACCCTTTGAATAACAGGATCAAAGGATGAAAATAAGCGGCGAGAACGATCTGGCCAAGTTTTTGCAAACATTCTGTAGCACATTCTTGCAGTTGATCGCACCTATCAAGTTGAACAAATTAGCATTTTCTTATCACAGATACCAGTAATTAGTCTGAGAAGCATATTATTTATTGAACTCAATAAAGGAGAGAGATGATAATGGTGATGATGAAGAGTTCTTCATCCCAAACTCCCCTTCTTTTAAAAGAAAAATATTGAAAAGAGAGAGAGAGTGAGAGAATGGCCCTTCAATGAAAATGAACAAATTAAAACCTCAAATTGGAGGATCAAAATAACTTAAAATGAATGATGATTAGAAACTGAAAGTAGAAAACTAGAAAAACAACGGCTATAAAAGCACAACCTGTCAGTTTATGCATGGCCAGTTCTAATGTCATGCATGTTAGTTCACAAGCACAGTATAACCTATCATGCAACAACAATGTAAAATGCATTTTTAAGTCCAATCACAAAAAATTAGAAGAATTCCAAATATAATTACCTCACTCATTGCATCTGCAACACAGCACCTTAAAAGATCTTCATATAGATCTGCCGATCGCTGTATTTCAGGTGCATCAGGCCAATGTTCCAATATCAACAGTGCATATTCACAACACCTTAAGTACAATAGAATATAAATAGTGAGTGAAACAATGATACACACTGCTATATGCTATAAAAGAATTGATAGTCATACCTTGCACGAAGTACTGCATTACGATCATTTTTTGCACAATCTGCTATTCGAGGGAGCACACGGGCTACTTTGCAGTTACGCAACATCTGGAATGCAAAAAGGATAAGGCAAGGGAAGCACATAGAGAGTGAAGGGGGAAAAATGAAAAAGCAAACAAAGGTTAGAATTACCGTTTTAATGCAGTTATCTGCAGACTCTGCAATTACAAGTACAGTGATCACAACTAGCTTGAAAAGGACCTGATTATCATATAATAAAATCATTATATATTTCCAAATTTAAAGATTTCTATGGTCAATAAGAAAAGGTTAAACTTACCGGAATGAACATTTCAGCACATCCCTCAAAATCTCCCAACAGTTCCTTTGACAAAAAGCATAATAGATGGCATGCCTAGAAAGAATCAACCAAACAAGAGGGAGGGGAAAAAGGATCAAAAGCTACATACAACTACGAGAATTTCAAGAGGGAAGGAAAAAACAGATAAATGTTTGGGGTTGCAGCAGTGTAATTTATCAGACACATTTTCATTGTACCCAAATATCACCATATTCCTAGATTCTTCCTTCTAAAACATCACCAAGACTACAGCCAGGGATTAGCAAAGACTTTCCCCTCTTAATACATATTTAAATCTACACTAATTTTTTTCCCTACTGTGATTTGAATTACACAAAGGAACTACAACTGGAAGCTGGAAACACAACAAAATGCAAGCACACCTGCTTCACTATGCTAGATCTCCGATCAGATAATTGAGTGCTTAGAGGGCCAACAAGCTGCTTTAAGAGTCCCCGGAAACATGGATAGTCAGTAGCACCTGATAGAGAAAATGACCATAATAAATATGCCTTGATGTAAATTTGGAATAAATAGTTTGACAAAACTCATATCCAAGCTATGCCAACCAATTGATTGAGAACACACGCTCTGAAATAACTTAAGTGTGACAAAAGGGGAAAAGAAAAATCGAAAAGTAGATATAAAAGAGGTTACTTTTTTTTCATAGTATTAAAAAAAAAAATTTAATGTTACCTAAGTTACAGTTGGAAAAAGATGAATTGATCTCAAGCCCAACTACCTTTACTTTAAGTAAAATGCACAACTAGTCATATGAGCAAAAACAAAAAAGGAAAATGATGCATCAAAGAGGAATTAAGGAGGGGGAAAAACAAGATCAAAGGGAATGCATAGGTAGACAAGAGAGAGTGATCTTAACCTAATGGAACCCCAAAATGAGCCCCACTGATTGTCAATATGCAGACACCAAATTGCAACCAAATTGATGACATGAGTAATGTAAATTCAAGTGTCGTTTGACCTGTCACCACCTTCCCACATTTAATAAGCAGAAAAATAGTAGGGTTAATTTACTAATTCATCTCACCAAGGGCAATGGCAAGGACAGGAATATTAAGGTATGTTTGGTAACTGTTTTTTCCCCTTATTTTCTGTTTCCAAAAACAATTTTCTATTTTTGAAACTAAAAAACTTTTTTGGCAACTCAAGATGGACAAAAAACAAAAATTGTTCTCAAAACTCAATTTGTGAAGAAAACTGAAAACATGCAAAAGGCTGTTCTCAATTTCTAATTTTCAAAAGTCAATGAAAACACGCATTTAATTTAATGAATCTGTCTCATTTAATGAGTTAGTATTAGAGTTCAAATCCTAGTAACGATATATTTTAGTATTTTCTATTTTTTTTCAAAAAACTATCTTTTTAATTTCAACTAACCAAACATGTTTTTGATTTCAAAAATACAAGATAATTGTTTTTTCATTATATTCCCAAAAACAAGTTTTTGAAAATAGAAAACAAAAACTGTTACCAAACATAACCTTACCTTCCAGCATTCTCGTTCAATTGATAAACGTAAGCAGGCACCCCAAAAAGGTCAGTAGATAACTATTTGGGGTGGGTTTTATCCTATTAGAACATTCAATATCGAGTTATCAACATTTAAAGAGTCAGAATTCATGTGGGAGGATGTCCCATCCAACTAGATCGATGATCTCTACTTCGCAGAAGTCGTGCTCATTTAATGTAAGTTTTTTTTTTTTTTTTTTTTTTTTTTTTTTTTTTTTTTTTTTTTTGAGAAGAATAATAGAATCTCAACCTATGAGTCCACTCCATGACTGCTCTTTATCATTAGGACAAGACACCAATTACTTTTCAGTGTAGGTAGGATTCAAACCCTAGATCTCTTATTCGAGAACAAGAGACTTTGTCAATTGAAAGAATTGGATTGCACTTAATGCAAGTAATTTTTTCATATGAAACTAATATAACTCAACTCAAGCATATTTAATTCAGTGTTAAATCTTAATTTTAATTAAAGTGAGATCCCTTTTTTTTTTTTTTTGATAATTTTATAGTTCCAATTGAGCTTCAAGCATTCAAGGCTCTTGGCAAAGTGAGATCCTGAACCTTAAGTTCAAAATAATTGACCTTTTTATAATAGATTCTATTAGTGATCACACACTCCAAATTTCAAAGTTCAATAGTAGATTTTTTTTCACAAGTTAATCTAGAAAATCATTAATTAATGGTGAATCATTGTCTTCTAAGATCAATACTGACAGAAGAATGTATAAGATTATGCCTATTCCAGTCTCAAAGCATCTGGTCCGTCACAAGTATGCTACAAATCAAATTGAATGATCAAATTGAAGCATGGAAGAAAGGGGTATAAATTATAATCAAAAGATTTGGAGTTACACAATGAATGTCATAAACTCCGGTCTGGTTTCATCCATTTGGCAATTAAAAGAAGAAATAATTATCTGAAACACTTTCCATTGAAAGGTGCCCTTAGATGGAAATAATTCACCTTTTCAAGTACAATCCTTACAAATTAGCAAAAACTATACAAACCAGAGTTAAAATGTAAAAGGTGAGAAGCAGGGAGAGGTAAACTAGGGCATTGACGACAATGGCACCAAAATAATCACCTGATTTACATATACGTGCATACTTTAAACTTTTTTTTGATAGGTAATAAGAATATTATTAAAACAAACTAAAAAACAAACGAAAGCCAAAACAAGGTGTTCATGATGGAGAACACAAGGAAAAGCAATAAACAAAACAACCAGCAAACACGTGCATACTTTAAACTTGCATACATATAACATTACAATTATATTATATACTCATGGGAGTGAGAGACACAATGACCAGTAGAAGCCCCATATCTCAAAAAAAAATATGCAAGAAGAGGAGGAGAAGAAAAAAAGGGGGGGAGAGAGAGAGAGAGAGAGGAGGATTGATTGCACAATGGAAAGATGAATTCAGCCAAAACCTCCTACAGCCTCACTAGTTTGCAATCACCAACCAAAATAATAAACATGCATAAAAATATTAAGCAATAAAAGAGTAAGCAAGATATAACACCCTAAAAAAACCTCATAAAACGCGCACAGACGCTTACACCCCATCTCTAGTTGTTTACGAATAAGAATACACACATAATGCCTCATGTATAGAGAGCTACACATATTCTATAATTAATAATGCTTCATGTGTTCCATGATCACTAAATCAACCAAAACTGGAACCTTATCAATGTCATCACACAATCTAGGAGTTACGTTGAACTTCATGACCAAAGTAATAGAAAACATGTGTACTCTTGACACCAGTATTTATTAACACATCATCTCTTTCATTAGACAGTATTTTACAAGCAAACCCATCTATTGTTCTTGTCCACATTTAGCCAGCTCTTTGGATAATTTCTTATTTTCACTAGCAAAGGCAAGATTCTCTTTTACCAAAACGGCAAAAGTAAATAAATTCATATCTTAATTTCAAAGTATTCACTTTAAAACCGTAATCTTCAAACACATGCAGAGACAGGCATGAGCAAAGATGCACAAGTAGAGATAGAGACAGGAGCAAAAACCAACCTCCAAAAACAAGGGCTTCAACTCTCTGCATTGCAGTAATCCGGACAGACCAATCTTTTTCTGGTACAAGGGTAGAAGCAATCTTCTCAATTTCCCGTATTAGCTCCTTCTCTGAGTATACTTTAATAGGGTCTACGGGTTTCTCAGTAATATCTCCTTCTGCTGTAAAGAAATTGCACCCACTATCAAATGTCACCAAATCTACAGAGTGAAAAGACTAAAATGCCAATATTTATAAATAAATGAATAAATGCACCCATAACATGAACATTAGACTTAGCCCATGTAGTGCTGACAGCATCAATAATTTTTCCGGCAAAACCCATTTGCTTCACATATAATTCAAAATGTCACATATAGCAAGAAAAGAACAAAACGAAAAATACATTTCCACAGTAAATTATATTAATAGTAAATAAGATAGCAATATTCAACAGTTAATCTCTGCCTATAATGTTCCAAGTGCATTACAGTAATGAAATATTTAACTACTGCATGGAAGAGAAATGCTTTAGGTAGAATTGCCAACTTTGATCAACAACATAGAACATGACCATAAAAATTGAAACAAAGAGCTCCTATTTGCAACTAATAGGTGCCATAAAAAAAAAGATTATTAAGAAGAGAAAAAACTAATGAAAAGTAACAAGTGTATTACTACATTTTTGCGAATATGATATAGAATCTATTCTAAAGGCCACAATTCCAGTGACATTTAACCTCCAAAATCAACCAAAGTAACCTTGCAATGCTACTATATCAGTTCCCACCTTTCCAAGGCCAAATTTCTCTCTTTTCTTTCCTTCTTTTTAGACAAGGCTAAATTTATCTCACATGCAGTCAAAAGATAAAGATAATTTGAAAATAATCACACTCAGTAGCATTACATAATTTTGAACACAAAAAAGTATAGAATTCCACAATCTTCAATAAAACAAAACAATGTAACCGCTACTTTCAAAGATGTAGCAAGCTATCTTTGACACATGATACTTTGAAAATTATGGACTTTTGAGACCGTGATTTGGAAAAGAAAAAATGCAGGGAAAAGTATGTACATAAGTTGAAGTGTTGGCCAATAATATTTCAAAAAAAAATAAACACATGTGAACAAATATCAGAATAATAATAAAATTTGAGGTCAAAGCATTCTGACCTCCAAAAAGAGATGTCTCCCTTGAGGAACTCTTGGCCTTTGGACTACTTTTCTTGGGGTTCAGGCTTGCAGGTTTACTCTCTCCTGCAGCAAAATTGCCAGTAACTCCATCTGAAGAGCGAATTTGTGGTTCTATCCTCTCTAGCCTGGCATTGATATCTTTCACCTGCAGTTATATATTGCATCAAAAAACAATAAATAAATAAAAAAGAGTAATACCATCCTTTTATGTAGAAATTTTAATATCACCAACCGGTCTATATATAAGCTTTTATTGTTTATGACAACATCTGAAATTTAGGCAGTAGCCTACATTTGCAAGATGTAAAAAACCATAGGTGAGTGAGACAGGGATGTTATCAGTTAGATATTCACCATGGATGAAGGAAGATTATGGCGCTGAAGTTCATCACGGAATTGAGGTCCAGCCTGTGCATACATCTCCTATAAATAAACAAAGAGAAAATATCAGATCAATTTGTTGTCTAGAAGTTCATTTGTCTCCTACAAGCAACTCAGATGACTGATTAAGCAGAACATCTATAAAAGTACTTATGTGAGGCAGGAGTATAGCATAACTAGACCGCCCAGTTGCATAGCAATAGTCCCTTCAGTTACCATAGCATTTGACACACCTAAAATTCCAAAATTCCAATCCTTCAATGCAGCATATCAAATCAAAATATCAATCCCATAAAACTTGTATCACTCCTTCAAAAATATCAATAACAATTGTTTAATGCAACAAATCAGTCCTACATTTAAATTGAATCAACTAAAAAGGTTTCTTTTATTTTATCAAAAAAAAAAAAAAAAAGGTTCCTATTTTTACAAATATAAGCACATCATCAAGTGAGAAGTTCCAAAGATTGTAAATCACGTCCCAATGTTCATAAATGGCCCAATATTATACTCTCTTCATCCTGGTCCTATTTAGAACAACCAATTTTTCAGAGAAACATCATTTAATGCATTGTCTTTTAAATAAAAAGATAAAAATTTCCAAAACTAACTTCATTAATTTAAACTTTTTTTTTTGCTAACATGAGTTTACAGAGCTCTTCGAGCACTTATTATTCCCCCAAGTATGTATAGTCCCCCCCTCCCACACACACCAAATAATTATTGTGAGGAGGTGGCCCTAAGATGCTGACTAGAAGTTTGGAACCCAGGAACCCATGAATCTCATGTGTTTATTGACTTTTCAAAGATGACTATATTTTGGGACATCCTAAATAAAATAAAGGACCAACAAAATGGGACAGGGAGGTGTTGGTCAATACAGAAGATAACAGGTATTTGAACAACAGGTGACACACACACACACAAACACATACACAAAAAATCTCTTAAACTAGCACAATCCTTGCCATACCATCAAACACAACTCAAGTAACGAGATATCCGTCTTTACATTTACATTACAGAAGTGTCTTTTGTTTCTATCAATGAATGCTAATCCCAGTAATTTAAGGACCCGAGGGAGGACACCCAATTCTTGAAAAGCATAAAAATCCCAAAAGGCAAGAGACGGACCAAGTAAGACCCCCTAATTGCTATTAGACATAACTAACCAAAAATTTTTTTTTTTTTCCCAAATACTGTAAAAATCAGAGTACAAAAGTCATGGGAAGTGCCAAGGACAAGAAAACTAAAAAATTTAGAGTTGACAAAAAGGTTGACAGAATCCTAAGTTCCTAACCAATTTCTAAGAACCCAAATAGCTCTTCTATTAGTTTTCCACATACACACCCAATCTCCTTATTGTATCCCACTCTCCAAGCAGGGGTGAAGAATACAAAGTCTGAGATCAAGATGGTTTAAGCAATGCTACTATGTAATGGCTAAGGATTCAATTGACATAAAATAGCACATACGTTGTTATATGGGTTCTCTTGCATCTAATAATGCTTTCTAAAATAATAATAATAATAATAAAAAAATAGCACATACATGTTTATATTAAACTAATGTTGAAGTACAAGTGGCGTTATTAAAAAAATTAAAATCAGGGGTGTAATTAAAAAGAGGTAATTTTTGAAGGGGAGTATATAGATTTAGCCCTTCTCTTTTTCAAGTGTAAAGCATAAATATGATGTAAATGGAGATGGAGAGTTCCTATATGAGTTGGAGTAGCAGGAGCATGTTTATGATCTTTATCCCAGCCAATGAGCTCTAGCTCAAATGACTCGAAAGGTAGACTGTGGCCCCGGATTCAAGAACTAAAGTGCTTAGTGCGCATACATAATTTACCAATCAAAAATATAAATTTTATATCCCATAGCGACAACATATTCAGTAGATCTCCTATCCCCTCATAGAAAATTGGTGACAAAAGACATGAAAAGCTTGAAAATTGATGGTAATAATCCTCCAATCATCTTGAGACACTTTTAAGCCGCATCGGGTATTCATAGACTCATAGCGAATCTTCATTCTTCACAGAATTAAATTATTGGTTAAGGACAAACTACAAAATCCAAAATACACTAATGGCAAGCTTCAAAACCAGTGCTACTTCCATATTGCTTAATCCCTTAACACACTTCCTTCATCCAATCTTCCATCACCAAAAATAATAAATAAAAAATTGTCAAGATGATTGGAATCCTTTCTTTTTAAAAATCATAGCAATCCTAAATTCATTTGTGCATTGAAAAAATAAATTAATTAATTAATAAATCAAGTATTGAACTTGTCTGATCTTTAAAGTAAAGTAATATACTAAAAAATTATAAAATTATAAATAAAAAATAATAATAATAGTAATTAAAAACTCACAAGACATTAAAATTACAGAGATACTAAAAACTAAAATAAATCAAGTAGTGGATGTAGCTGATCTTCAATTTAACATAAACCAACCTCAATGCACAAAATAGCGGCTTCTCTAACACCAGGATTGGAATCAGACAACATCTGCAAAATCTGAAAAAGAAAAAAGAAAAAATCTATAATTAATTTAAAAAAAAAACAAAATCACACTCTTCAAATTGTTGAAAATTGAACAATTATTCAGCAAAATGATGAAGTTACCGGAGGAAGAATAGCGCGCTGAAGAGGAAGCTCGGTGGAGGCGAAGAGCGCGATAGCCGAAGTGACGGTCCGAGCGAACTCTTCTCTCACTCTCCAGCTCTTGTGATTCCAGGCATAAGACCCCGCTCGCTCGACAATTATGGTCGGAGAAGAGACCTGCATGAGCGTGAGGAGGAACCGCCGGGCGGCGTCGCGGACGGGCTGTTTGGCGTCGCCGAGACGCTCGACGACGGAGGGGACGAGGGCGGTGTTGAAGTGGAGCTTGAAGTGGTCGCCGGAGAGGACGGCGGCGGAGTCCAGAGCTTGGAGCGCGCCTTGGGAGACTCTGAAGTTGTTGTCCTTGAGGAGATCTAAGCAGCAGTCGACTAGAGCAGTTACTTCCGAAGACGTTAGGGTTTTTCTAGAACTTTCTAGAACCGAGTGGAGGCGCTCCACTCCGGCCATTCTCTCTTTCGTGTCTTTCGCACGTGCGAGCTCTAATGCCTCCTCCATTTTTATTTTTATTTTTTTGGTTCTGGTTGGATCTGCTGTGTTTAGGGGTCAGATCTGGACGTGGTTTATAAATCAAGAGTGTTGGTGAGGGAGTGAGAGAGAGAAAGAGAGAGTGGAGGAGTTTGCCGCTAAATTAAGCGGAGAGAGAAAGATAGAGAGACAGAGACAGAAAGAGGAGAGAGAGAGAGAGAGAGAGAGTGAGAGTGAGAGTGAGAGTGAAGGTTGTTGTTGCTTTACTAAGATTGAGGGGGAAGAAGATGATGAGACTGATGTGGTTGGGGGCGGTGGTTGTGCAATTTGACACTTGTTTCTGTCTAATTTACCCAATATACCACTGTATCTGCCTCTGTCTGTTTTGTTTTCTTTTTAATTTTTTTATTTATTTCGAAATTTGAGGTTGTTTATTAAAATCCAATTGTTTAGGAAAAGAGTATTATTTATGCGGTTTGTTAAAGATACACCTGTAATTCTGAGCATGCGGATTCAAACTATTGCTAAATTCAAATTTTGAAAATTTTATCATTGAGTTACGTATGTATTCTTAATGTTCAAACAAATTTTTATGTTAATTAAATGCAATTATTTATTATTTGATTCATAAATTAAATTTTTTGCATTATATTAAACTATAAAATTTGAATTTAAACAACAATTAATGGCATGATTGTTGATCTTTGAAATTTTGCAACTATGAAAAATATAAAAAAATAATGTAAACCAATGGTGGATTATTGGATTAGTCAAAATTTATATTCAATTAAAAAATATTAAATGATGTAACATTATTTAAAATTACACCAGGTATGATTTGAATCTAACTCGTTATTTAATGCGTTATCTTTTATATTAGCTAAAATATTCAAGTTTTGTTTATAATTTCAACAATTTTGTTTATAATTTCAATCTCCAATAAGAAGATAGCATGCGACATTGTCATGTACATTACACATGACTCGCACTTAAATGATTGAATATAATCATAGACGTGTTAAATACACATGATAGGCACGCATCATATTTCTATTATGAATTGAAATGTAACACTACTACCAAATATGTAATTAAATTTTGTCCTTCATTTAAACTCTAGCAGGAAAAAAAAAATGATATTCACAATTTTTAAAAATTAAATGGTAAGTCTAGAAATTGATCTATTGACTTCTCAATGGGGACCATTTCCAGGAATATCTTAAAATGAAATAAAGAAACACAATTTGGGAAAAATAAATATTTTGACATTTTCTACTAGATTTTGTTTTTATCTTGGCCCTGTAATCCATTATTATTAGTGAGTGTTTGAATTCAAGTTTCCTCATTTTTGCGTTTTTTTTTTTTTTTTTTTTTTTTTTTGTCTTCAACACGTATGAACAGTAACTGCACTGTTCATGCATATAGATTCACCGTGCAAGAGACAAAGTGCACTATTCATACACTGTTCATGTGTTCCATGCCTTTATTCACACATTTAAAGATTATGTTGCTAAAGTATTTATAATTTTCAGTTTTTAGCAAAATAAATTATATCCAAATGGACCCTTAGTAATTTAATCCTCTGAGTGCCCTTCATATTTAACTACATCAAATACTAGATCTAAAATTTATTGTAATGTAAGAATTTTTCATTGTGGCACTTATAAAAATATATCATGAACTATCAGTTTACTAAAAAAAATAGATGATAGAGCCAATATAATAAATATATATATATATATATATATACCATAAATAGCCAGAGTAAAAAAAATTAAAATATTAAGGACGAAAATAAGAAAAATAACCTCAAATTTTAAAGGAGAAATGTACGTACTTATTTGTTAATATAATTTTGAAGAGGATGGTATTGTCTGGTGGGTTGTGTGGTGGCCCAGATGGTGATAGGCCTGGGTTTGTGGCTCCCAATTCCAAATTGGAGCGTGGTGGGGTCTTCTTTATTGTCAGGTAAATCTTTTTAATATGGAATTTTATTTAGAAAAATAGTAAGAGTAGTAGTTTATTTATGAGGTATTATTGGAAACTTTGAATACGGAATGAAGTGAAATGTGAAATGCTCTGTAATATAAATCGGTAAATGTAGTATAAAAAAATATTTAAAAAAAAATAAAGTTAAAGATTAATTTTTGTAATGTTTAAGGTAGTAATATAGCCAGTTAAAGAAACAATTAAAAGCAAAAAATAAGTAAACTTTCTTTATAATTAGATACTAGTGAATTTAATGGAATAAATTACTTAATTCAACAATACTATAGCTATTAATGCGTGCACAACATAATAATATGAGTTATTATTAACACATCCAACAAGGACAACAACAACAAAAAAATTCTCTAACTAATGCCGTAACTTTTTTTTTTCTTTTCTTTTTTTGAAAATACCAAATATTTTTAACACACACATAAAAGAAAAGAAAAAATTAACAATAATGTATATTAAAAAAAAACTAACTCTTAGATACACCGCAACTCTGTTAATTAATATAATCCGACACTTTTGTACAATGTAGGTAGGGTACAACATTACCAAATATTCAGAAGAAAACATTAATGAAGTAAAGCATGCATTTATATGGCTGTTGTACCACGCGCACTTGCATACGTAGTTGTCTCTAACCTTTAAGAAAACACAATGTTTATTAACTAACTGTATGAATTCTTCCCTTATTGTGTCCGTCTACCCCACCAAAAACCCACTAATAAGTAATAAGGGAGTCAATTCTATTACATTTGCTTTAAGAATTTTAAAACGTATAAAAATTTGAAGAGAAAAGAATGCAAAATTGAGTTTAGCTCTCTAACTTGAGTGATTTTTAGAAAACTTATCTAATTTTTTTTTTTTTTTAAGAATCGGAAAACTTATTTACTAAATTCAATAAAAACTCCAACTTCTTTTTAAAGAAGTTAAAGTGAACAACCAATATTTTTTTTGGTGTAGTTATCAAAAAAAATTTTTTTTTTTGGGTGTAATACTAATTTAATACCTAGGGTTTGTGCTAAATCTTGCTGAAAATAGTAATGTAAGTCAAGATGAGACAAAATTTATGATTTGGAAAAATTGATAAACTATTTAGAAATTTCACAATTATCGATTTAAAATAGTTTCAAAAAATTGACTGAAGACTCATCAAATTTTAGGGTCTTTTGGTTGGGGTGAAAAAATTGGGAAGGGATAGAAAAATAAGGGGAAGATATTTTAATTTTCTCTCATGGTATTTAGTTGGAGTAGTGGAATAATAGAGAGATAGAAAATTTTTTTATTTGACTAAAATGAAAAATGAAATGATAGAAAATGTATATTGTATAAATTTATGCCTATGCCCCTAGCATTAAGAAAATTAATAATAATATATAAGGAAATACTAAAAATAAATGAATATACATGATAGAGGGCAAAAAAATAATTTGCTGAATAGGAGACAAGCCAAATGGGTAATTTTCTATCAAATCCACTAATTTCCTCTCATTTTCTCCCCAAACTCGGGAGAAAACCATTTCACCCCAAATAGTGGACTCGGAAAACACACTCCTAGTCCCCACTATTTTCAGTGCCCTCTTCTATCTCCGACCAAACACACTTTTTTTCTCCTCTTTTTTCTTCTCCTATCTTTTGCGAGAGATGCTACGTCTACAACAATTTTACAACATTTTTACAACAAATCACAGGTGGTTAGTTGTTATTGGTTCAAATTTGAAACTAACACTAAGATTACTTTTTTGTCCCAACAATAACAACCAATAACAACCTGCCACTTAGGAAATGTTGTAAAAATGTTGTAGAGATAGCATTTCTCATCTTTTGCTCTCCATTTTTCTCCTCAACCAAATAGACCAAATAATAATAATAATAATAATAATAATAATAAATAATCAACCATAACGAGAAGGTGGTTAGCAACAAGGGCATTTCTACGAATTTGTATGCCCTTAACTTTCTGTCCTTGCCTCAAATCAATTTGTATGACAAGACATTAGCACCCAAAAAAAGGAAAAGAAGAAATGTCACCAAATCTAAGACCTTTACAATGAATAATAACATTCAATAGAGCATTGTTTTAACTTTTAACTTTTAACACATACTCTAGTCAAAGAAATTTAACTTTCATTATAATAATCTCATTCCCATTAAGGCGTCATTTAAAATTTCTACTTATCTTCTTTTAAGCCTTATTCATGTCTTTATTTATACCCTCAACTCTCAAATCGTATGATTTATGTTATCAACTATTATGTTAGTCGGCTTACATTAATAAAGTTCCGGTTTTTCCCCCTCAAAAAAAATAAATAAACAAATAAACTATTACAAGTTTACAACTTGCCGTTTACTCACCCAAAAAGAATGTTGTTGTATTAGACAGAAAATTGATATTGTTGTAATAGTCGATTATATAAATTGCAAGTTTTGAATTTTGAGGGACCAATATAGAAGTAATCCAAATTTAGAGAGTGTAAAATGTATTTTAGCTGAAAAATCAATACACTCGCTTAAGAAAATCTGTTGTGCACTAAATTTGAGCAGACCATGTTTATTGTATGGTACTTATTTTTACTTTTATATGTATATTTAGGGGTATTTGCAATGCAGTTTTGGGCCATTTTAACATCGCACTTTGTGGTGCGGTTTAGCCAAAACCAAAACCGCCCCGCAACTCATTTTTGCGGTCACATATACGGTTAGGTGTGGTTTAGAATTTAGCCAAAACCCTAACTACACGGCACCTTATTTTTGTTATCACATATGAAGTGTGGTGTATAAGATGATATTTGAAACTGGTATATTTTTCAAATTTTGAGCTTTTCCTACCCAGCCCAACCTAAAACTGATTTTTCCTTTGTTTTAGGCCAAGTTTTAAATTATTGAGTTAATTTTTCTTTATTTTGGGATAGCTTTCCTAATCAACACTTACTAGGATTATTAAGCTTTTTTCTTTTTTGAAAACTAGGGCTATTAAACTATTAATAATATATTTAATATTAAAAAATAAATATATTAATATATAGAGAGGGTGTGGTATAGTGTGGTTTATGCAGTTTTCTTGTTATAAAAACTACAAATTGCACTGTACCATGCTGTGCGATGCACTGTTACTTGCAATGCAATGTGGTTATGCCATTTGTGGGCGGTTTTGGTGCAATTTTTACAATTTGTGCAATTTGGTGAACACTCCTAATTACAAGTTTCAAGGAAAAAAAAAAAAATATATATATATATATATATATTTTTTTTGTAAATTCCAAAGTACACTTTTAAAGTTTAGAGTTACTTGAATTTTATATCTTGAAGTTTGAGAAATTGGATTTTACACCCTTGAAGTTTGTTTCTATTAGCAAAACTCCACCATTCATTAAGTGATCCTATATTGTGCTGATGTGTATTTTTTTCCTAATACCAAATTAGCCTCTCAAAACAACGTTGTTTTGGAAGCACCGGCACTACTCTTTGTTTTAAGTGAAACAATGTCGTTTTGGGAGGCTAATTTGGCACAAACAAATAAATAAAAAATAAATCACATCAGCACGCCAACGTATCACTTATCAACCATAACTAACAAAAGATGAAGTTTTGTCGACGGAATCAAACTTCAAGGTGTAAAATTTAATAAACCCCAAACTTTAAGAGTGCACTCTGTAATTTATCATTTTTTTTTTAATCTGCTTCCAAGTAGTTATGACACATGATGTCTTTTCATGTGAAGTGTGAAAACTGTTGAATTTCATTATTTTGGATATTTTTGGTGGATGCTCAATTTGCTAAATGTCCAGTAACTCAAGGTGACCTCCGTCTCCATGCTAACAACTAACATCCAAGCCAACTCCATGCTAACAAGTAACATCCAAGCCGACTTAGTGGGTTTAAGGTTATGATCAACATTTTAACAAGCGTAAAATACTATTTTGGTTTTTAAATTTTTCCAAAAATTTGTTTTTCGTTTTTATATTTTGTAAAAAAATTATTTTTTAAAGACAAAAATAGGGATGGAAATTTTTTTTAATAGTTTAGGGGATGAAAAACAAATTTTTGATAAAATTTAAGAAGAGTAAAACATTTTCAATAGTTTAGTGGTAAAAAATGAACTTTTCAATAGTTCAAGGATGAAAAACAAGCTTTTTAAATATTGGAGATGAAAAAAAAAAAACTTTTTATAAAGTTTAAGGACCAAAACAGTATTTAACCATTTTAACAATCTAGTTACTTTTGTTAAGACTAGATATCAAATAGCCCAAAAAGATCACAGTTATTGCATTATAATTAATAATAAGAGAAAATTTAACAGATGCCCTAAGTGTATTGATTTAGGAAATATTTTTAGAAACTCTTTATGAGAAAATAAAAAAATAATTAATTGTTTTGACAAAATTTTTATATTTTCTATGAAAGTAATATCAAATCTTTCATTTTATTAACCTTTACTCTAAGTTCATCTATTAACATAACCTTTATAATAAATGTCCTTTTTGGATGTAGTTTTTTATCAATAGACAAACCATTTGGTTTGAGAAATGATATGTCTACAACATTTTTACAATATTTTTACAATAAATTCTAAGTGGCAGGTTGTTACTGGTTGTTATTGTTGGGGCAAAAAAGTAATCTTAGTGTTAGTTTCAAATTTAAACCAATAACAATTAACCACCTGTGATTTGTTGTAAAAATATTGTAAAATTGTTGTAGACGTAGCATCTCTCTCGTTTGGTTTTGTAGATCAGCTTGTTCTACTTACTCTCTCTCTCTCTCTCTCTTCTTTTTTTTCTTTTTCTTTTTCTTTTTCTTTTTTTGGGTAATCTTCTAAGCATAGAGGATCAGAATTTGCTTTACACGAGTTCCACATTTAATTCCTACTCTTAGTCCTATTGAAGTCTTTGAACAACATCAAATTTCAGGTGATGATAGTGAATTATAATTCGAGCCTTTAAGCAATGGACTTCTAAGAATCTTAATAATTAATTAATCGAATTCGTTTAGTGTAAATTAAAGGAATAAAATATACTATCTTTTTCTTTTTCTTTTTTTTTGAGAAACAAGAAATAAAATATGCTTTTTTTGGAGGGAAAGGAATAAAAAACACTTTAAGTTTTTTTTTTTTTTTTTTTTGGATAGGAAAATATGCTTAAGTTGATAAAGCGTTATATATACTCATATATAGCCTTTGTCAGAAATGAATGCCCAAAATTGAAAATTGACCCATTTTCTTGATTTGAGAATTAATTTTATTTAGATAATAGTCTCAAATCTCAATAGACAGTGTTTCTCATGGAGTTTCTTTCTTTAAGATTGCGATAATTATAGTGTTTCAGACTTCAGTATTTGACTTTCCCCCCTTATTTAAATGATGGTGCATGTATTTTTCTTTTCTTTTTTAATTTTAGTACAAATCTGTTTGACACGACACCTTTGGATACTTAGAGCCCGTTTAGTAGAAAAATTTGAGTAATATTATTTGTAATTTTTTGAAATATGTGTAAGTGACAAAGTGTGTGAAAATATGTGTAATATTATTTAACAACTAAAAATGAGTTGTTTAACAACTCTACCAAACAGGCCTTATTATTGGGACCCAAAGTTAAAACTTCAAGACCTTTAAATTCAGATTATCAAAAAAAGGGAAAAAAAGAAAAGAAAAAAAAGACCTTCAAATTCAGATTTTTCACCGTATTGTCTAGCTCTAAAAGATTGTTTAAGTTTTTTTTTAATAATTTTTTTTTGTTTGTGTTTGGGTGTGTATTTTTTTCCTTGGTTATTTAGTAAAAAGAATATTAAACATATAATTGAATAATAAATATTAGCCTCATCATATGCGTTTTGAATGTGCTATGAGGCTTTTTTTTTTTTTTTTTAATGTAACATGTGTAGTTTTTTTTTTTTTTTCCTGAATATGGGGATTTAAAAGAATTTTGTGTTCCATTTTGATAAATGATTGAGTGAAATGTATTAAAAACAACTATTTTATTTCTTTTAAAGAGAAAAAAAAAATTAGTTAACACTAAACATACATTGCTTTATTTTAAAATTTTAGTATGTGAAGAAATTTAGTTACAAAATTAGTTGTAACTTAAGGTTACAACCTTATTTAATAAAATAAATATTGCTACATATTTTGAAAATCTAACCGTTGAATTACATGTTCTTTACGCTCTTAATACACATGTCAAATTTTATGTTAATCGAATATTATTTACTATGTGATCTATAAGCTTATATTTTATATATAATTTTAAACTACAAAAACTTGTAATTTAAACAATTTATTGATAACATAATTATTGATCTTTAATTTTTTATAAATTTGGCAAGTATAAAGGATATAAGAAAAAAAATGTAATCCAATAGTGGATTTGTCAAAATTTACCTCCAATAAAAAGATATTGAGTAAGATTGTAGTCTTACGCTACAACTAATTTTATAACTAAACTTTGTCCATTTGTTATTCTTAAATGCTAATTTTTTTTTCATACTTTTACTCTCCCAAAGATAAAATTATGGTTTTGTCTCCTGCCTTAGTTTCAAAAAGTTACACTTAAAGTTATCTGTTTCCTACATTGTGCGGTATCTCCTTTAAAACTATAGTAATACTAGGACACGATATTTGATACAATTGTTGACATAGCTTTTGGTAATCAAAGAGGTGTACTTTTGTGTTAGATCTCCTTTCCCTCTTCCCTGTGTGTGTGTGTGTTTGTTTCTAAAAAAAAAAAAAAAAAAAGTAATTGTCTCACATTGTTTAAGGGAGTGTATTGTGTGTAGTATAACTTACCTAATTCTCCCTTAAAAGTTATCATGACTTTTGAGTAGAGTTGTGGTGTGCTTTTGTGTTAGAATCCATTTCCCTCTCACCTGTGTGTGTGTGTGTGTTTGTTTCTCAAAAAAAAGAATGGGTAATTGTCTCACATTACTTAAGAGAGTGTATTGTGTGTAGTATAACTTGCCACACCCTCCCTTAAAAGTTATTATGGCTTTTGAATGGAGTTGTGGTGTGCCTTTATGTTAGAACCTTTTTTCCTCTCCCCTATGTGTGTGTGTGTGTGTTTGTTTCTTAAAAAAAATAAATAAATAATTTTTTTCATGTGTCCATCACTAATACCATTTTTATTATATACCAATTAAAACAAACTATATCCCATAAGAATAAAAATAAATTACATTTTACCCTCCTAAATTATACTTCATTTTACATTTACCCCCTAGATAATGAAAAATACACACTTACTACCTTAAACTATTACCCGCGTAACACTTGACTCTCCTAAACTATTAGAGTACACACAGGGGCGGCGTTATCTTAAGGTTAGGGGGTTCAAATGAACCCACTGACTTGCCACGTAACACTAGCCTCCCCTAAGCTATTAGAGTGTACACAGGGGCGGTGTTACGTTAAGCTATATATATTTATATATATATATATATATAATTTTTAATAATTTTTTTAGCCTTTAAAATAAAATTTTGAACCCCTTGACCTTAAATTTTGTTTAAACTCAGCTGATATAAGTTTGAATATGATCATCTTATCTTAATGCTACTTTCATAATATTTTCACAATAATTTAACAATAAATGTTAAGTAGCTAGTTATAACTAGTTTTTATCAGGACCCACAATTAACATCGCTTTTTTCCTACCTTTAACAACTTGCCTCCTAGGTTTTATTGTGAAAATGTTGTGTCAATAGTACTACTCTTAAAATATTTAATTTTATAAGAAAGAAATTTTTGCTCATTCGTTAAAAAAAAAAAACTTATTTTTTTAGGACTTTGGCTTACTTTTCCATTAATAGCATAATAAAGTTGTTTTTCTTGCACTTTTCTTCTTTATTAACAAAAAAAAGTACTTCACTGTTACAACCAATAGATCTATATCTATATCTGTGATTATTTCCTTGTTCTCTCTATCTTTCTTTTTTCCTTTTATGTTTTCTTAGTTTTTCTCTCTTTTTTATCTCCAATTCCAAGAAGTCTTTTAGTGCTTGCTCCAATTCCAAGAGACTGACCACATGTATAGTTAGGAAGTCATACACTTTAAAAGTAAAAACTTATATCAATTACTATTTATTTTTTCTTAGTTTCACATTTTCCATTAGTTCAACTCCGAGAGACTGACCACGTGTATGATTAGTTTTTAAATTATATTTATTTATGCATTCAATGGTTATTGTCTTACCGATATTTATACTAAATTATATTTAGAATACTTTTTTAGATTATTGTATAATGTATGTAATATAGAAGTTGTACATATAAAAAAATTAATTATTTTATTTTTTTACTTGTCCCCATGAAAAATTCCTAGCTTTACCCTTGTTGACCCCTCTAAAAAAAATCTTGGAGCCGCCACTGAGTGCACACTTATTCCTCTAAACTATTACCCATATAACTTTTTGTCCCTTGTCCAATGGGTAATAATTTAGGAAAGTATATGTGCATTCTCATAGTTTAGGGGGTAAGTGTAAAAATGACATAATTTAAGGGGTTAAAGTATTTATCTTTAAAGTTTAGGAGAAATATTAACAAATGCCCTCTAAGGGCATTGGTTTATAAACTATTTTTAGAAATATTTTATGAGAAAATGATGGAACAATTAATTTTGTAAACAGCTTTTTATATTTCTCATAAAAGTTTGTTAAACCTTTCCTAACATAATTTATTAACAATTACCATAAGGACGGCCATTAACATGACTTTTCTTTTTTTTGGTGACACTACTCTACTGAAAACAGATTCAATGAATGTAGGCGGGGACTAGAACATACATGAATAAAATATGTAGGAGAAGATTCATAATAATAATTTAATTAACAAACTACAAAGCCAAGCGTTTTGTGGCTTGACTGGCACATCTTAATCTTTTCAATAAAGATGCGTATAGTTTAAAGTTCCCTCTCCCAACTATCAAATTATTAACCAAAAAAAAAAAAAATGCCATAAGGATAATATATAAATCAAGTGATAATTCTAGCCACTATTTTTGATAAATTATGTGTTTCTTTGTTTCTATCAATCTTCTTTACTCGCATATGTTCAGAACATCTCTCTCTCTCTCATGGGCTCCACATATTGTTTCTTCCATTTGCATAATTTTGTCTTCCTAAAGTCTGATTGTGATCTACTTATTTTGCTGAAACTGAAATTTTTTTATTAAAAATACTGTAGATAAAGGTAAAAGTTAGCTAAAATAGTACAGTTGGATCCATGAATAGTATTAAAAAGTGCAGTATGGCATGAATAGTAGTAAAAATAAGTTGAATAGTAAAATAAGTTAGCAAAAAATAAGCTATCCAAAAGCAACCTAAGTATTGAAGAATTTTCCCTTTCTTTTAGCCTCATAATCAATGAAGTTTCATTTTGAAGTATTCATTAATTGCCACTGGACCATCAATATAATTAGCAGAAGGTTTAAGGTTCAACACCTTAATGATAAGAGTAGTGAATTTATAGATATAGATTCATACTTTCTATTAGCATTCGTACCACAATGCTTTTCCCAGTATTGCTATTTAATATAGTGATTTCATCTAAAATATTCTGTCAGTATTCCAATACTTTTCTAAAAGGCTTTGCTGTTCTTTATTCCAAAATCACGTTAAAGCCAAGATTCAGTCATGTGTGAATATCACGCATTACCTTAATTTTTTGTTTTATAATAAAGCAGTATATCAGATTGTCATATTTTCTATTTGATGCAAGAAGGAATGCTTTGCCTATCAAATTGGCGTGTATTTATCTTTGTTACATTAATCAGCCCTCCTTTCAATTTCTTTTTTCCAGAATTGAGAAGCTGAGATGGAAAAATTTTCTGGTTTTGCTCAATTTGTTTTAGCTTGCTTTACTCTGAAATGGGGACGGGCCTTGTCTCATCCCACTCCGCTTTGAGTGTGCGTATATATATAATTTAATTTTTAATATGAATCTTATTTATACATTTTATATTACTATATTTTAAACATAATTGTTAATTCTTTCTCAACGCTCTCATTGCGTTTGTCTCATTTCTCTATAATCTCTATCAAATCAAGGATAAAAGTAGAACCATCTAATTAGGGATGCGTCTTGACTTACCATGCTCTCGTCTTACCCCCTAGCCTTCTTTTGCTTTCTGAAAATACAATTATAGTTTTTACCCTTTCAGATAGTCTTAGATATATCCGCCACTGTAATGGATGAAGATTGATATGGAGCAGGACCACTATTTCTTGGGATATTGAAACAATGGTCCATAAATAAAATGATGGCATAGGCATGGTCTCCAAAATGAACAATGACAACAAGCTCTAGCTACCAGAAATTAAAAACAGATTGTTTGTTCACGGGTCGTTGAGGTAATGATAGATTCATAATAAAATGTTTGTTAATTGGGTTTTGGATGGGATAAGTTCCCAATGGGAGATGATTGGCAATGCACGACGAGGGAAAAAGGCTAACTTCATGACAAAGCCAACTCAACAACTACTTTTGGACATAGCTCAAGGAAAAAAAGTTGTCCACTTTCTCTCTTTTTTAAAAAAAATCAATAAATCATGTTAGGTTTTTGCTAATACCATAAGATATAATTAAGTGGGTTTTGCCATTTTGTTGTGAATAGTTTGACCTTTACAGCTTGGCTGATCAGGTTTGTTGGGAATACATGCGCATCTAAGCACAAGGGCAATTCTTAGCAACCCCAACACTATACACTTCATTTTTCTATAGTTTATAAATGAATGGAATGAAACGAGTTAATCTAAAGAAATATAGAAATGAATGGAATGAGTGTTAAGTTTTTTCTTAAAAAAAAAAAAGGAAAACTCTTTTTTTTTTTTAAATTTTTTATAAGAGAAATGCTATATTCACAACATTTTTATAACATTTTCACAATAAATTAAATCTTAAGTGACAAGTTGTTATGAGTGGTAAAAAGTAATTTTAGTTGTGGATTCAAATTATAACCATTAACAACTTATTACCTATAATTTGTTATGAAAATGTTGTGAATGTAGCACTTCTCATTTTTCAATAAATGATTGAATGTATAGAAGTATTTTAGGAATTTTTAGTAAAAATGTCATTAAACTTAATTACATTCCCTCATATTCTTCCTAATTTTTGCATGGAAATTTAATGTTTTGAGAAACTAGAAAGAAATGAGTATTTCTACCTACTTATTCTATTATCTCTCACTTAAACTTCCAAACAACGTAATAGAAAGCAAATGAATGAAATAAATATTCCAAAATAATTCATTTCATTCCATTCTTTTTCCTCCTCTCTAACAGAGTGTTAAGGTTTGCGTGTTATTGTTTTCATAGATTAGAATATCAATTATAAATATATTTTTTTACTATTGATAATTCGATATTTGCAAACATGTTTTCATAAATATAAGCTTAGTTAAATAAATCTTAGTAAAGATAAAGTCTCTCATTGTTGTTGAACAATTAATAGGCCTAAAATTGAATGTTGTTGAACAATGAACCTAAAATCGAATGGCTCACATTACATTAGGAGGAGAGAGGATTTAAAGAAAGGAAAATTAGACTAAAACACCAATCGGTTTTTGGTGTAGGCAGAGATTGAACTCCAGATCTTTTATTAAATTATCAGAGACTTTATCAGTTGAGCTAACTGAAACCCACGAGAGAGGCTTTCAATTAAAAAAAAAAAAAAAAACAGTTGTGAGAGTGATGCCTTTATTTTAGTACCATTCTTCATGGACAAGTCAGCTTTTTCATTGTATCACAACCCCATCCTGTCCAACTTCTTAAAGATGGGATGTCTTTATCACCTTTTTCGTTCCTCATAACTATGATGGAAACGACTCTCTTCCTCCGTATGATGCACAAGTTATTAAAGTACCCACACACTTCTCTCTCTAAAATACACACACACACACACACACACACACACACACACACACACACAACAGGGTGGTTCATTACTTATTGAGACTTTGAGAGTCTGCACTATACAGACCATGAAGCTTGTAACAGTAACACTTTTCTCAAAAAAAAAAAAAAAAAAGATAAAAAACTTGTAACAGCAACACGTGTGGGCATTCTTTTTCATGCACGAGCCGTCATTGAGAATAATAGTTACTATCTTATCAATAAATCAAATGAACCAACAAATTTCACCAATATTTTTCACAACTATTAAGTTGGCAGATTGTACTTGGTATACAATATAAATAATGTCAGTGGTAATCTCATAAATCAAATAACCCCACAAATTTTGCCAATATTTTCCACAATTATTAAGTTGGCAGATTGTACTTGGTATACCATACAAATAATCTCATATAAACGTGATATTTTACCATCACAATCTGCAACCTTAAAAAGTTTTGGAAAAAATTGTGTATTTTGTTGTGTTTGTAACATTGTTATTATCTTATTGGCAGCCATTTGAATTCCTATTTTGTTTCATTTTCAGTGACATGGGTGACCCATGTCTCTAGACATAATAAAACCTCCCTGTTTTAATGGGATATCCAAACAAGGGTGAAGTTGAAAAAGAACTGAAAATCTTAGATACGTAGAAAAAAGCAATTATTAGAACCACCTGTCCAAAACATTGGCCTACTGTCATCGCATGATTTATATCGAATAATGGTGTCTGTTTTCTTCTATACAAGCGAATCCATGCCTAGGCCTTGAGAGCAATATTTCGTTTTCACTTAATAAATCCCTGCATCTCCCTCTGTGGAGCTTGATTTGGTATGTAAGAAAATACACGGCAGAGCAGCATTCAGATTAAATAGAAACCCAGATGCAAACTCAAGTCGCACTCCTCTACCCATTTTTCTTTCATCAAAAAAAATAGAAACCCCAAAAAATGGGCCAATCAGGATTTTGAACCCATAAGTGTTCTGTGTTCCCTTGGGAAGTAGACAGTAGAACCATCATCCAAAGATAAAAGACAGCAAGCGGAAAGACAGAAATAATAAAATCCTGCTGGACACTAGGGGTTGAAAACATAATCAAAGAGCAAAATCTCGGCCCCACATATTTTGTGATGGAGGGCCCTAAGATCTTATAAAGTTTAACTATCATTGTGCTTCACAAAAGTTATATATTCCAATTGGCAAGACATGTATAAGAAAATTACAACATGAATATAATGAGTCATGCAAGCCAAAGAAATTAAATATGGTTACAACAGACTGATGAATCTAATACAGGCTATACAGCTCAAATCAAATTAATGTATACACCAGAATTGTTGAGCAGTGAACAACCATAACCTATTACAAACTATGAAGGGAAAAAGCCTTATGCATTACACAAAAAATTACATTCAAAATGCTTGCATAATTTCAATGCACTGATCACAAACTCAGGAAACAGCTATGTGCAGTCCCATATATATTGGTTGGGTAAAAACAGAAGAAAGCATTAACATCTAGGGATCATCATCATAAGGTGCATCTGCGGCTGATCGTCTTGGAAGAATTACGATGGGCCTTCCATTACATTCAATTCCATTAAGCATGGAAGCTTGAGCCAACTGATAGTCCAAAGTATTTTCCGTCAAGTCCAAACGCTCAAGATTACCTAAATCACAAGCAGAATATAGTAAAACTCTCCAAATGTTCCTGATGGGAGGAATTCATATGGGCACACTAACCCCCCACCCCCCCCCCCCCCCTTTTATTTTTTTATTTTTATGTAGTAGCCTATTATTGTTGTTTGATTAAAAATATATTAGTCTTAGCATAAGCAAAATCAGCGAAAAAAATGGTTCAATTATGTATTAAATAGCATTCCAAATTAATAATATGTTTAGCTTTATCTAGCATTTGAAATTTCTAGAGTTGCATTGTCTTTATCAAATTGAAAAAAGATGATATCTGCTCCTTTACACTGGCATGTTGTTTAATGGGATTAAAGATACAAGTACAACAATACTATCAAGATTGCAATTATAGATGCAACTCAAATGATACTCTCTCTTGGCTCCATCAAAGTAAGGTTGAGTGAGGGTTTTTCCTCAGATAGTGTACTGAATCTCTACGTGAAGAAGAACAGAGTAAATAGAACATTGATTGCATCTTGGCAACTCCAAATGCAGTTAGTCTTAAGTGCATGATTTACGTCAACAAAATACAAATGATAGAATTTAATCAATTTCATATTCTGGAATTCTCTAGTAATGTCAGTACAAAAAGAAAGAAACAAGCTGCACTTATAATTTAGTGAATATTCAAATATATATTTGAAAATTTACTATAATAAAAAAGCTATCCATTCAAAAATTACTAAGAGTTTCAAATAATTACCTTTTGCAACTTTCAGTGCCGCACGGATTATGCTTAAGGATTCTACAGGCATAAAATTATATGCTGCATTAACTTCACCAAGTTTGGGAGCCAATGACATAAGTTTTGAAAAAAACTTGGCAGTTTCAATCCCACCATGGTTTTTGCTGTATGAAATTCATTAAAATATTAGTTACCATATTTTTTTTAATAAGTAAAAAATATTAGTTACCATAGCAACCAAAAAAAATTACAAAGAACATATATAAGCATCAATTCGAACCTTATGTTAATCTTGACTAGCTTCAACTCCTTCGTCATGCCTTCTTGTAGCACCTGAAAACCAGTTGAACCCAGTCCAATACCTCCAATATTCAGTACTTCAATGGATGTCTGCAAAAATTTTCCCAAATCTACAGCTACCTGGCTGGAAGACAGTACAAATAATCTCAACATATTTGAAAAAAAAAAAGATGAGGTAAAGTGTAATTTCTATGCCAGTGTCAACCAGACAAACCTGCCAAGGCAATTATCAGCAAGAGATAGTGACTTTAGTGGTCCTTTAAAGGTTGAAAGGGTATTTAGAAGTTGGGTTACTCCATTGCAAGAAAGGTCACAACTCTCCAAATTCAAATCAGCCAAGGAGGAGCATCTTTCAGTTGCTTCAACAAAATAGGGGATTAAACTCCTGCAAGTTCAAAGATAGTGTGTGAAAACAAATGCCTATTCACTACTGCATCGAAAAACACATATGGAGAATGGAAATTCAACTCACCTGATTCCTTCATCCTCAATGGAATTGTCACTTATATCCAGGCCCTCCAAGTTAGGCATATGAACTAATGCATATCTTAGACTTTCAGCATCATCTTTGCGTAGATTGTTACCCCTAAAATCAGATTAGTAAGCTCTCTTTGCATGGAAGACTATTTGGAACTCACTACAACATTATAAGCATTGATTTGTGGTAGTTCATATCCTCTAAGAGACTAGGCACAAACCCAGGGGTACAATTTACAATTTCCAAGATACCACAACTGCCATGAATTGATCCTAGGGAATAATAATTTTGCATATAAGACATAACTTTGCTCGTGTGGTACCTCAGGTTGAGAACACGTAAAGATTGCAAGGACTTGCCAATTCCTAAGGATGATAAGGGTCCACCAGAGGATCTTTTGTTAAAATCAGAAAGCCATCCAGATATCTGCAAAGTGTTTATGAAGCTTTATGTTGGTTTAAAGTAAAAGATACAAAGTATACATATATATATTTTTCTTCTTCTTTTCTTTGGTTAATCAAATACACAGTATATAAATTATCTAAAAAAAAATGCAAGACTCACATTGTTTTCTGAAAGATCAAGGATGGATATGCTAGATGAAACATCAAGAATGGTATTAAAGACCATTTTTGCAAAATTTCGACCCAGCTGGTTGTCACAGAATTTTAATGAACACAAGGACCTGATAGTAAAATAACAGGGACTTCAGGGCATATACCATTGGAAATGTTGGAGTCCTTAAGTACACATACAGTTAAAAAAGCTTAAAGCTTCATCTGAATTCTTCTTTAAGTGGCAGATAATTAAACATTTAAGTTTTGTAATAGTATTATATGCTTAGATACTTCAGAGTCTCAGACTTCATCTTAAATGAGATTAAATGTTTAGGTAAGTAATTAATATTTGCATTCTTCCGTGCAGGTATAATATGATTTTGCAATATTGGTCAAACTAGATCTCTTTTTTTAAAGAAAAATTGAAAGCAATAAACATATAGCTGTGCCAGAATGAAATGTGTGATGCATTACAGATAACTAGGCCTTGACAAAGTTTGCCTAATGAGATTAGATCCCAAGCTCTCTGAAAATCCAAGAAGAAAGCCCAATAAGTATCAGTACAAAAGTCCAGGCATTGAAACTCCATCAACTCACAAGGGTACTGCAAAATTGATTGTATGCTTTCTATTGCACCCAACTCAGAAGTGGATAAAGATTGTTGCTGTTATCTAATCTGAGATATGGAGTCTCACCTAGAACTGACTTCTCTGCCTGAGACAGTCTGCCACATTGATTTTATCCCATTTTCAAACACCTATTTCATTGAGTACCATTTGATTTGAACTAGGGTTTTCTGGTATCATAGATCACTTGATTGCAACTTCTTTGAAAAGTTTGCAAATCTTAAGAGATGGGATTTCCTTACAAGCAGATCAAACTCTACATCTTCAACATTATTGGTCCAAAATAAGAGAGTATGAACTGCTATGCCAACATAAGTGCACCACAAAATACAGAGGAACAATGTATTGTAATTGAAAAAGAAAATAGTGGAATTAAAAAAAAAAAAAAAAAAAAAAAGAAAAAAAAAAGGAAGGAGAAGTTAGCAAAATAAAACAAGTGGCAGTCAAAAGGATTTCCACTACTCATGGTTGGCCATGGGAAAAGGACAAATTGCTTCTAAAAGATGTCAACCCCATATACCCCTTGAAGCACCACATTGTAATAAAAAGGAAACATAATTAGAATACAGCAGACAGCAGTTTTTGTAGTTACAATCTACAGGTTTGTGAGTTCATAAGCATGTTAAGCAACCCAGTCAATCACAGATAACATATACATACAAGTTGATAAAAGTAAACCATTAATAGAATGGATGTACCTTCCCGATGATAAAAATGATGAAAGTCCAATGGGTAATGAAAAAAGGTTGTGTTCAAGAAAGCTAGATGTATTGATGGAGAAGTGCTGTATCCCATGGGTTTGCATACTCTGTACGAGTAAAGAACCACAAATTGCGTTGATAAAATTTGGGGAAAGCTTGCAGTGAATGAATTCAAGTGATGTTAACGTTTCACTGTTCTGGTTCAGAAGTTTGCATAACCCATCAATCTGAAAAACGGTGCATGGAAAATTATTGTATTAGCAATTGGAAGGAAGCCTTTAGTATTCATATGAACCAAAATATTTTTTAATGAATCTAGCACTGGTAACAAATTCCAAAACATTTTCCTAGAAGATGCTTCAGCAGAATCACACCATATGAAGATAAAAATTTTCTACTTTCATTCCATGGTGCATACTGAATGTATTTTGTTAAGGAGTTGCCAACTTAGTCAATATTTCATCAGTCCCCCCCGAATAGAATAATGGAAAAGGGGCAAATTGTTATCTTCAGGTCCACAAAGAATCTCACATGCAGTTTAACTTAGACTACACCCTTCAAAAATTTTATTGATGATTAGATTTTCTTGTAAATTCCGTTCATATTTTCTTTGACAATGCTCTGTCCTAAGTAAATTATTTGAACACTCATATTGTTCAGTGAAAGCTGATATGATTTTTCCTTGAAGTGGTATCCTATAGGACCATTAATCAGTCTTCTAAGTTACATGACACTGAAACACTAAGGCCCTGTTTGGTAGAGTAGCTAAACAACATATTTTCAGTTTTTAAACAACATTACACACATTTTCACGCACTTTTTCACCACATGTATTTCAAAAAACTACAAACAACATTACTCAAACTCCTCTACCAAACGGGCCCTAAAACTCCCTATCTTTTATTTTTCTTGTGATCTCCAAGTATGGGATGATACGTACAGTCCATGTTATGGAAACAGTCATTTTCTTGACACTTTTAGTCAGTTTTCTAAACAAACAGGGAAATGGATAGAATTATGCATGCATTTTCATGAAAATGCTTGTTGAAAGTGATGAATCCTTGTTATAAGATGAGGCAATCAAATAGGTGAGATTTTTATTTTGGTGGGGGTGGGGGAGTGGGGAGTGGGGAGAGGGAAGACAAAAGAGAGAAGAAATTAGCCAGAGACTTGAAATGAAAAAACTACCTTATCCCTAATCAGTTGCCTAGGAACATGCATGACTCAATGTTGCTTGGAAAAATATTTGGTGACCTAGGAAGTCTAATCAAGATAGAAAAAAAATACTAATTAAGGAAAAAAAGTTGCTAACAATTTTTTTATTGGTAAGTTATGCATGCACCTAGTTGGTTTTGAACTCACAACCTCACTTTCCACCTAGCATTTGAAAGCCAAGGAGGTGCTAGTTGAGCTAAAGCACATTGGCTGTTAATAACTTATTCTATTTCTCTGTTGTGTTTGCTTCAATTGGTCCTTTCGTATGCATGTAAACAGTTTCATCTCTTTACCAATGAAGTTATTCGTCTCACAAATCAAAGGAGCACAAGTGTCTTATAAACTTAAGAATACTTGGAAAAACAATTGAACATACATGCTCTTTGGATCTGATCCACCTTAGCACCAAGCTCTTTAACTTGCCAGTTCTCAATAAATGCTGCAAGAGAATAATATTAGAGGAAGAAAAAGCGACAACATATGTCAAGCTATTATGTTAGCACTAGCAGATGTGCATGGATGCACATGTGCACGCACTCTCAGAGTCAATTAGATCCAATTCTTATGCCACCAGCAATATACCTTATAACATAGTCTGTAAGACAGTTCATAGCCCCTCCATACAGAAAAAAAATGTGCTAGTAAAAATTTATTTTTTTAATTTTTAAATAAGGTGAGTGCAGGCTTTTTTTTTTAATGGAAAAGTGAATGCAGTTTTAAGAGAAGCAAAATAGAACCCAATCTTTTATTATTGTTTTCATTAAGAAGGGATTCAAAACATGCATATAATCTAAAACCAAATGAAACAGGGCACAAAAACATATTTAGATACTAAAGGCCAACTCATCAAGTAACTGACATCTTCTACTATGAAATGAATAACATACACAAGTTTCTGCAGTGCAAAGTATGTGTTGAAGTCTCAGACATCTGCACAAAGAAACAAACATCATGTAACAACCTAAACAATCCTTATAACTCAAAAAATCAACAAAGAAAGAATAACAGACGTTTATTTTAATTTTTCTAAGTACTAAAAATTAAAAAATTTTATTAAAAGGAGGAGAGACCACATGTACACTTGGATGAATAGAAAAAGGCCCCCCAAAAATTTTAGAAGCATTTTTAGCCAATCTATAAAATCTAAAGGACAAGAAACATGGATGCAGCCAAAACCAAGCATCCATTTATACCATGATCTAAGAATTAAAGACTTAAGCTTAGAAAAACATTAATGATATAAAAACTTTAGAGACTTCATTTTAGCGCATTTGCAAGAAACCTAGATGATGCAAAGTGTAGACTAAATCGTAAGTAAATTTATTAGTACAGTAAGAATAAATACAGGCAAAAGAAGCATAAAAAAGCATAGGAATAGATAGCTGAAGTACTTCTGTTATATTGTAACTGGAATCCAGCCAATCATTATAGACCATTGGCATAAGCTCTCATAATGTAAAAACTAGCATAATGCGTTACCTAGCATAGCAACCAAAAGCTTGGCAATGATAAGATAACTTCAAATAATCAGAAGTTAAATGATTCTCTTGTCCATCAACCCCAATATATTTTAATATAGCATCTGCACAGAACAAAAAATGAGGAAACAAATGTTTATGAACTTAGCAAGGTATCGATAAAAACAAAACAAACCCCCCAAAAAAATTTATGTTGAAGTAGAAAGCTCTTGTTTTGCTTCTTTTTTTCTTTTCTTTTCTTTTTATTTTATTTTATTTTATTTTATTTTATTTTATTTATTTTTTTTATGTAGAATCTTTATAACAGTCACAAAAGGAGACAATGAAAAAGAAAATGTTGTGATGTATGTGTACCCACTAAGTGCAGTTTTTGAAACTTACTAATAGGGTTCAAAAGCTCAATTCTACAATGGAATCAGGGGGGAGTTCTTAAGCATCAATTCCCTGTCCCTAGAGCTCCACAAGAGGGCATCCATGAAATATTAAATAAATAAAATTTAGTTCTGAAAGAACAGCTACATCACCTTGTTTATTTATTTCATCAAATTCACTTGAATATACTTCTAACACACAAAAGAATCTTGGATTACTTTACAAGTGCAATGAAATGCATCCAAAGTGATAAAATTAGTTTCATAATCATGATCTAAACTAAGAAATAACACAGATGCATTTCTGTATGTACATGAAAGGAAGCAAGTGATGATGTCATCCAGCTATGGTGGAAAATTAAACCCAATTTTCTATTACAAGGCTCAACAAACTTTATAATTTAAGCTGGAAGCCATTTTCACTCAGAATGTTCAAATACTGCTGAAAGATAATGAAAGCATCATAATTAGTACCTGGAATTCGTATGTCACCAATACATCCATTAAAAGATGGAAGCAAAGCTATCTCTGTTGCCTCATCTAGGCAACTGTTCAAGTTTGTTCAACATAACAAAAGGTCTAAATCATAAGATGAAACCATGAATATGTAACAATATGAACTTAAAAGTTTGTGTCCACAAATGGGCCTACTTTTGCAAATGCATTTCCCAATACATCTGCTGCCAATCAACTGGTTCGATCTGTTCAACAAGGTCAGGCCAACGCAATTTGTATAATGCCCTCCATGCTGTGTTAAATTTCCAACGCCTGTGAAATAAAAAATAAAAAGTTCCAATCAGAGGGCATTTGTACTGTTCTACATATCATCCCTAAATTGAGTAAAAACTCCACAGAATGTATGAATGAGTATGTCATTAAAGAAAATAAAACACTCAATTGTTGTTATCAAAATAAATAAATAAAACACTCAATTGTTCCAAACCTTCCGTGTTTTCTTCCATTTCTAAAGCAATCATCAGTAAACTCCTGGTAATTATGGTCCTCAAACGGCCTGTTCAAACAAGAAATTGGATAACAATTACAGAGTAAAAAGAAAGGGTCAATGAAAGGTGAGTAATTAGTTACGGTAGAAGAGAAGTGAATTAACTACATCAACAAAGGTGCCCAGTATCCTACTCCTAAAGTCTCATACACTCTCATGAGTGTTGTCCCTAGGACCTCGGATTTGATCTCACCCGAAAATGGTTCTAAACAGAAGCGCAACTAGCCCCATATAAATACAACCATTAAAATTTTATAGTTGTAGAGGTCGGGCCTCTGTGTGATGTCAAGTGTCTTTTACCAAAAGCGACAAAGTGTGAGTTCGAGTTCACAAATTAGCCTCTCCAAAAAGAAAAAAAATAAAAATAAAAAATAAAAATTGGGGATAAAGTTGCCTACCAATTGCCTCTCTAAGAAAACACAAAGCTTGGGTATGACCTTTTTCAAATTTTTATTTAATGTAATAATCATTACACTTTATAACTACACACACACACCATTGCTTTTGATCATGAGTCACACTCATTTTAGCCTTTCTTTAATGTTCACAAAAAATCCCAAATCCTACAGTAAGAAAAAAGAATAACACTGAATTCAAGTGCAAGGAAAAAAAATTTCTTCTCTCATTTCTGATAAATTCTATTCTTTGATTGTTCAAAAGAGAAACCCAGAAATAAAAATCCAAATCCAACAACAGTGAACACAACATATTAATAAAAAAAAAAAAAAAAAAAAAAAGTGTGGTGAGAAAGTAGGAGAATCGAGTGAACATACGTTTGTGTTTGCACGTTTTGCAAGGTCAACGGGGGCAAACTTAAAACTAAGGTATCAATTAACTCGTGTGGAAGCTCGAAGACAACCGGTACAAGATCATCCCCTGAAAGTTTGAAACAACATAGACAACAAAATCAAACTAAAATTTAAAAAAAAAAAAAAATTGATATTAAAGGATGATAATGAATTAATAAAAGTAAAAGAAATAAATTAATACCCTGGATGAGTTCTTTCTTGAGTGAATGAATGCATAAGGATATCAAAGATGGAACCTCTCTCATTCTTCGGAAAAAAAACTGTTTTGGTTTTGGTTTAGGTTTTGGACAACCCTCACGCTCGGACACAGCAACACACGAAAATGAAAGACAAAATATTTAGAGGCAACGACGCCGTTTTTCTTAGTTCTTGCATTTATTGCACCACTCAACAAATTTTTTTATTTTTTATTTTTAATTTTTGGGGAGGTTCTATCCTTTAAGCCATTCAGAGCATTGCTTTTTCTTTCTATTTTATGGATAAAAACCTATTTTTCTAATTTAGTTAACTACTTTTTCCTTTTACCTTCCTTATTCTAAATTCTATTTTTTTTTTTTTTTATACCTCTCACTTTTCAAAACACACTTCTACTTTTATCACAAATATTTAAACACAAAAAAAATAAACAAATATTTTTTGATAACAATAAACAAATATTTAAAAAATGAATAGTGCTCCCTTAAGATAAGGCGCAACAATAGTTAAAACCCAACTTGAAAGATAGATGAATAAGCTGATGTGGATAGATTTTTGGGTGCTTTTTCGGCTTTGGTTACACATACTCACTGTAAGGACATGAAAATTAGGGGCCCAAACCCACTAAAAGTTGTGAGGCCTACAACAAAAATTAAGCCTAGATAGATAAATATTTGTCACAAGAGTGAGGAAAACAAGGCGGGCTTAAGTCCGAGGATTCGAATAGAAAGGGAATGATGGAAGTTAAAAACAAATAGCATTAATGGTTCTTCTTAAGTCCGCCCGAGGACAATGTTCTTACACAAGGATATACACTGCTCTCTCTCGCTCTCTCTTTCTCCCTATTGTTCTTGTTCTAATCTCTTTTCCTTAAATTTTTTTTTTCGAATCCCTTCATTTGGAAGTTCTCTTACTTTATATACTCCTATGCTTCTTGCATCCTAGCCCTCCATTTGCAGGCCTCTAGGTTCTCCTTAGGACACTTGTCCCATTAGATTCCTATTAAATGTGGTAGAAGGGGTTATTTAGCTGTGAATCTACTGTTCAGGTGTCATTTCCTCATCAATGCAGCTGATAAATCTGTTATCAGTCATTTAATGCGAAGGTAGTAGGTGAGCTTTTACAGGAAACTTCTTTTAACTACCTTTACTCTCTCTTGAACGCCATTCTCTCCACTCAGGTTTTCAGGAGATATTTTGTCTCTTCCCCCTTTCTCTACGGGCAAACCCACTCCTTGGGTTTAAAGTGCTTCCACCTAAGGAACGAATGATGGTCATAGCGGTTTTAATCTTCCTCGGTCCTTGGGTCCCCACACTCACCACTCATCATATTTTAGATCATTTGCTACTAGTACTTGGCAATGGCCTAAGGGCTTATACAACTAATTAAATTATATTTATTTGTCTCGTTGTGTAAAAAAAAAATCAAGAATCCTTCTTTCGGCCAATTAAACAAATTTTTTGAATAAAAATTATATATATATATATATATATAAAATATCCTCTTCTGAATTTATGCATTCTATTAGTATGCAATTTTAAGACTGTAACAATATTTACTCTCCCAGACACACCCAAGGTGCATAGATCTTTCCTTTCTCTCTCTATCCAAATTAAAATTAAGAACAAATTTAATTGTTTTGAAAAAAAAAATCATCATTAAAATCTAATGTTCAAACCTGAAATCCAACATTGATAGAAGAGAGTCATATCACAAACATAACATTTATTTTGATATTGACGGTCTAGATTTCTATTTAGAATTTCTTTAAAAAAAATGATTTCTTTTTATTAGAATTAAAAGTTTTAAAAGAAGTTTTACAAAATAAATGCAATACTCCAACTAATGTACTAAATTATATAAAGACTATATTTTCTTTTCTTAATAGATGAATCACTTATAAAATATTATTAACAATATATGTTATACTTAAATTTGCAAAAAATAATTTGTCAAAATTAAAATTGATAAAATCCTATTTAAGATTGACTATGTCAGAAGATAGATTAAGTAATTAACCATATTACCAATTGAAAAGGTAATATTTGTGAGCTTGAATACAAAAACATAATTAGTTGGATCCTAAAAGGCAAGAAAATATATTTTTTAAATGAAAAAATTATTCAATTAAAATAAGTAAAGAGTAATGCTACAAACACAAACTATTTTACAAAATTTTTACAAACTGCTTATATGGATTTAGCATTTTTCAAATAGTTATTGTAAGTAAAAATGTGATATTAATGATGGACCCATATTAGAACTAGTAAGAATTTGCCACATCAATAGTTTGTAAAAATGTTGTAAAATGATTTGCGTCTATAGCATTACTCATAAGTAAATACCTCCTTATACTTTGCCAACACATGGATTGGATTGGATTCTTCTAGTTTTGATTCAAAAAGTTTTACTTTGCGAACATATGAGGATTTTAATTTGTTTTCTGAGTCTAATTTTCAGAAAACAAGATCCATATGAACAATTTTTTAATGATGTGGGGTAAACTTTTATTGAAGAATTAAAATTCATGTGGGTGTAAAGTGTAACTTTTAATAAGAAGCCGAATTTATTCCAACTCCTAATAAGTGGGTGCAATGAAATTTATTAACCCATTAAAATTATGTAGCATTGTAGACATGTCATGGCTTTGGGACATTGACTAGCATTGTCTTGTCTAATTGGAACACTAATTACATCTTTAGCTATGAGCCTTAAATTAGGGGTATGTTTGGAATCCACTTATTTTGCTGAAACTGAAAACTTTTTGCTGAAAGTACTGTAAATAAAGGTAAAAGTTAGCTGAAATAGTACTGTGGGATCTATGAATAATACTAAAAAGTATAGTGGGGCTCATAAATAGTAGCAAAAATAAGCTGAATAATAAAATAAGCTGGTTTTTTTAATTTTTGCCAAACACACACTAGGTATCACTCACGAATGTTTCCACACTATTGACTTACCTGCCTATTTAACGAGAATGCAAATAGCTGAAATCATAATTCACACAGGCCAAGAGCGTGCCATTCACTCTTCATTAATGCTCTTTTTAGTAAAATTTTACTGTTTCATTAATTAATCCAATTTTTGTAAATCTTTTTCTATTTTTGGATGTCTTAAAATTTGGAAAATTACTGGGTACATAGCTTTATATATATATATATATATATATATAGAGAGAGAGAGAGAGAGAGAGAGAGAGAGAGAGAGAGAGAGAGAGAGAGAGAGAGAGAGAGAGAGAGAGAGAGAGAGAGAGAGAGACCGAGAACTTTGATTAAAAAACTAGCCATAATTGGCAACAGGTACATTATCAAGGTGGGGACTGGAGAGGAACACCCTCCATCCACAAAGAAATACCACTAACATTGAGTTGTGGGTTCTAGTTAATTTAATTGGTTGTTGAATAAGAGATCAAGATTTGAACTCTGTCTACATTAAAACTAATTGAGGTCTTGGCTTAATGATAACTAGCATGTAACCCGCACTATACTCGGCTACAATTCTACATACACTAAGATTTGTAGATTCTTTATAAAAAAAAAAAAAATGTAAAGTTGTGATTTACAACTATGTTTTTGTTGGTTTTAATTTGGTATCAAATTTGATTGTATTTTAGTCAATCATTTCCCTGTATGTTTGTGAGATTTAATGTAAGGGTTGCGTGTGAGAGTTAGTGAAGAATTGTGAAGACAGTGAAGTTTGTGACTTGCTCGCGACTGACTCGTGAGTGGACAACCTATGCAAAGTCACTTGAGAAGCACATGCTGGAATTTGAACAGTCTTTTGCCAGGTTTGTTTCTGCGAGTCACTTCGCGACTTGGTCAACTCATGAGTAACCCGCGAAACTCTCTACCTTGATGATTTTAAAGAGTGCCTTTCTCATTTCTTTACCCACACTATATAAGCCCACATTACCCTCGAAATTGTAAGGAGACTTTCAGAGAGAAAACCCTAGAAATACACTTGAGAGTTAGAGATTGTAAACCCATAATCATCTACCCAATTTCTCTTAGTTTTCCTGTACTCTTACCTCTCCAATTATCAATCCTTGAGAGGTTCCTAACCCGAACACATACCACATCCAATCTGTGTATTGTGAGTTGTTTTGGAGCTTGTGGGAATCATTGGAAGAAGTTATTGATTGGTAGATACAATTTGGAGCTAATTGTGGGATCCAAATAACTAATGGAGACATGGCTCGGTGAAGCCCGTTGGTAGTTGGAATTTAGAGGGTTTAAGTACTCTGGGTAGATTAGGTTTGGAAGGTCTTTTTGATATCCTTGTACTCCGAATTTATTCACTAGTGGATCAATTCGGCTTGGAGGGCCGTGGAGAGGATTTTCGCCGAGTTCTTTAGTTTGCTCTTCGATAACACATCTCAGTGTTATCTTGTGTTTGCATCTTTCTTCCCTTACTCTTTTAGCTTTAGATTTATTGTTTATTGTATTTGCTTATGCTTTAGAGAGTAGATCTAGTTTTATTGCGTTACACTTACTCTTATTCCGCATATAGATAAGTAGAGTAAAAACAATCTAGCCATAAGTTTTAATTTCGGGGTCTATACAAGCTATAGTATTTCACGCTATCGGAGCTTTCAAAAAGATTTGGAGATCATATGTTTAGCTATCATATTTTAATATTTTTAGGTTGTACTTTTTATTTTAACTTGTAATTTTTTGTTATCATTTAAAAAAAAAAATCAATCATACAGTTTCAAGGAGGTGTTTTAATCCTAATTAAATTGTATATACTTATAATTTGGTCAATAACAAATATTTATTATTTTTTTGGATACTAAAACAAAACTTATTAGTTATCCACATGGTGATTCTAGCATACTACATGGTCAATGAAATGTCACATATTATCGGAATATCAACCTTTAGGTGGTTTAGATCATAGGTATTTATAAAATATAATGATTAGATTAGGTGTATGATTGGTTTTATATATATATATATATATACTTCATTTAATGTTGGACTTCTCATTTTTTTTCAATAAGTAATTAACTTGGCACAAAAAGTTAAAATCTTGAATAGGTAACATATTGAAATTGGACCTCAATTGAAATCCAATTTAGAATTTAATTGGATTTTCTCGCAACATTGACTTTATATATATAAAAGCAATCATTATGGAGCGGACATTATAATTGAAAGAAAAATGAATTTTAAATAAGAAATTTATAATATAGAATGTTAAATAAATATTATTTAATTTAATTCGAATATAAAAATAAAAATAAGAAAGAGACTCCACTTAAAGTTACTCAAATTATACCAAATCCCAGTCAATCATAACTTCAATTTTAACATATGTAAACAGCCACACATGGTTATGCCCACTTATGTACTCATAATTATAGTGCCATAATTTTATGTAATTCATTTAATTTTTTCAAATATATTCTAAGGATTTGACTCACATATTTTTAATTTTTATATTATTACAATGCATAGCATAGCCAATAGATATACATATCTATAATGACCAGAAAAATCATTTATCATAATTAAATTTTAAGATATGTTTATGGTTACGTTTATTTTTATGTACATAAGTCTTAGGATTAATAAAGTTAACAAATACTTACTTAATTGGTCTTCAATACTCTATAGTTTGATGTAACTGCAAAATTTTGAATTTATGGAACAGATGTTAAAAGTTCATTTATTAAAATATCCAGGTTTAAATTTAGTTTACCATTTAGTAACTCTATAATTATTTTTGTATTACACAAACAAAAAGTAATAAAGATAATGTCTACTAAATACAAAAATAACTTTTATCACGTTTGGCTTCTACAATCTCTGTTGTTGGTATCCAAATATTTGACATATCTTGACAGTAAAACTAGAAAATAGTTTAAAGGTAGTGGTGAATTTTACCAAAGTAAAGTCTGCTAAACTTTTTATCCGATGCGAGAAAAGTTTTCCAAATTTGTTAATAACCAAATGGTAAAAATTGCAACAATATATACTCTTAACTTATATTTTCTTAAGATCATCTCTTTAACAATATCCTCAAATCACGGTGACCATCCCTTGTGAAATTAAATGTCCCAGTACTCTTTAACAGAATTGATGACTACCCTTTTTACGAGATTTATAAGTCGTTGTAGTTTTTCCTAAAAATGAAAATTGACATTTTTGTGTATTAATTTTTTTTTTTACTCTAAATAGAAACAAAGATTTGTCCTTGACACCTTGTAATGTTGTTGACTATGCTATAAGCTTTTAATCAAAAACAATTCGTGAAAAGAACAAATCAATAGACTGTAAGTATAAATTAGGATGAAAACTGCATTGGTAAATCTTGTTTCCGCAGAATCCTACACAGGGGTTAACGATCAACTCAAGGTAAAACTGTTCTATTTTCAGTGCATCAATTTTTTCAATGATTTTTTGCATGAATTTTTCATTTTTTAAGAGAATCAAAGGTTGCTAGACTCAAATGCATATGGACAAGTTCCAGAATAGATTTAAAATGCAACTAAAGTACAAACATGCAAATTAGATTGTAAATAAGCTATAACAACACAAATTTTAAATTTTAAGAACAAGACTAAACAACTTATTTTCAAATCTCTCAATTGGACTCAAACTTTTGTATTCTCACACCAAAATATGCAATTAAGAGAAAGCTAGAAAGACAACACACATAATTCCATGTTTTTAATTTGGCATAGATTTGCGTGGTGTGCACAACTAATAAGTGTACCAGACTCTGAATAAGTGATAAGAAGTTAGAAAATGCTCAAATTTTGCCTCATATATTTGGTTGCAAACCCTTTTGTGGAACAAAATATGAGATATAGGGCAAAAGTCAACTAATTACTAGTTTAACATACTCCACCTTACTCAATTGTAAATTGCTTCACAAAATCATATGATTTACTAAAATTTTAGTTTAAGAAGTATTAATACAATTACACCGAATTTTAAATGTGTTGGTACATTTTCTCAATATATATATATATATATATGTGTGTGTGTGTGTATACACACACACATATATTGTTAGGACATATGTGAATCATGTTAGGAACATATGTCAATGTAGAATTGGCTAATCTTTTGACAAAATGCACTTTACTTGTAATTGGGTAGATCTAAGATGTGTTTAATACTTCAAGGAACAAGGTTTCAAGTTCAAGTGTTAAAGCCATGCAAATCTGTCCAAGAATCAAGTGAAGAAGTGCTGGATTTTAAGCTCGATAGTTATCTCGACAGATAGAATTTATCGAGGTTTAAAAGGCTGTGTAAGCCCGATGCTCGACAGCTGCTCGATAGATAAGCTATCTATAAAGATTTACGAAAATTAGATTTTCAATTCTGATTTCACTCCAATCCGTATATATTTGTTTATGCTTTTTTCTCTCACAATTCTAAACATATATAAAGATTATTTTAAGGGCCGTCACAGCTGATGCAACTTAATGCAAAAGTTTTTCATAAGCATATTATGATTGGAGACATATGCCTTAGTTCATCATTCTCTTCAAGAAGCTGTTGCGTTTGTACATCATAAGGTTTTGTAACCAAGGAGCTTTGTGATCTTCATTGTGTTGATGAACTAAAGAACTTTTCAGCCAATATCCTTCTCAAATTGGTGGTTAGTCACGTACTTGGATCCGTGCATCGATTGGTTAGTCACGTATTGGGAGCCATGCATTAAAAGAAGAGATTGTCACTACAGAACAAGTCCAATTGGGTATTGGGGTAAGGGTTTAATTGTAGGTTGGTATAAGGCACTAGGATTCCTTTACTTTTAACCGCTTGTTGTGATAATAGTGGATTCTTGGGAGTGATGACCTTAAATCATCCGGTGGGGTTTTTGCCTTAGAGGTTTTTCTCATTCGTAAACAAATCACCGTGTCAACTTTATTTTCTGCTACATTTTACATTAGTTGGTGATTTGTTTATGCTGTCACGCATATTGCATGTTAATTGGATTAACTAATTAACTTGGCTAAGTTAATTGATTAATTCATCATAAGGGGTCAATACATTCTTATCCTATCAAGTGGTATTAGAGCAGGCACACTCTGATTAGGTTTTAATCTTTGTTGTGTGATCCATTGATCCTTGTTTGTCATGGATAGAGGACAATATCTTATTATACCTCATTTATTTGATGGTACTAATTATGCATATTGGAAAGTACGCATGAGAGCTTTATTGTAGTCATTAGATGAAAAAGTGTGGCAAGCTGTGGCGATAGGCTGGACCAAGCCAAAGGAAGTGCCGGTTGATTGGGATGATGCTAAGATCAAGGCAGGCTAACTTCAACATCAGGGCATTGAACGCTTTATTTAATGGGGTTACAAATGAGGAGTTCAAGAAGATATCCTCTACTAAAACTGCGAAGGAAGCATGGACTATCCTCTAGACAACCTATGAAGGAACTAAGGCTGTCAAGGATTCGAAGTTTTAAAGACTTACTACAAGCTTTGAAGAGATTAAGATGGAGGAGGATGAGTCCTTCGATGAGTTCTATGCCAAGTTTAAGGACATAGTGAACTCAGTATTTAATCTTGGGGAAACCATTTCCGAACCCAAGATTGTTAGAAAGGTGCTTAGATCTTTACCCGAGAGATTTCATGCCAAGATCACTACGATTGAGGAATCAAAGGATATTGACAAAATTCCTTTGATAGAGCTGGTTGGTAATCTACAGAGTTATGAGTTGGGTTTGACAAGGATTGTGAAATTTAGTAAGGGCAAGAGCATAGCACCGAAGGCCAAGAGCAGTGACACATATGAGTCTTCAGAAGATGAAGATTCTACAATGAAATCCTACATTACAAGGCAATTCAAAAAGTTTATAAAGAATGCTAATGCTAAAGGATTTGACAAAGACCGCAAGCAGTACAGTTCATCCCAGTTCAAGAACCAAGACAAAGGAAAGAAAGATGCTAGGGATGGTGGTTAGTACACTGTTCCCTCATGACCAAAGTGTTTTGGGTTTAAGGCTTTGGACACACGAAATAAGAGTACCCTATATATCTCAAGACCATTGAAAAAAGCAAGGCCCTTGCTGCTACCTTGAGTGACATCGAACCTAAGGATGATTCGGATAATGGAATCCTAAATGCCTTTATTGCCACTGTGAATCCTATTGAGGGGATTGATGAAAAAGTGGATGATGAAGAGGACTTGGTGGATTCTAAGTTCAAGAAAATGGATGATCAAGATGACATCCATACAGCCTATGAAAAATTGTATAAGGTTTCTGAGAAGCATGAGAAACTATATAGGCTGGCTACCAAGAAGTTGAGTGAGGTGGAACTTGATAGAGAAGAGCTTTCCACAAAGGTTGATGAAGCTAATCAGACTATCCAGTCACTCATTCTTAGATGAGTGACTAGATAGGCCTTTTGTTAGTCCAGGTGAAACGAGCCCCCATGAAGCCGATATCAATCATGCTACATTTATCTAGACATTTTTTAAAGAGAAGAGATCTATTGACACTCATTGCCTTACCCCCATACTTATCATCCTCTGTAAGAGGCTCATTGAAGTCCCCGGCCATGACCCAAGGCAGATTGTGCAACTCTAAAACTTTTATTAGATTATTCCATAGAATTTGCCTCTCAGCACTTCTAGGACTAGCATATATCGCAGTAAATAACTAGTTTGAGTGAGAATTTGGTACCTTAACAATAGCGTGAATCTCTTGTTTAGTACTTGACATCGGAGTGATATCCACTCTATTTGAGTTCCAGAGCATCCACAAGTCGTTGGCATACCCAATAGTCTCTGTATGGTAAGCATTCTCAAAAGATAGCTTATTTGTGATTTCCCTTGCTCTAACACCCCCAATTTGAGTCTCCATGACAACCAAAATTGCTAGATTATGATTACGCACTAGCTTTCTGACATGATTTTGAAAGGATGGCTTCAGCGCATCTCTACAATTCCACACAATGATTTCATGATAAAAATGTGGTTTGGAATGGGGCACTCATCAAAAGGCGGCAGTAGCTTCGCCACCTCCTTCAAGTTCCATCCCATCCAGTTAACCATTTCCCTCGTCTGCCGTGTTACCTGGACCAAAGTCAGATTGTGTTGCAGGACTCCCATTACCTCTTCTATTAAAACCACATGAAGACTGAACACCAATGTGGGTTGAAAAGTCTGGCTGAGCTTCATGACATGTTGGTTTCCCATGATCATTGCACTCGTTTCCGTCAACGGAAAGATGCACTTCCAAGACTTCCTCAAATTTTCGTTGAACCAACCCATGATCCTTGTTGGTTACGCTTTTATCTTTGTAAGAATCACTTCTGGGATCTCCACTACAACTTCGTCCACCTTGATCGCCCAACTCTGCCCTTGGCTTAGCTGTGAACTGAAACTTAGTAGTAGCTCGCGGTTGTCGGTCTCCATTAGCACTCAAGAAAGTTTTCGAGCCAAAGGGAAGCTTCTCGTGGACTCTAACTTTCAGTTGAGAGTGTTTCACTTTTTTGTCTCTTTCAACGGCGTCAGAGGAATTAAAAGATGAAGCCCTATTGCGTGCAAGGTCTTTCTTACCCCTTATAGAGGCCTTGCTATTAAGTTTTTGGCTAATCGCATCTTGTCCAAGCCGAAAAACATGAGCCTCCAACCCACCTGAATTTGGGCTCTCATCATGCGTGTTGTGGGCCTGTGAGTTGGCCTCTTTACTAGAGCTCAAAGTTAAGCTACTTGACTGGGCTCCACTATTAGTCTTAGCAGGTGAATGCTTCCTTTATGCCTCCCTACATGACCCATTATTAATATCACCCATACTTGGCCACACATTCGTATCATGCTAAATATCCTGCTTTTGTCGTTGAGGGGTATTACCTTGCTTGACAGAGGACCCACCACTTCTGTGGCTTCTTGGCCCATTCTTCCTGCACGCAACCACGACCCAAGGTTCGTATGTCCCTTCTGTTTCCTCCTCATGCACAGGACCAAGCGCATTTCCTGCGAGCCCCTCCACATTCCCAGCCATGTCAGTAGCATGCATGCTGCATGAACCAGACGCTCCCTCATTGTGAATCTCTGTACTTGTCGTCTTTGAGTGTGAGTCTCACCAAATGGTAAATGGACAGTTTTCTCTACGGTGCCCCAACCTTCCATAGCTAAAACAAAGTTGGTGAATCCCCTCATAACAAACCGGCTGCTCAAACTTACCAATTAAAATGGCTATCACAAGTGGTTTAGTTACATCGACCTAAACACACAGCCTGGCGAACCTTCCTCTAGCTTCAGAGGTCGTATAAGTGTTTACCCGAAACACTGTACCAATGGACTTTCTAATATGTAGCAATGCCTCTGCATTATAGTACTCTATCGGCAAGTCGTTGAGTCTGATCCAAACGACTACTGAAGAGACATTTGTTGTTGCTGGTCGAAAGTCCGATTCCCATGGTCTGATGGATAAGAAATGCCTGCCGATGAACCACGGTCCCTTCTTTAAAACAACCTCGTAGTCTTCTTTCAGTGATAGTCGCGTGAGAAAGAAGCCATGCCCCAAAGCTACACAGTTTAATCTTCCAGCAGGCTTCCATAAAGTTAGAAGCTTACTATGCAGAAAATTAAAACCAACTGAGTGCCCAAACACCTTGACAATGAAAGCTCTCCCCCATGGCTTTCGAATCTGTTGTTTAAATTCCTTAGAAAATCTCACCTCAGTCAGACCTTCCCTTAGTACTTCTACCTCTTCATCTGAATCCACCTCTTCCTCCATAAGATCCCCAAAGTTGAAGGCTTGGGTAAATGCTCTCGGTATCTCCCCAATGAGCTTATCCTTAAAGGATGACACTCAGCTCCAGGGTTCGTTTCCATAACTAGATGATGAAGGCAGCGAGGCTTGGCTTTCATGAAAACCGGCGTGGTTCACATCCTTGACCTTTTTATTGCTGGGCATAAGTTCAGCTTGTTCTTCCTGAGAAAGAGAGAGCACTTCCATGACGTCAGGTGTAAGAAACGTTTTTTGGGATGTGAAGATTGACTAAATAGAATAGTTTCTCACTATTTCTCTCCCTTACCGTGTTGCTTCACTTTGTGTCTATCAATAAAGTAGTTGGCTGTCAAACACCTCAAACAAAGAGATAAGACAAGAAAGGTAGAGCCAAAATGACAAAACAACCTATGCTTTTTCACTCTTCAACAAACAAACGTAAATATACCTCGCTCATTTTTTTTCTTTCTTTGTCTTATCTCTATCCCTTTCATTGCTTGCTGTGTTAGTGTTTTTCAATAGAATGAAGATAAAGTCAAAAGTGGTTGGGATTTTTCTAGGGATGGCAATTTATATCCGACCCGTGGATACCTCCGGCCCGACCCTAATGGGTCAGATTTTACTTGGCCCAATAAATTATAGGGTTGGGTATGGGTTTTTAAAAAAAAACCTGAAGCGGGTCTGGGTCGGGTTCAGGTTTTTGCAAAAATTCGGTTCGAACCCGGATCCGACCTGACCCGACTCGTTTATATATGTGTTAAAAATACTAAAATACCCCCATGTATATATAAGTTTTTTTTTAAAAAAAAACCCTAATCCCATTTTACACAACACAATCACTCAGCCCAGCCGCCCCTGCTCACTTTCTCCTCTCCCACTCTCACTCGGTCACTCCCTCTCACTCACCCCCAGCCAATCTCTTTTCACATCAGCAGCAACAGATTCAATTCATAGACTATCCAGAACGACCTGGCCAACCCGAGTTCAGTTATTACTTAAAAACTGGGGATTGTAAGTTTAAATCTAATTGCAAACATCACCACCCTAAGAATTGGAATGTGAAGTCACCCCTATGTGCTCTCAGCGACAAGGGCCTTCGTCTGAGACCTGTAAGTTTATTCCTCTGGGCTGTACTTTTGTGAAAGAATTTGAAAGCTGGGAAGTAGTTTCATATTTCTCTCCCCACTAAATGGAGCCAAAATCTAGTATGATTTTGAAAAAATGACAGGAAGTTTCATACTGTTTTTAATACTTGTCTCTTCTGGAAATTTTCTCATGTAATTTCTATTCCCTAATTAGTTCCTATAATGATTTTTTTTTCCCTTTGAAATCTAGGAGCAGAATATATGTTCACATTATAGTTTATATGGCATTTGCAATTTTGGGCCGGCTTGTAAATTTGACCATCCAATAGATACACCTTCTTCACCTATGACTGAAGTTGATCAGCATTCTTCCTATGGTATCTCTGTAACTACAGAAAATGCTGGAGTGGCTGGGAGTGGAAGTGGAATTGAATTTGGGCTTCAAATTTTTTTTTTTTTTGGATTGGGCCACGATTTGGGCCGCGGATTGGGCCCAAATCTAGTTGGCCTAAACGAGGCCCGTGGGAACCAGCAGGGCGGGTCTGGGCCCCGGAAAAAAAATCCGTTTAATAAACGGGTCGGGTCTTGGCCACGAGTTTGAGCCCGTGGGTTGGGTCCGGGTATGAAAAAACTCGGCCCGAACCTGACCCATTGCCATTTCTAGATTTTTCTGATAATAAAGGCAAGAAAAGTCCAGATTTGAAGAGGAAAAGACCAAAAAGGGCTCTAATTTTTTTTAAGCTCACGCATACCTTTAGGAGCAACAAAGTAATTCAAGCCCTCTTGAGCTGTACATGTCTGGCAGCACAATTAAGATGAAAACAAAAAGACTAAAAAGGGCACATTTTTTATTTAGCTCACAAATGAAGTTAGGAGCAATTAAGTGCAATTAAGTAATTTCAATCAAATGTGGATGTTTTTAGAGTTTCAAAGAATTTGTTGGGTTTCAAACTTCTTCTTGCCGTTTTAACATTTCAGAAGTCGTTTTGTCAAACAAGCACCTTAATTGTCCTTTTTTATATAGAGTATAGATAACAAAAAGTATTTATTATCTCATATTATTATAATTTCAAATTATTTTTTATTTAAAATCTAATATACATAAACACATCTTTATTATCTAACAATAAGATTTAATCATTCATAAGTTTTACACAAATTTGAGAGAACATTAATTCGAAGAACGAAAATTCCTTAAACAAGCAACTAGATTTATTATTAAATTCATCACTAACTCTAGCTGGACATAAGAAACATGCTTGTTAAAACTTAAAAGGCTTCAAATTTGAAACGATCACCTTTACTCAAAAGAATAAGGGGAATAGATTCTTTTGTAAATAATGTACATAGAAATTGTAATATTTTCTTGAAACATAAATTAAAGATTTTTTTAATTCCAATCTATTCTTGGAATCAAAATTTTATTGCGTACAACCTTGCCTCTTATTGGCTTTCAAATTCATAGTGGAGTAATCTTTCATGATCCTTGAGACATATAATGAGATATTGACATAGTAATAAAATAAGCAAAAGAAAAAAAAAAAAAGAAGTTTCGTGAATAACCATTATTTAACAAACCAAACGAAAATAAACAAAACACGTTCTAATCCATTGCTTTGCGTCTAAGAAGAGCAAAGAAATTAATGAATCCTCCAGAAATAAGCATGGGCATTCCTTCTTCAATTTTCTTACTTAATGAGTCAAAGAGCTCGTCTAAGATTGCATCTCCAAAATGTGTGTTGATTAGTCCTTCCAATACAGCTCGCAGGACTATTTGGCTTTTAGGAATGGTACTAGTAATTATTTCTTGAATGGGAGGTAAGTCCTCCATTCTCTCTATACTAAAATACCCATTTCGATCCACAGCAGCTTCTACTTCCTGGGGAGACATGTAATACATTGGAATATTAAAGGAGTCCACTTTCTCTTCACTAACTATTCCCTGAAAGATACAAAAGTAAATTAATCAACTCTCAGGACAAGACATGTATCATGCAACAACAACAATTTCAAAGTATAACCTAAGCTAAAAGGAAAAAGTGGATTTAATCTTTTTTTTCTTTTACAATTAAGATGATAATTAAGCTTGTCACAACGGTTTAAAGACATAAATACTTTTCCAGCTTTAACATTTGAAAAATAATTTAGATGAAGATAAAAAGGCAGACCAAAATCAATATATTGACAAAGTATATTTAAAACTTGGGGCAAACGAATTTTTTTTTTTGTGGCCAATGTGGGTCCTAAGCTCTTCCACCACCTAGCTATTTCTCAAGGCGTGTCTATTATACACATTAGGTAATTATAGAAAGGAATTTGATAGGAGTAACCTCAAAATACTAGCTAAGAGTTTTAAACCTAGGACTTCTTAAATTGCATGAAGCCTTAGGAGCCATAGATCAACCCCTTGGAATTATTTGGACAACTGATAGTGTCTTACCTTTTTAGCCATGTCCATTAGGCAAGATCCTAGGAGGTCAAATATTATATTTAGTGAAGTTTGAGAATGGTGGATTCCGTTGGGGCGACCAGAAACGATAAGTGCAACCAATCCTCCACGCACAACCTCTTGAGCCCTAGCATGCAGAAAGTATTCCATGTCTTCAACGTATTGAGCTTCATAGGCCTTAATAACTTCATCTTTTGCACTTGTGTAGTGTATTCTCCCCTTATTCCAAGCAGGGGAACTTTTGTCAACTACAGGTTTTGGTACTCTGGAAAGCCAATGGTTCGTATAAGAAGAATGAACGAAGTGTAGAGATCCATTCGGAAATAAGCGACCATAGAATGAACCTGGTACACCTGCAGCATAATATTTCCTGTCTAATGGGAGGGAGGAGAAAAGTGTGTTGAAATCATTCGAGGTGTGATCATTGAAAAGGACTTGAAATTCGGGGAGCTGAGAATCAAGCCCTTGACATTGATACTTAAACTGCACTGCCTCAATTATGTTTTGCACTGCAAAATATGTATTAGGCCCAACAGAGCAACCTAAATCTGCAATTCGAAAGGAGTTTGAGGAAGCAAAGTTCTCGATATCAAGAATTTCTACAACTGCCTCAGTGATCAGCCTTTTTGCAGCGTTATTAACTCTTCCCTGAAAAGCAAAAGTGTTCCTCATTATCATTCTAATAAACTTAGTTGCTGTCATCATTACATAATTACGAAAAACTAATATCATATAGTTCTAGACACAATGTTTATCCACACACAAACCAACACAAGATATTGCCCACAATAATCATGTGTACTTCTTTTGGATGAGCTTATTTGTTATCTTCTTTATTTTATAAAATTACAAGTTGTACCTTTAAAAAAATTGTACATTCCCTTTTAGATGAACGTTAGCTCAACCAAATAGGTTATACAAAGACATATATACTACCTGAGATTAAGCTATTATTATTAACTGGGAATGTTACATGTATATTGCTTCCATGAGATCCGATGGGAAGTTATAGATATACATAAATAAATAAGATATTAGTCTTACATTTTTTAGGAAGTCATTCAAGCTAGTTTGCATTACCAGAAAGAATTATCATTCTAATAAAGTGTGAGAGGATACAAGGGTAGAGGTTACAGATCTTTGGGATTTGTTTAGACCGAGAAAAATTGGAACTGGACTCATTAACCCACCCAAAACAGAAGGATAAAAATGAGTATGACTGTATGAGTAAGAGATTTCAAACCCGAAGAGTAAATTATAAACTTGCCAACGGCCTAAAATTCTTGGTATACGTATATATAAAGAAGGATACCTGGTAAGAAGAGTTGTTAGCGTAGCTGTGGACACCATCTCCACCTTTCATCGGATATGCTTCAATTGTTTTGCTTGTTTGCTCTGCTGCCATCTCTCTCTCTCTCTTTCTCTCTCTCTCTCTGTGACTGTTTGTAATGATGCAAAACAGGGCGGGCTCTTTTTCTTTATGGTAAAGTGAGCATTGTGGACTTTCGTGCGCAATTGCATTATTATTAATTTTCGGTTTCGTCAACTTCAAGAAATTTCATATATTATTGAATAGAAGAAAATGATGGCAGTTATACATTGTTTCTCTTTTCCCCAGCTTTACACGAATCAATGCAATGGAGGCGGAGGTGGTGCAACAAAATCTGGAGAAATCCCGAGAAATGCTCAACGAAGCGGAATTTGCGAGGAAGATAAAAGAAGTTGACGATGAGATGGGAAAGGACGTGATCCTACAAACATGGAGGATTTTATGGTAACGTCAGAAGACAAAAGTCAAAGTGAGGAAGGGGGAGCTGACCCACTATTACATGGTAGTAATGTAGTCATTGGGCCAACTAACCCAAAGTCAGGTCTGCAAACAACAATGGGCCGGGTAAGTGACTCACAGCAAGAGGGACATCAGACTGAAACGGACATGGATTTATTTAAGTTGGGCCCATCAGATGATAAGCTAATGAAGCAAACCACACACGCTAAAAAGCCCAAGACAAAGAAAACAAATACAAGTCAAACACCAGTGGCTTTGGGGATTCTATCAGTGGGTTTGGGGGCGGAAAGAACGATGAGGCACTTCAGCAGAGATCTAATGGAAGGAACCTGGAGGAGGCTTACACGAGTCTCAACTGACACGGTGGCTGTGGAGGAACATGCAGATGAGGAAGGTCCGAAAAGGAAGCTTTTGGCACCGTTGGGAGAGTTGGATCCGAATGTTGTGCAAGGAAAGAGATGGAAGTCTGATACAAATGAGGTTAGTTTGGGTAAGATTTTTAAACAATATTTGGGATTGGCGGAGGTTGCTTAGCAACCCCGCTGGGACTAATGAGTATTATGAGTTGGAGCTGCCGAGGGATTGGGAACCCTTGGTCAGTTCAGGTCTTGAAAGGGGTGATTTGGAAAGAAGATCCCAATTTGGTTTTTCTCATGGAAACCAAATTAGAAAAGGAGGAAATGTAGAAAGTACAAGAGGAAATTGGTATGTTACAAGGAATAGCAGTGTCAAGCATAGGCAGAAGTGGTGGATTGGCGTTACTATGGAAATCTGATATGAGTGTCTCAGTTCGTTTCCTTAATAGGTGGTATATTGATGCTCTGGTTGATTCTAGGGATGAGGTTGGAGAATGAAGATTAACGGGTTTTTATGGAAACCCAGAAACACATAGGAGAATTGAGTCTTGGGAATTAATAAAACAACTTGAGAAGTAGATTAACCTACCATGGGTGTGCATTGGGGATTTTAATGAAATTTTGAGTGTCAATGAGAAGGAAGGAGGAGTGGACAGATCTAGTAGGCAAATTGAAAATTTTCGACAATGCTTGGAATGTAATGGATTGAGGGATTTAGGCTATACAGGATCATGGTATACATGGGCTGGGGATAGGAAGGACTATGGATGTGTTAGAGCAAGACTTGATAGAGTGGTAGCAACAACAAAATGGCGTGGGAAATTTCTTCACGCAAGATTGCTCCACCTAGCAAACTCGGCATCTGATCCTTGTATCCTTCTGCTAAAATTGGAACAAGCCCCACGACATGAAAAGGGTAAGAAACACTTTCGATTTGAATCTATGTGGCTTAAACATGAACAATGTGAGGAAGTGGTAAAGGAGGCTTGGGAAACAGGGGGGCAAGTGGGAAGGGGTAGCTTAATTGAAAGTTGTCTGGAGAATTGCAGGATAGTGTTAACTAGATGGAATTCAAGGGCCTTTGGCCATGTGGGGAAGAATGTAGGGAGAATGCAGAAGAGAGTACAGACATTAGAGGAACAAGCAGGTGGTCTCTCCAATCATGACCAAATACTAAAGAGTAGATAGGAGCTAAATAAACTATATGCTAGGGAGGAAGATAAGTGGCATCAGAGGTCATGGAGTAATTGGGTAAAATCAAGAGATAAAAATACCTGATACTTTCACGAGAAGGCATCTTGCAAGAGACAAAAGAATAGTGTCCTTGGGTTGATGGATGAGTCTAATCAATGGCAAGAGGATCCAGAGGTGGTGAAGAACATTGCAGTCAATTACTATAAGAAATTGTTTAGTACCTCCCATATAACACTGTCCAGGAAGAACTCCTCTATTCTATTGATGCTAAGGTGACAGAGCCTACGAACGCACTACTCATCAGAAAGTTTCAACCAATAGAGGTGAGAAAAACTTTGAAGCAGATGCACCCAATGAAAGCCCTAGAATCAGATGGTATGAATCCTCTATTTTATCAGCATTTTTGTCCCATTGTTGGAGAATGTGTAACAAAGTGTGTGCTGGATTTTTTGAATTTGGGTGTTATACCACCAAAATTTAATGAAACCCACATCATACTTATTCCTAAGATTAAAAGCCCAAAAAAAATTATTGAATACCATCCCATTAGTTTGAGTAATGTTGTATCTAGAATTGCTTCAAAAGTCTTAGCCAATAGACTAAAAGTTGTACTACCGACTATCATTAGTGAAAACCAAAGTGCCTTCATGGCAAATAGACTCATCATAGACAACATTTTGGTAGCTTTTGAGGTTAGGAATCACATTAGTCAGAAGAGAAGGGGCTTGGTGGGGGAAATGACCTTGAAGGTAGACATGAGTAAAAGCATATGACAAAGTTGAATGGGGGGGTTTGGAACAAATTTTGATAAGAATGGGTTTTCACCCGAGGTGGATTAACATTATTATGCAATGTCTGTCCTCTGTAACCTATTCTATCTGTATTAATGGGGTCCCCCAAGGGCATATAACTCCAACTCGGGGTTTATGCCAAGGTGACCCTCTCTCTCCCTATTTGTTTTTGTTGTGTGCAGAGGGCTTATTATCTTTGATTCGAAAAGCTACTACGGAGGGCAAGATTCATGGCATATCCATTTGCAGGCGAGGACCACAACTATCCCATTTGTTCTTTGTAGACAATAGCTTGATGTTTTACCTAGAAACTGAATGTTCAATTAGCGTATAAAATACTACGAAAGTTTAGACCCCAATTACAAAATTATCAATTCAAGCTTAATGTTAAACAATAAATGTGCGGAACATGAACATAAGCAAATAACCGAATTGATAAACAATCTAAACTATAAATAATCACAATCACATCAATAATTAAATGGTAAAGATAAAGGGAAGAGAGGTGTAAACACAAGGACAACACTCGATGTGTTATCAAAGAGGAAACCGAAACATTCGGTGTAAAACCTCTCCGCCACATTCCAAGCAGTCAATAATCCATTAGAAAATGTAGTTGGGATATATGAACAGCAATAGACCCTCTAAGCCTAATCTACCCGATGTACCTAAGCCCTCCAAGCTTCTTGCTTCAATGAGGTTGCGCCGAACCTTTTTCTTTTCTAGCTTACCGGATTCCGCTATAGCCCATAGCATCAACCAATATGAATTGGTCCATTCCTAATTGCTTCCTAAAGCACCAAATAAACTTTCTCACAAATATGGGTATGGTGAGAAAAGGATTTGGCTAAGAACCTCTCAAGGGTATAACAATGGAGAGGAAGAGAGTAGAGGAATTTGAAGAGTTTCTTAGGTCAAGATTGTGGATGAATTAATCTTGTTTTTCTCTAGGGTTTCTTTCTCAAAATTCTCTTTGGAATCTCTCTACATTTCGTGGGTATAAGGGTCTATATATAGTGGTGTGTGTTTGGAATGCGAAGAGTCAGTTTTTTCAAAATAGAGCTGGTTGGCGGCTTGGCCTTGCGACTTGACTTAGTTGCGAGTTCAAGCTGCGAGGTAACTGCATTGCCAGTCTGGACTTTTTGTCCTGTAGTTTAATAGCTGGCAGGACGCTTCAGCTTCCCGCATGCTTGACATGTGACCTTCATCTAGCGGCTTGCTAGTCGCGAGCCACCCGCAAGTTCTAGTTGCGAGTTCCTGCATCTTTGCACAATCTCGAATATTTCTTCACACTCTCTCACACACCACCCTTACAAGAATCCCACCTAAATACAGGGTTACTAATTACTAAAATACAAGCAAATTTGGCACAGAATAAAGTCAACAAGATGGTTGATTTAATTTAACCTTACAGAAACTTCTACGGAAGGTGAAGAACCCATGAGACTCCTACAGGTGTATGAATTTCTACAGGCTAGCAGCTTAATCGGGAAAAGACCTCTCTATTTTTCAGCAGAAACACATCACCAGACACTCAAGAGTATACTAAAGAACTATTTGGAGCTGAGGTTATCAAGCATTATGAGAAATACTTGGGCTTGCCTTCATTGGTTGGTAAATCTAAGCGAAACACTTTCTAACAGTTGAAGGAACGGTTGGCAAATAAGCTCTCTAGTGGAAAGAGAAACTATTATCCAATGCAGGTAAAGAGGTACTCATCAAGGTTGTAGCATAAGCTATTCTAGCCCACACCATGAGCTGTTTCTTACTACCAAAAAAGTTGTGTGATGAGATGACAAGCATGGTTTGAAACTTCTGGTGGGGGAAGAAAGGAGACGAAAGGAAAATGGCATGGCTGAATTGGGATAAGCTATGTGAGCCAAAATTCAAAGGTGGTATGAGCTTTAGAGATTTACATGCTTTTAACCTTGCTTTCTTAGCTAAGCAGGGGTGGCGACTGTAACAAGGAAAAAACTCTCTGTCTTACAAAGTTTTCAAAAATAAATACTTCCATGATGAAGAGTTTATACATGCTAAGAAAGGTCATCACCTGTCCTTCGCTTAGAGGAGTATTTGGGCAACCTAGTCATTAATTAGAGATGAGGTCAAATGGTAAGTAGGAAATGGCAAAAGTATCAGCATATGGAAGGACAAGTGGACTAATACACCATCCACCTTTCGTATAGTTTCACCATAGAAACTATTACCTATGGAGGCGACAATTAACGTACTCATAGATGCAGAAAATGGAGAATGGAAAGCTGATATGGTTCAGTATATCTTCTTGGAGCATGAAGCTGACTCCATATTGAGCATCCCCCTAAGCACAACACTACTAGGTGATAAACTGGTATGGATTGCAGCTATTAACGGGAGATTCAGTGTGAAGAGTGCATATCACCTTGCCAGAAATAGGGACACAAGAGAAAGCTCTAACTTGTTAGCCATGAAATGATTTTGGTAGAGGCTGTGGAAAGCAAAAAAATCCCCAGCAAGATCAAAGCTTTTGGGTGGAAGGCATGCCAAAATATACTCCTAACAAAAATGAATTTGTTCCATCGGAAAGTCATTGAGGACTTGACTTGTGATGAATGTGGATTGGGACCTGAAACTGTCTTACATGTGCTATGTCAATGCTCAAAAGCAAAGGAAGTGTGGAATCATTGTAATTTGCACAATATAATAGAGGAGAAGGGAGATTTTTAGGATATACTTTGGCTGAGCGGGTTGACTAACAATTAGGACTTGAACTTGATGGACATGATCCTAATGCATGGGGTATTTGGAAGAACATAAATGAAGTGAGGCATGGGGGAAGGAAATTAGCAGCTGCTGAAATATATGGGACAGCCAGTAGGCTTCGCGAGGAATGTGTTGCAGCACAGGAGGTTTCAAACCAACCTAGGGACAATCTGATAGATCAGCTTAGATGGCTACCTCCACCACATGGATGGTACAAGGTAAATGTAGATGGTGCTGTTTTCTTAAAGCACAAATGGGCTGGAATAGGTGTGATAGCCAGGGATGATCAAGGCAGAGTGGTTGCTGCCATGAGCAAGAGATTGCAGGCTCCTTTAGCTGTACTAGAGATTGAAGCAAAAGCAATAGAAGCTACTGCGATGTTTGCGAGAGATATTGGCATTCAGAATGTAGTTTTTGAAAGTGACAACTTGCAGGTTTGTTTTGCTATTCAGGGAGAAATAGAAGCTTCCACAACTATTGCAAATATTACTGCTAGTACCTTATTCCACATGCATTAGAGCCGCCATGTTGAAGTTAGGCACACAAGAAGAGAAGGAAACAAGGCAGCGTGATAGGCCAAGAATGTATTGACCCCTTGTGATGAATTAACCAATTAATTAGCCAAGTTAATTAATTAATTCAATTCGCATACAATAAGCGTGATAGTACAAACAAATTACTAACTGAGTTAAATGTAGCGGAAAATAAATTTGACACAGGTGATTTGTTTTCGAATGGGGAAAACCATTGAGGCAAAACCCCACCGGGTGATTTTAAGGTCACCACTCCCAAGAATTCACTATTATCACATCAAGCGGTTACAAGTAAAGGAATCCAAGTACCTTGTATCAACCTACAATTGAACTCTTATCCCAATACCTAATTGAACTTGTTCTGTAGTGACAATCTCTCCTTTCAATGCACGGCTCCCAGTACATGACTAACCAATTTGATTCGAGAATCCTAGTACACAGCTTACTCACCAACTTGAGAAAGATGTTGGTTGCAAAGTTCTTCAGTTCATCCACACGATGAAGATCACGAAACTTCCTTGGTTACAAAACCCTACGATGCACAAACATAGCAGCTTTTTGAATAGAAAGATGAACTAGAGCATATGTCTTCGGTTCACAATATACCTGTGAAAAACTTTTGCATTGAGTTGCATCAGCTGTGACAGCCCTTAAAACAATCCTTATATATGTTTAGGGTTGTGAGAAAAGAAAATCTAAACATCTATACACGGATTGGATGAAAATCAGAACTGAAAATATGATTTTCTTAAACCTCGATAGATACCCTATCTATCGAGCAGCTGTCGAGCATCAAGCTGAAACAGTTTTTTAAATCTCGATAGATACTAGCTATCAAGATTTAAAATCTAGTACTTCTTCACTTGTTTCTTGGATAGACTTGCATGGCTTTAACACTTGAACTTGAAACCTTGTTCCTTGAAATATTAAACACATTCTAGATCTACTCAATTACAAGTAAAGTGCGTTTTGTCAAAGAATTAGCCAATTCTATATTGGCATGTGTTTCTAACATGATTCACATATGTCCTAACAATCTCTCCCTTTGGCAATCCGTGACAACCATAACAAACAAATAAACATATGAGAGAGGTCACAAATCACTAAACTCATACTCACTTGTTGAATACAATAAAATCTATCCTAACACAAACTCTTGAAAAACTTTGCAAGAAGAGAGTTCATGACAAGAAAGACTTTTGACAACCTGTATTTCTGAAACACTTTAAACAAAACTCATCAAGACATCTTAGTGTGAAACAGAAATAAAAGATTGTATACAATATATAAGAAGCATGTGCATAAAGAGAGAAAAGAAATAACACATGTAAAGATAGGTAAAAGAACTGTAATAACAACCTCATCATATATATAACATCATAAGTACAAGGTTTGCTATCACAATGTAAGAACAAAGTATCTCTAAAAGAAGAAAAGAAAAAAAAAAAAAATACATAGGTCCTCACTACATCCCTCAAAGTATAAATACTTCCCCTATCAAAAATCTCCTATGCTAACTCTCCTTCTATGTATATGACTCTCTTATATCAAAACTACTCACTTTTTTTGTCACTAGTGACAAAGGGTAAGTAAATCAAGTAGACATCTCATCATCACTGGGCGAGCTAGCACCATCGACTTCATCAGCATCATCACTGCCGGAGCCATCATCACTCTCATCCTTTGAAGTTGGTGGAGATGGAGAAGTATAAGTGGTGAAACCACCCATAGCAGCTTGTCGTCGTGTAATACGACCAACACGGGTGTTCACCTGACATAACTCATCATTGAGAGTGTCAAGGTGAGCATCCATGTGCACAAGCTGTGCCATGATGGCCTCGAGAGTCACTCTACCCACAGAAGACAAAGGAGCGGAGGTGGAAGGAGTGGAAGAAGTTAGAGGAATCACCGTCTCTGTCCGTGGCCGCCTCAGTTGAAGTTGGGCCTCGCTCCGTCTGACTGTAGCAGCGTCTGTGGCACACATAACGGAAAAGTGTGTAGACTCTAGATAGGAGACGGAAAAATGGCGAAGGATCCGCGCGATAGCTGAAGGAAAAATGAGCTTATCACGGGTCGTTTTATCCCTATTGACATCTATAAGGAATAAAATGAAGTGAGAAGGGAAGTCAATAGAAATGTCCTCTAAGAGGGATAACAAAAATCAAGCACGAGGCTCTGTGATAAAATTATAGTGAGACAATGGATGGAGAATGAATGTCATCACCATGTTAAGGAATCTCTGACCTTTTGCAAAGCCAGAGCAAGGGGTGTTTTGACGGTCACCCCAAGATAAAGGTGTCTCATAGAAAAGAGATGAGAGTTCATCTTTAAACAGTCTTCAGACGATCACAACTAGGGTAGTTAGGATGCGCTATCCTAGGAACATGTAGTACCTCGGATATAAGATTCGGAGTGACTACAATGCGCGTACCTCAAACGCGAGTGACAAAATGAGGTACTGAAGTATCGAATCCGTGTATGTTGGAGTAAAACTCCTGTATGATCACGGAGGGACAGGTGACCGAGATGCCAACAGTGACTCCTAACCTCGACTGTAGATGACAGTGGGAAGGTCAATATTGGAAAAATTCGATAGAACGACTTGGCGTTCTGAATGAATGCCTTGTCATAAGAAGTTCTTCGAAAAGTCCTTTCGTGCTTTATCATCATAGAACTGTACTTGAGAAGGAGTGGTGTTAAAGGGAGAAGAAGAAGATGCCCCATAATAAAGAGGGTTCTGGGACGGAGTGAGTTTTCGTTTAGGTGCCATCGAGCAACTAACCGAAAGAAAGAGAGAGAGAAAGAAACAAGCAGAAGAGCACAAACACAGATCAAAATCAAAATAAAGATAAATGAAGGTACATATGCATGAAAAATGCATGAACATGTGACATGCAAACTTAAAAACATTATGGGCTCAGCCTAATCAAAACCTACTAGCACACATCATTGCAACAAAGTAAACACACATCTAAAGTGCATGAAACATTGTTATAATGCAGATGTGATGCAATGCATGATGATTTAAAATCATTTAAACAAAACCCATCCCATAAATTTTGCAAAAACCTCATTAGTTTTGAAAAACCCCAAAAATTTTCAAAAACCCCAAAAGTTAGGTAAAAAATGCATGAAATGTATGATAAAGAGACAAAAAGAGATCATACCTATGAAAATGCAAGAAAAAGACCGAAGAAAGAGTGGGGAAGATGAAGAAGTTGAGATTGAGGTGTTTGGGAGAAGGAGAGACACTATTCAGTCCAGAGAGATCGGGGAGAAATGAGAGAAATTCGTGTTGACCCTATATATAGAAAATCATAAAGCTCGATGGATCGAGAGGTGTCGAGCTTTAAAACGCGAGAAATAACTATTAAGGAGCTATCGAGGATCTGTCAAGAGGTGTCCACAGCAAAAGGGGCTTGATGGATCGAGTAGCTGTCGAGTAGCTATCGAGATTGAATCTTAAGAATCCCAATGGATCGAGATTATAATAACAGCTATCGAGAAAGGAAGCTCAAAAGGCTCGATAGATAGCCTAGTTGTCGAGCATCGGGCTGAAACAGCTTTTTAAACCTCGATAGATACTAGTTATCGAGATTTAAAATCCAGCACTTCTTCACTTGTTTCTTGAACAGACTTGCACGGCTTTAATACTTGAACTTGAACCTTGTTCCTCGAAGCATTAAACACATCCTAGATCTATCCCATTACAAGTAAAATGTATTTTGTCAAATGATTAGCCAATTCTATATTGATATATGTTTCTAACACGATTCACATATTATTGCTGAGATATTGACATTCAGAATGTAGATTTTGAAAGTGACAACTTGCAGGTTTGTTCTGCTCTTCAGGGAGAAACAAAAGCTTCCACAGCTATTGAAAATATTATTGTTGGTACCTTATTCCACATGCATTAGATCCGCCATGTTGAAGTTAGGCACACAAGAAGAGAAGGAAACAAGGCAGCGCATGGACTTGCAAAGCATGCCCAGTCTATAGATGATTTTGTAACATGGGTGGAGGAAACTCCACCTTTTATCAACTTTGTAATTCTCTCTAATGTGAATTAGGCTTTTCAAGAATGAAATAAAAGTTTCATATTCCCATCAAAAAAATGAAGCATGGACGGAATGTTAGAATCTAGGCCCAAGAAAATTAAACTTAACTTACAAACTTATAGTGTCTATGGAAAGATTTGCCAAATAGCATAATTTTAGAAATTTTTTGCTAAATATCACATGAGCAAATGTATTTAGTTATGTAGCACAATCATAACTTCAATTTTAACATATGTAAACAGCCACACATGGTTATGCCCACTTATGTACTCATAATTATAGTGCCATGATTTTATGTAATTTATTTAATTTTGTCAAGTATATTCTAAGGATTTGACTCACATATTTTAAAATTTTATATTATTACTATCCATAGCATAGCCAATAGATATACATATAGATATTGAACAAATAAAACATCGTTTATCATTATTAAATTTTAATGATATGTTTATGGTTAAGTTTATTTTTATATTCACACGTTTTAGGATTAATAAAGATTAACATGATGGTGAGTTGAGAATTGAACCAACTCCAAACTCGTCCATAAGAGTCGTCCAAGCCAAGAAGGAAAGAATGGCCGTACCTGGCAAAATGGTCGCCCAAGAGCATATGGGTCGTCCATGAGGCAAGTGCCTTGACGACCCCCCACACTTGGAAAATTCCATGGAGATTTATTTACAAGAACCAGTAAAATTGAACCACTTGTTATTATTTCAAGGCATGAGTAAAGTCCTAGTTCATCGCCATAACTTCCTACTTAGTACTTAACTTCTAGCGATGGTTATAGAAAAATATTCGAACTCCTATAGCGGTTGTGGAAGTTAACCTTGAACCCTCTGATCTCCTAAAATATAAGGGAAGTGATAATGCCTTAAAATGTATACTTGTTATATATTTATGTAGGCGTTATAAATGTATACTTGTTATATATTTATGTAGGCGTTATCTCCTTATTACTATGCTTATTTTGTATAATTAAGCCATGATTTGCATTAGTCCCTATTATTTATCTTTACATAATTTCTTGAATAAGATGCCATTCATTGTGTGTAATTTTCTACTTTCAGGAAATCACGTGAGAAAGATGAGTTTACAGGAATTTGTGAGAGAATGGAGGCCAAACTAGAATTAAAGTGGAGCTAAAGGACCATGCCTAAATGTCTAAGGAGGTGCAGCTGGAGTGCTTGGATCGTCCACCATGATTGGAAGCTTCAAATAAGGAAAGAAATCAAAGAGGCAGAATCTGAAAAGGAAAAATCTGATTTGAGCACTGATTAGTATTTTCTGCGTATCTCTCTCCTCAAATATGCAATTGACACAAGGCTGGATGGGTTGGAACCGTGACTTAAATATCTACAACTTTCCAGTTTTGAGTTTTTCGAAATTATCAATTTTTTAAGGCCGAAATTAACTCACAATTTACTGCTGTAAACCTGGACGGAAATTAAAATAGTATAAGTTTTTTTTTCTTTGGACACTTAGACGTTAGGGTTTTGAAGGGAGGTTGGGAGAACGAATTTTGGAGAGAAAACTTTGTATTTTCCTTTCTCTAATGATAGCCTAAACTCTTTGCTAGGGCTAGGGGTTATGTTTCTTCTATACGGTATGAATATTCAATGTGATTCTTTCTAGGATTTTATCAACAACATATTTGATTGTTCACTTAGATTTCTTTTGATGTATTAGTTCTTCCATGCTTTCAATAAGTTCAATCATGTTTTTCTTATTGTTTAGATGAATTTCTAATAGTTTCAAATAGAAATTAGGTTTTAAAGTGAATGAGTTTTTTCTGAAAACTTTTCTAACCGCATTATCAATCTAGGTTATTATACGTTCTTGAATTATCTCAGTTCAATCGAATCATAAGTATTTAATTGTATAAGAACAATCAATTATGAAATATATATTTTCTTAGATCACAAAGAATTTCATATCGATATAGGGAAACACCCCGATGCCTTAGTATTTACATTATTGATTGAAATCGGTTTTTATTATTATTCTTGTTAACAATCACCAAGCAAAAGTATTTTTCTTCTTTGCCCAAATTTTTGTTTAATTATATTGTCTTTGAATCTATCCTGCTCCTTGTGATTCGACCTCGGTACTCCGAGAATTATATTGCTATGATCTCCTACACTTGGGAGTGAGCAAGCAGGAAGTTACAAGACAAGTAACCGCTTCAAGAGCACACTATATAAACATTCATTCACGACAAATGAAGGTAAGTTTTTTTTTAGACAACTCCCAAAAAGTTGGAATTTTAGAAGTTAAGAGAGAAAACTAACTTAAGTATCAAAGGGTTCTTGGCCGGTTAGCCCCGGTATCCTTTGATTGATTGTTTTTCTTTTTAGGCCTTCCAATCAATTACTAGGTCATTAAAGCCTGGAGCATTCAGCCTACTGATTTTCTGTGCATCATCAGTTGGCACCGTCTGTGGGAAAGATAATTTTTGTGTTTTGCAGTTTATCTTTCTCCGACAAAAGGCTGCATGGTTTGGACAAGATCAAAGGCCACTAGCCCAGGCCATCAGAAGAGTAGAAATGCCTTTAGTAATCCCCATCGTGATCGACAGTCAATGCCTGTCATGCAACCGCCTTCCATCTAGTATGTACAGTCCATGGCAGTCGCCATGGCAAACTTAACCCATCAGAATCAAAAGTTGACTAGGGAGATTAGTCTAAGGAGGCAATGCCATGAAAGATATGTGGAAGGACAAGGCCAGAGTCAAGAAGACAAAGGTGGAAATGTTGAACCTGAAAGCCAGTCAAAGGGTACCACTTCGCGAAGGGTGCCACACTTGGAGAGGGAGATGGATTAGATGAGGAAGGTCATGGACGAAATGAGGGAGAACATGAGAAGGGTGAATCCCGTAGATGATTTAGTCCATCGAACAGACTCCCATTTCATGGCTTCCATTAATAGTCACCCCTTGCCTCCTAAGTTCAAGATGCTTTCCTTGGACTCGTATGATGGAACGCGGGGACGACAAGTTGTTATTGGCGGCCTTCCATAATGGAGTTAACTTTGATTTATTCATCCATATGCTTTATGAGCAAAAGCCTCAAACCATGGCTGAACTCGTCCATTAAGCCCAAAACTTTATGAATGCAGAAGACGCAATTATAACTAAGAAAAGGAAGAGAGCTGAGCGAATGGAAGCAGATCTCTCGAGCCATCCTTAGTAGGGTCCTTGTCCAAAGAAGGCACGGATGAGAGAGAAGAAAGATAGAGATAACAAGAAGGCAAGCTCTTCGGCACAGAGTCAGTAATACACGCCCTTGAATATGCCACTTGAACAAGTTCTCATGCAAATCAAGGACAAACCTTCCTTGAAGTGGCCGGAGAAAATAAAGGGAGATCCTAACAATCGCAATAGGAACAAGTATTGCCACTTCCACGGAGACCATGGGCATGACACAGATGAGTGTTTTGATTTGAAGCAGCAGATAGAAAATCTCATTAGACAAGGAACATTGAGAAATTTCCTTGGACGATATCACAAAGACGAGAAGTTGAAGGGAAAGTTAGAAGAGCTGTCATGACCCCCATTTGGAGAAATAAGAGTCATCATAAAAGGGACCTCGACATGACAATCTTCCAAGTCAAGGAAGACGTACCTAAAGGTAGTGCAAAACGTCAAACTTTTAGGACGATCCCCAAGGATGAGGACCATACACGAGCAAGCCATTATGTTCACGGATGAAGATGCTAAAAGGGTTCACCACCCATATGACGATGTGATCGTCATTACTTTGCTTATTGTTGATTATATGACCAGAAGGAAGTTGGTGGACAATGGGAGTTCGGTGGACATCTTATATTACCTTACTTTCCAGTAAATGAGGCTTGCATGAGATCAACTTCGTCCAGTGAATTCACCCTTGGTAGGATTTGGAGGAATGAAAGTGCAGCCCGTGGGTACCATTACGTTACCTATAGTGATAAGAGCATATCCACAATAGATAACCAAAGAAGTAAATTTTCTTGTCATGGACTATTTGTCGTCGTACAACGCCATCATTGGAAAACCAAATTTAAACAGTTGGAAGGTAGTAACATCTACCTACCACCTATCAGTTAAATTCCCTACGGAGTACGAGATATGGCAAGTGCAAAAAGATCAGTTAGCAGCAAGAGAGTGTTATTTGGCCATGTTGGCTATGGAAGAATAGGTTCAGACAATGAGTATTGAGGAGAGGAGAGTTGTTGTAGAGTCCACCGAAGTGCTGGAAGACATTCCTTTGGATGAAAGTAACCCTGAGAAGTATACAAGAGTTGAAGCAAGTATGGAAAGGAAGACGAAGCAAGACCTTGTCCAGTTCTTAAAGAAGAGCATTGATGTATTTGCATGGAGTCATGAAGACATGCCAGGTATCGACCCTAGTGTCATCACCCATCGTCTAAACGTATATCCTTCCTCCAAGCCCGTCCGTCAAAAGAAAAGAGTTTTTGCTCTTGAATGAGATAATGCAATCAAGGAAGAAGTCCAGAAGTTGACCATAGCAAAATTTATTCGAGAAGTTTATTACCCAGACTGGTTGGCTAATGTGGTGATGGTTAGGAAGGCTAATGGCAAGTGGAGAATGTTCGTGGACTTCACCAATTTAAACAAGACTTGCTCCAAGGATAGCTATCCACTGCCACGGATTGACCAGCTGGTGGACTCAACTGCAGGTCATAAATTGCTAAGTTTCATGGATGCTTTCTCAGGTTACAATTAAATAAGGATGGACGAGGTGGATCAAGAGAAGACATCATTCGTCACCAGTCAAGGCCTATTTTGTTACAAGGTGATGGTTGAAGGATGCGGGGGGCAACTTATCAAAAGCTAGTGAATCATATGTTTCGTCCACAGATTGGGCAGAATGTGGAGGCTTATGTAGATGGTATGTTGGTAAAGAGTTTGGACGAGGAAGAGCATCTGGACGACCTTTAAGAGATTTTTGACACGTTTAGACAGTATAACATAAAGTTAAACCTGAGCAAGTGTGCTTTCGGAGTCTCGTCTGGTAAGTTTCTCGGGTTCATGGTTTCTCATAGGGGAATTGAGGTGAACCCTGATAAAATCCAGGCAATATTGAATATGGAGCCTCCAAGGAACATCAAGGAAGTCCAATCCCTCACTGGACGAGTGCTGCCCTTAACAGGTTGGTCTCTAAAGCTACTGATAAGTGCTTTCCATTTTTTAAGGTTCTTGAGAAGGCATTTGAATGGACATATGAGTGTCAAAAGGCCTTTCAAGACCTCAAGGCTTACCTCACAGCAGCTACTTTGCTGAGCCTGTTTATACTAGGTGAGGAATTATATTTTATTTAGCGGTGTCCCCGCATGCAGTGAGCTTAGCATTGATTAGAGAAGAAGGGAAGATACAGAAGCCGGTTTATTACACAAGCCAAACGCTAAGAGGGGCAAAAGGACGATACCCAATGATAGAAAAGCTAGCATTTGCTTTGGTCACGACTTCTAGAAAGTTAAGGCATTACTTTCAGGCTTATGTCATAAATGTCTTGACAGACTATCTAGTAAAGAAAGCAATGAATAAATTGGAAGCCATAGGACGACTAATCCAATGGGCCATAGAACTCAATGAGTTTGATGTCAGGTACTAACCAAGGAACGCAATAAAAGCTCAGGTATTGGCGGATTTCATTGCAGAGTTCACTCCCAACCAAGGCGAGGAAGACTGGGAAGACGAAGCTCGGAGGTAGGTCGTCAATATGGACGGCTTGTCCACGTTATAGGCTGGAGGGATTGGAGTTATACTCAAATCCCCAGAAGGATATAAGTTGAAATATGCAGCCCATCTATAATACTAAACCAACAATAATGAAGCAGAATATGAAGCTCTCCTTAAAGGATTAGAATTGGCTAAGTCCTTAGAGGTGGAGTTAGTAATCGTCCAAGGGGATTCTTACTTGATCATTAATCAAGTGAATGGAATGTGTGAAGTTAAAGAAGATCGGATGAAGAAGTATCTAAACAAGGTAAAGCAGCTTGTCAAAAAATTTTAGAAAGCTAGTTTTGTTCAACTCCCGAGGGAGGAAAACATGGAAGTAGATGCTTTGGCAAAAGCAGCTTCAGCAGGGGAAGCCATGGACGAGTGTGATAAAGTCCAATATATGTCGAGCATAGATCTTCCAGAGGTACAACAAATTGAAGGAGAAGAAAATTGGATGATTCCAATAGTCGTCTATCTCAAGGATGGAAGGCTTCTAGAGGACAAGGACGAGGCTAGGAAGTTGAGGATCAAAGTTGCCAAATCTGTCCTTATAGACTAGGTGTTGTATAAATGAGGTTTCTCTCAGCCCTACTTAAGGTGTTTAGTCTTAGATGAGTCGAACTATGTATTGAGGGAGGTTCATGAAGGAGCATGCAGAAACCACTCAGGAGCAAGAGCATTAGTCCATAAGGTCATCCGTGCAGGTTACTACTGGCCAACTATCCAAGTAGATGTTAAGGCTTATGTCAAGGTGTGTGACTAGTGCCAACGCTTCTGCAACGTCCCTAGACAACCGTCGGAGTATCTCACCCCGATGATGGCCCCATGGCCCTTTACACAATGGGGATTGGATATCTTGGGTCCCTTTCCACTTGGAACTAGGCAGATGAAGTTTTTTGTAGTAGGAATTGACTACTTCACTAAGTGGGTGGAAGCAGAGCCTTTAACAAAGATCACACAGCAAAATGTCAAGAACTTCGTCTAGAAGAACATTATATGTAGGTTTGGGGTGCCTAGGGTATTGATATCAGACAATGGATGATAATTTGATAACAAGCTTTTCAGGTATTTCTACGAGCACTTTGGAATCAAGAATCATTATTCCTCACATTCCCACTCGCAAGCAAATAGTCAAGCAGAAGTGGTAAACCAATCCTTGTTGAAAATCATCAAGACTAGGCTTAAGGGGGCAAAGGGAGTATGACCAGATGAGCTACTAGGAGTTTTATGGGCTTATAGGACGATTGTGAAGACCCCCATAGGTGAAACTCCCTTTAAACTAGCCTATGGAAGTGAAGTAGTGATACTTACAGAAGTGCACATGGCGAACCATAGGGTGATGAAGTATCAAGACAAGGATAACAAGGAGTAACTTTTCCTTAACCTTGATCTGATAGACGAAGTAAGGATGAACGCAGAGCAAAGGATTGCGAGGTATAAAAACCTTATGGCTCAACAATATCATGCAATGGTTAGACCCAGGCGCTTCAACATTTGAGACCTTGTTCTAAAAAGGGTTTCCTTGGCAACCAGAAACCCAGCCCATGGGAAACTGAGACCTAATTGGGAAGGACCCTACAGGGTTATTAACTGCAAAAGGCAAGGGTCATATTACTTGGAAGCCCTGGACGGGAGAAAACTGGAGCACCCTTGGAATGTCAAGCATTTAAGAAAATATTATCAGTAAGGAGTTAGCCTGGACGAGCATCATGGATGAGGTCATTCTAGATGTTGTCACTCTGGATGAAATAAAGTTTATTGCTTTTTGTTACGTGTTCTTTATTTGCAGTATGTGTTGTATTTTAATCCCCTAAAGGTGTACTAGTTTTTAAACTATGCACTATGGACAAAGTCCTAGACGATATATATGTATTGATTCCCTAAGGCATTGGCTTCCAAAGTATGTACCATGCTTGTGGACGATGTTTATGTTACATATATACAGTTTGGATTTCCAATGTATGTGATGTATGAATTTCTAAATCTTCACGATTTCATCCACAAGAAGGCTAATGGCCTAAGACAAGTAAAATCCCTGGACGCAAGGAGGTAATGTCTATTAAGCTTTCCTTAAATTAGGATAAAGCCCAAAAAAAAAAATAAATAAATAAATAAAGGCACATTCGTCTAAACAATGGACGAGGTAAGGCCTAAATCATATTCATCCAACTTATGGACGTGGAAATGCACACGCATAAGAATACTCAGAGTTCAGGGATAAATATAATCAACCAAAACAATCCAATCCAATCATTGGACGAGTAAAAAGTTGGAAACATGTTGCCTAAAATGTGAGTCCCATGGACAAAAGCAGCTATTAAGTCTTTGGACGATTAAAGTTGGCAGAACCAATGCCATTTGCAAGGCAAGTTATACTTGCAAAAATTCAAAGAATGGTGAAGATATTAAACGAAGAAATTCTTGTCATGGATGAGACAAAACCCTTCATGAGTGGATGGACCACACTTAAACCCAATGTAATGAATGATATATAAAAAGAGAAAGTTCATCCATACAATAATCTGTTCAATATTAAGCAAAGACTGATGGAAATAAACATTCATTCATCAAAGTTAGAAAATGGTAGACGACCACCGTCCAAAAACCCTTATAAAATAAAAGCATGAAAGGCAACTATTTGGAAGCTCGTCCTAAGTATTATGGACGAGTGAAATGTACTTGAATGATTTCAAATGGTCCTAAACAATGAACCTCATAAAAAAACAACAAGACAAAGGGAAAATAGAATTAAAATTTGTCTTAACTGTGGGGGATCATCTCCAACGTCCTGGGTAGGCTGAGTTCTGGCATCATCTTCAATGTTAATATCTTTAGAGCTCGTCTGGAGGAGAAAGCTTGTAGCAGCACCAAGGTTGAGCTTAATGGAGCTAAAGTCAAATTCAGGGAAGTTTTTCATAGCGTCCATTTGAAAATCTTCAAAGCCCGTTGTGTAGTTGGTGTCCAGCAAATTAGTGAATTGCTTAGATGCTCTGAACTTCGCTACTGTGTCTTGCTTTGCCTTGTTAAGAAGGGTACTCAACTCGTCATTCCTCTTTTGAAGGTGGTAAAGACGAGATCCTTCTCAACAATGTCAGCTTTCAGCTCTTCAACCAAGTTCTGCAACTCCTTGGCCTCGTCCTTAGCCTTGGCTGCCACCTCAGCCCAACCCCTACAGTCATCCTTGACCTCCAGGATCCTCTTCTCTAGTAGGATCTTCGTCTTGTCCATCTTCGTGACTTACCTGGACGCAGCTATGAACTTTGACATAGCCTACACAAGTGATTGAAGAATTCTGTTAAAAAAAAAAACATATATACATATACATATCACTAAGAAAAGACAAGGTAAAAGTAATTACCTTGAACAGATCATGAACACCAGAATGTTCAAATTCTTTCAAGGATATGTCATAGCACGCAGCCACGTCCTCACTAGTTACAGCCTGTTCAAACCTCTCCTAAGCCGAGTCCTCATTTTCTAGAAGGTTCATAGGAACCCTTTGGGAAGGTTGAGACGAGGTGGGAGCAGTGATCTTGGCCGAAGTGACTTCAACAAGAATGGATGGGTCAACATCAAAAATTAGGACAGACGACTGGGAGGTAGGAAGACTAGGCTTGACAACCCCAGGCATGGATGACCCATGCTTCACCATCTTCCCTGGACGACTGGGAAGGTTTCCTAAGTCCAGCGTCTTAGGTAAAGTTTTTCTTTTGTCCCCAATAGAAGGACGAGGCTGGGATTAAGCCCCAGGCTTGGTTGCCTCGTCCACCACCTCCTTTCCCTTATTCTCTTTCATGGTTGTCGTCCCTAAAAGAAAAGCACAAAGTATTAGTTAATGAGTATAAGTCAAATAATACTCAGGTAATTTCTAAGTAAAAAGAAAACTCACGTATGCAGACAGTGAGCTCATGAGCAAGGGCTTCAACAGATGCCTCAAGACCAAGTCCCCACGTAGCAAGACGTTGAAAGGTTGCCAACGAGTGGAAACTCCTATCAGAGTGCAGACGAGCTCTGTGGATGTGGTCATAGTGGAATTTGCTTAAAGAGGGTCGTCCAACAGCTGTGAAAAGAAAGAGAGAGAAAGCTTAGATGATTATAAGCAAAAAATAAAAAAACTTTAAAAAAAAAGAAGAAGAAGGAAAAAACATACCTTTAGGACGAAGGTTGCCTAGTTCTTTAGTATATGGGGCAAAAGTATCCCTGCCAACCTCAACAGGGTGCCCAGACCAGAAACCAGAGACGAAAAAAAACTTCGTCTTCTAGTTTCTGTCAGATGTTACCAATGACTTGATTAATCTACAATCTTTGCCCCTGGCTGTAAATTGGTAAAAGCCAGGGGACTGGTTAATCTCTGAGAGTTTATAGCAGAAGAGAAACTCGTCCACAGTGAGAGGACGATCCCCTTCAAATACCTCCCTCCATAAAACTTGCATAGAGACGACCAATCTCCATGTGTTGGGGTTAAACTGACACACTCCTAAACCTAACCTAGTAAGTAATTCTCTAGCAAAAGTATTAAGGGGCAACCTTAGTCCCCTTAAAAGATAAGCCTCGTAAATGCCTATTCCAAAATGAGGGTTGCAACATCACTCCCCTCGGATGGCTAACCTAGGGTTAAGGTCGTCTAGAATTTGGTACCAACTCCTAAGTGCAGCTAGTCTCCTTTCATCTGTTTTAGAAGGGATGCCTTTGGCACAACTATACACCGTCTCTATCTCATCTAGAGAGGTTGGAGGAACACTCGTCGAGGTGCCAGCTTGGAAACCAGAAGTCACCCTCGTCCTAAGCTGTTCTTGAAGGACCCCTAATGGAGCCCAGGGACGCCGGATGTGTATTCCTCGTCTGTAGTATTCCCCCCACTACTACTAGAACTACTACCACTACTACTAGAACCGTAACTAGTGGTATCATGGTACTCGTCTATGGCCTTATCAATATTATTAGTAGATGAGGAAATAACAACTTTAGATATTTTAAATAAAACTTAAAACCTAAAGATGAAGATGAAGAGAGTACCTGGATCTAGACGAGGGGAGACTATAGATGCGAAAAAAACTTCTAGACAAGGCGCTAGACAACAAATGTCAAGGAACAAAATTTCAAAAATGTAAAGGGTAGGAGGGGAATTCTACTATTTATAGGCGACCAACCAAAAAATGACACGTGGCATACTCCTCGAAAAAATGAATCGACACAACCAGTGACCAATGAAATCATGACACGTGGCACACCTAACCGCTGACATCAGTTGGCATGTCTAAAGAATAGCATTAGGCTATATAATACTCTAGACGACTCTTGGACAAAGGGGCAACTGATGGTGAGCTGAGAATTGAACCAACTCCAAACTTATCCATAAGAGTCGTCCAAGCCAAGAAGGAAAGAATGGTTGTACCTAGCAAAATGGTTGTCCAAGAGCATATGGGTCGTCCATGAGGCAAGCGCCTAGACGACCCCCCACACTTGGAAAATTCCATGGAGATTTATTTACAAGAACCAGTAAAATTGAACCACCTGTTATTATTTCAAGGCATGAGTAAAGTCCTGGTTCATCGCCATAACTTCCTACTTAGTACTTAACTTCCAGCAATGGTTATAGAAAAATATTCTAACTCCTATAGTGGTTGTGGAAGTTAACCTTGAACCCTCTAACCTCCTCAAATATAAGGGAAGTTACAAGACAAGTAACCGCTTCAAGAGCACACTATATAAATATTCATTCATGACAAATGAAGGTAAGTTTTTTTTTTAGACAACTCCCAAAAAGTTGGAATTCCAGAAGTTAAGAGAGAAAACTAACTTAAGCATCGGAGGGTTCTTGGCTAGTTAGCCCCGGTCTCCTTTGATTGATTGTTTTTCTTTTCAGGCCTTCCAATCAATTACTAGATCCTCGAAACCCTGAGCATTCAGCTTACTGATTTTCTGTGCATCATCATAACAAATACTTACCTAATTGGTCTTCTATACTCTATAGCTTGATATAATTGCAAAAGTTTAAATTTATTGGAACACATGTTAAAGTTCATTTATTAAACTACTCAGGTTTAAATTTAGTTTGTCATTTAGAAACTCTATAATTATTTTCGTATTACACAAACAAAAAGTAATAAAGATAATGTCTACTAAATACGAAAATAACTTTTATCATGTTTGGCTTCTACACTATCTGTTGTTGGTATCCAAATATTTGATATATCTTGATAGTAAAACTAGAAAATAGTTTAAAGGTAGTGGTGAATTTTACCAATGTAGATCTAATGCGAGAAGTGGGTTTTAGTTAGGTCAACTGGTAAAGTCTCTAATGGTTGAAAATAAGGAATTTTGGGTTCAATCCCCGCCTACACCAAAAATCGATTGGTGTCTTAGTCTGATGGTAAAAATCTATTATCAGGAGCAGACACTATAGTTTAAAACTCTCAAAAAAAAAAAAAAAAAAAAAATCTAATGTGAGAAAAGTTTTCCAAATTTGTTAATAATCAAATGTTCAAAAATTGCAACAATATACGCTTAACTTATATTTTCTTAAGCTCGATCATCCCTTGTGAAATTAAAAGTTTTAGTATTCTTAGCCCAATATTTTTTTGCATGCTAATAGGATTGATGACTACCTTTCTTTGAGATTTATAAGTCATCGTAGTTTCTGCTAAAAATGTAAATTGACATTTTTGTGTATCAATTTGTTTTTACTCTAAATGGAAACAAAGATTTGCCCTTGTGATGTTGTTGACTGTGCTATAAACTTTTAGGCATAATAAATTCATTGAAAGCACTGGTCAGTAGATTGTAGGTATACATTTGATGAGAATAATAAGTCATTCTAGTCCTTCAAGCTTCTATAGAATCCCATTAGGGATTCAAGATCAACTTAAAGTAAAACATTTTATTCTATTTTCAAGGCATCACCTTTTCTAATGATTTTTTTGCATGACTTTTTCATTTGTTGCTCAACTCAAATGCATATGAACAAGTTCCAGATTAGATTTAAAACACAACTAAAGTCCAAACATGCAAATCAGACTGTAAATAAGCTATAAAAACACGGATTTTATATTTTAAGAACAGGATTAAACATCATATTTTCAATCTCTCAATCGGACTCAAACTTTTGTATTCTCACACCAAATTATATGCAATTAAAAGAAGGCCAGAAAGACAACCCACATAATTTTATGTTATTTATTTGGCCTAGATTTGCGTGTAGTGTGTGCAACTAGTAAGTGTACAAAACATTGAATAGGTTATAAGCAGTTAGAAAATACCTAATTTTGCCCCATATATGTGGTTGCAAACCCTTTTGTGGACCAAAATATGATATGATATGATATGATATAAATATATATATATATATATATAGGGCGAAAGTCAACTAATTACTAGTTTAACATACTCCACCTTGCTCAAATGTAAATTGCTTCGTAAAATCATATAATTTACTAAACTTTTAGTTTAAGGAGTATTAATACACTTAACACCGAATTTTAAATGTGTTGGTACATTTTACCCAATATATATACACACATATAATTAGCATAAATTTTTTTTTTTAAATCATATTTTAAGATTCATGTTTATTGTTAAGTAGATGTTGATGCATCGAAATATGTTTTAATAAAAAAATAAGTTAATGATAATCAATTGGGGAGGTGAATGAAGTTGTCTAAGCATTCGAGTTATTTTAATAGGATGGTTAAGTTTGCATATGAGGATCCAGTGTTGGTGAACTCTTAAGAATAAATTACTTCAGAATTTTAGTTACTTTTGGGGTTTATTGGATCATGGGAAATGAGAAAGCCATAAGAAGATCAAGAAAAAGGTAAACAAGGGTGGCAATACTCAATATGGGCTGTGGGTAAGGGCAACGAATGACAATGGAGAACCCATGAGGGAATACGATAGCGAGAACAAAAGGAGATGCAAAGTTGAACTAATCAATAGTAGCAAAGGGTGGTGTATATTTTACACCCACTAATAGCACACAAACAATACACACTTTTTACACTGAAATCATGACTTCAATTTTTGAACTAAAATCCTGATTCCAAATTACAATTTTTAGTGCAAAAGATGTATATATATTTTGTTTTCAATAAACAGTGTGTACCAGTATTTATCTATAACGAAATGTAAATTTGTAGCAACAATGTAGGGTGCATAAAGATGAAAAGCATGCAAAGTCACATAAGAAGTTGGTGTCATATTGAAATTCTTTGTAACTAATATCTTGTTTGTATGGAAGGAGAGTAAAGGGGAGTAGAGTAGAGGGAGGAAGAGTAAGTTAAATTACCTTGTTTAGATGTTTTTTAAGGGAGGAGGGGGAGAGATTTGGAGGGGTATGAAGGGGTTCTAACTACTTCTAATATCTCATTTTTAATTTCTCCAAATTAGAGAGATTTAGAGGGAGAGTAAAGCATAGAAATGCTTAGCCAAATGAATTACCCAATTTACCTTTATTATATTAACAAAATTACACATTATGAAAAGACTAATTATTTCCCTTCTCTTTACTTAATTTTAAAAACATCTAAGCAAGGTGGAGGATAACTATTCCCCTCTACGTACTCTCCTCCCCACTACTCTCCTCTCCTCTTCACTCCCTCCAAACTTCCAAACATGACATTAATTTTAAGAACATCCAAACAAGGTGGAGGTAACCATTCCCCTCTACTCTCCTCTCCTTCCAAACTTCCAAATATAGCATAAGTTGCTTTCATTTCATGTATTGGGACTTGGTCTGTTGAATTTTCCGTCACATTTGGGGGGATTCATTTCAATATGTACTATTCCTACAGTCCTGACTAGTTGAATACTTGAATGTAAAATGTGAATAGTTGAATTTCCAAAGCCAAAACAATAACATCATTAACAATAAACAAAAATTAGTGCCTATAGTTATAGGGTCGGTTATGAAAATTTACAAACTAATTCGAAATCTTTTACGAGCAAAACAATTATTAAAAAGGGTTCATTATACTTTGCCAGCACATGGATTGGATTGGATTCGTCTAGTTATGATTTCAAAAGTTGTACCTTGCCAACATATGAGGTTGTAATTTTGTATTCTGAGTTTAATTTTCAAAAAGTGATCCACATGAACATTTTTTAAATGATCTCGGGTTAACTTTTATTGAAGAATTAAAATTCATGTGTGTGTAAAGTATAAATTTCGATAAGAAACCGAATTTGTTCCAATTGCTAATAAGTGGGTGCATTGAAATCAACCCATTAAAATTATGTAGCGTTGGAGAAATGTCATGGGGATGGGACATTGGAGCTCTAATTGCGTCTTAGCTGTGAACCTTGAACTAAGAATCAGCAATCACGAATGCTACACTTACATATTCAATGAGACTGCAAATAGCTGAAATCGCACCGGTGGAAGAGCGTGCTGGCTGCGGGGCACACTCCCCATTAGTCATATTTTCGTGGAAGAGTTGCGTTTATTACACAACCTAATACCATGGTTCTCAGAACTGGACCGGACTGAGAGGTCGGACTTTGAAAACTGGGAATTGGGATGAAAACTGGTTTTTTAAGCCTAAAGAACCAGATTTTTTGTTAATTCCGTGAACCCCTAAAACCGGGGTTGGACTGCACGAACCGGTGAGAACCGTGCGGTCCAACCCCTTAGCAATTTTTTTTTTTTAATAAAAACAACTTAACACAATTTTATTCTACTTAATTAAATTATCCATCTTTTACAAGGAATAAAAAAAATTATAATTAAAATCGTTCAAAGATATTCAACTTTACTTCAAAAATTAATCATAAATTTTAATGTTTTCATGGTTATTATTTTATTTTATTAACTTTCTTATTTAATTATTAAATATATGCTTAAAAATCATTAAATTTCCCTTACATATATAGATATATTAGTCAATTTTGCTAGTTTTATAAATTTAATATATATATTTAGGCTTTAATTAATTATTAAATTAATTATGACGTCATCACGGTTTGACCCCGGTTCGACCTCAAAAACTTTGAACTTCTCCCTTTTACGGTTTAATGAACGGTTCGGGTCTGAAAACCTTGCCTAATGCCACAAATTTGAGCAAATTTTTGTATCACCTTATGTGCACTAGTATATTCCCTTTTGTGGAATCTTTATCTAAATTTGGATATCTCAACATTTGGGTTTTTTTGGAAAATTAATTAGGTACAGTGCTAATAGTTTTTCTAAGACGAAAATATCATTTTAGTCCTTATATTTTGTTGTTACAATTAATTTGGTCTCTACATTTTAATAACAGTCAATTTGATCCTTGTTATTTTTAATTTGTAATTAATTTTATCATTACTATTAACTCACTAATAGAAAACGCTAATATAGCAAACGGTGTGAACTAAGAAGCTTATGTGGCCTGTAATATGACACGTTTGGCCCAACCAAAATCAATCAATTAAAAATCCAAGTCACATCTACGTTAAAAAAATTAACAGATCTACTGTCTCTCCGTTACTCATCCAAGCCAAATCCCTTCTCTTTCCAAACGCAATCCCAGTCATTCCTCTGTTACTCCTCATCTTCATCTCCTCCTCCCGCCTCCTTCGCCCTCCTCCACTTGAAATTTCTTAATCCGAAGCAGTATCTTGCAATAGCCAAACTCCAAAAAAAAAAAAAAAAAGTCTTTCCAAACTCAATCAAAGACTTCATTCTTTTCCTCTTGCCAATTACTATCAGCAGTCACAAAGGTTAGCACATCTTTAACCCATAATCATGTTCCACGGATTGAGTTTGGAGAGAGAAGGGATATAGGATTGGATGAGCAACAGAGAGAACAACTAGTTCCATTAATCCTATCCAAAAAAAAAAAAAAAACTAGTTCCATTAATTTTCCTCATTTTCATCATCTCATTGTGCATTTTATATAAAGTAAAGTCCAAAATCAAAAATAAAAACTTCTTTTAAAAAAAAAAAAATTAATCAAGATAAACCTAACAAACCATATATGAGCTGAGTTAACTCAGCCAAGGCGAAGTTAACTGAGTTAACTCTATAACTCACCCATTTATATAATGTGAAGTGACCAAGTTGACCTTCTTAATTTCAAACTCTGAAACATGAAATCTAGCCATAGCCAATCATCAACCTCAAAGCGCTTGCCTCTCTTTGCTGGAGCTATTGAGGCGAATATCAAGTCAAGCGTGGCAACTTGCCAGGTGCTAATCCATAGAAGGAAGAGTGTAAGGAGCAGAGTAATCGAAGAGGAGAGGCAGCTGAAGGGGATGGGATGGTGGAGATGGTATTGGTGACGGTGGTGACGAAGGGTGATGAAGAACGGATGAAAAAAAAAATGGAGAGACAAGAGAAAGTAGCGTTGGTCCTGTTGGGTATCTAACGGAGAAAATGGATGGTTTTCTTAAATATGCTAATGGCCTGTTTGGATCCCTTAGATTTGGATTTGGATTTTGATTTGAGGAGGCTTAAATCCAAATCATTTGTTTGGGAAGTTTAAAAAATGTCAAAGATTTAGATTTGACAAATCTATCAAGAATTTTCAATATTTAAAATGCTTGAATTTGAAATAACTCCTAAAATCAATAGATTTGAAATCCCTTGATTTCAAATCTATTACTTTCAAATCTAAATCCAAATTCAAATCCAAATCTAAGATCCCAAGCGCAACCTAAGGTGGATATGACTCAGATTTTTAATTGATGTGGCTGATTTTGGTTGGGCCAAGTGTGTTATGGTGCACATTATTTCTTACTTAGGCATTTTCCGTTACTAAGTTAATGATTGTAAGTTAAAAATTATAGGGACCAAATTGATTGTAACCTTAAAATGTAAAGGCCAAAATAGTATTTTTGATTTTTTCTAATTGTTTTTTGTTTTCTTTAAAAAATCATTATACTTTTTTATTAGTTTGGAGTTTAAATTAAAGAAAATAGTTTTAGAAAACTATACTTTTATTTTAAAAATATAATGCATTTAATGTAATTCTCTTAATAAGCATAATTATTATACTTGAACCAGACGATGACCCGGTCTACGAGCTAAGTTATTGGATTATTGGTTCAACTCTTAGGTCACTGGTTGAATTGCAAGGTCAAATATAAACTATTTAAATATTACATATGTATAAATAATTATGAGATTTGGTGTTCATTTAGGGACAGTTTATTTAGCTAAAATTGAAAACTTTTTTTTTGAAATAGTATCAAAAAGTACAATGAAACTTATAAATAGTAACAAAAATAAATTGAATAGTACCAAAAATAAACTAAATAGTAAAAAAACTGGCTTTTCAGCCAATGTTAAATGTAATGGTGTCTGTTTGGAAATAGCTTATTTAACTGAAACTGAAAACTTTTTATTAAAAATACTATAGATAATGGTAAAAGTTAGCTGAAATAGTAAAGTGAAACCCATAAATAGTACCAAAAAGTATAATAGAACCTATAAATAATAGCAAAAATAAATTAAATAGTAAAAAAATACTACCCAACAACCAAAATCAACTAACACAATAAACGAATATATTACAATAAAATTCTGAAAAGAAGCAGATCACACACTCACACTACATGACAAAAACATTAAACATGACAAAAGAAAAACCGGCGAAAATGGCTCACTACCATTGTGCCCAAAAAATTAGCAACATACCGCTGTTTTGAAAATATGTAGGGATTTATCACATTTTTTGAAACTCGAATTTGCCGTGAAACTCGAGTTCTTTGAAAAAATGTATGTAGGAAAATTTTGAAAATTTTTTGTTAACTCGAGTATTTCAAAATTTTTCCATGATACTTAAGTTCCATAAACTCAATTACTATGGAAAACTCGGTTTTGCCACACTCGAGTACTCAAAAAGTGGTAGTTCTCTACATATTTTCGAAACAGTGGTAGATTGCAACATAATTTGCAAAAATGTGCTATTCGGCTATTTTTGCCAGAAAAACCTTTTAAAGCCTTAAAGGCTGAAAGCCTAAAAAACCTGGAGTTGTAAAACTAAAACATAAATCGAAATACGTACCTATGGGCTACGACTGAAAGTGAAAACTGATCAGGAGCAAAAAAAAAAAAAAAAAAAACTTAGGCACAATCACAAACGTTGAAAATTCATAAAACAATAATAACGTAGTAGCCTTTTAATGAGATGGAACTCTTAAACAAGGGCACAACATGCAAATGGTAGAGAGTAGTGCATTTTTTTTTTATAGGTTTTTTCCTCTTTAAATTACTATATGATCACACATTAAATAATAAAGAAGTAAATAGAGTGGATCTATAAATGCAATTTACAAAATTCACAAATCCAAGCAAGTGATACAAACTCAATCGGGTTACAAGGTTCACCACAAACCCCCTGGGACTAGCCAGGTCCTCTACAAAAACAAATCCAATTAAACACATGGACTGGTCTAGGTGTCGGGTTGCTAGACTCCAGTCAGACTCGGTTCGGGCTTAGACAAATAAAAGAGTTAAGTTTACATCACAATTGAGATTTTTTTCATCATGTAAAAGTTATTTTATACAATGCATATTAATGGTCTTTTAGGTTTTGTTTTGGAGAGAGAGAGAGAGAGAGAGAGAGAGAGAGGGGGGGGGGGGGGTGTTGGGGTTGATGTGATCAAATGTGCAATTGAAGTGGCTTCTCATTTTACAAAGATATGGAGCTAGTGAGTGTGATCAATGAGGTGGATAAGAGTGAATTAATGTTCAATTCTTGAACTTAATTAGGAACTAAAGTATAGCATTGAGAATTTTAGGTGCCTATAACTACCCGATTTAGGGCTCTTTGAAAGATATAGATAATTACACTTAGAATATCCCATTATGAAAAAACCAATTGCAATCCAAACAGTCATCTCTATCTTTCTTTCATTCTTTTTATCTGCCATTTACTATTTGTACGTTTTTCCTTCAATCAAGGCCAGATCTATAATTAGGTCTTTAACTAGGGTCTCCTTAGGAAATCCCCTAACATTATAAGTCAATAATCCCTTATAATAGATCCCAAAATCTCCCACTGGGCCACACATACCAAACAATATCTCTCTCAACACCGAAATAAAATTGAATATGAAATTATAATCTTTGACATTTTATATAAAATTAATATTTGTTTGATTTGTATTTACTCTTCGAGTTATATGTTCAATTCATTTTTCTCGGTAGGTTACGATTTTTTGTGATTCTATTGTTCAGTGAAGTTGAAATAGTGCATTTGATAAAATTATATTCTTCTACAATTTAATTTATTATATTTATATTATAAATTTATATTGTGGATTGTTTTAATTTTATTAGTAATTTTTTTTTATAATTATATATTTCTACTAGAATGCATCAATCTTTATATTAAAACTTTTTCAATACAAAATTAGGTATTTGCAATATAGAAAATTTAACAAAACATTATTATAAAAAACATAAAGGAGTAAGATATTAAAAAAAATGTTGATAAAATATTTATTACATAATAATTCTTCATTATATAAAAAGATTATATTATTATAGCATTTTACTAACAATACTTATTACAATTGTTTATATAGATAGAAGTTTTTGAAAACTAAAATTGATAAAATCACACATAAGACTGATTGTATCACAATAAAATTAAGTGAATTAGTCATATTATTAATTGATAAGAATATGTTAAAAAAACAAAAATACAAAAACTCATTAAAAATTTTGCATCCCCAAAAGAAAGATGATTTGATTTTAAATAAAAAAAGTTTCTAACATAGAAATTTAAATAAATATTATTTGATTGAATTTAAATATAAAATGACCCTACTTAAATTTATCTTCTTAGGTCTCAAATTGTATTGAGTTGATGCCAACTTAAACTTTTACATGCATAAACAACCACCCGTGTATAAGTGTATGCGTACACATATAATTATTATAGTGCTATAATTTTATGTAATTTATTTAACTTTATCAAATGACTCCGAAAGATTGGATGCACATATTTTGACTATGCATATATATCATTAAAAAAAAACTAAATAGAATGAAATCATTATTAATTTTTATATGTTTAAGATATATGTTTATGGTTAAGAACATGTTTATGTTTGCAAAAATTTGCCTTATGTTTACAAAAACACTGAGGTGAATTGATACTCCTATACTCAATAGTATGAAGTAATAGCAACATTTTAAATTCACAGGAATATAAGTTAATCTTTCATTTATTAAAATATTTAATTTTAAATATTAGTTTACTATCTAAAAAACTATAATTATTTTCTAATTAACTAAAAACATTAAAGTAACAAAGATAAATATTGACTAAATGCAAGAATAATTTTTTTTTTTTTTCACATTTTGCATCTACAAGTTATAAATCCGTACACAATCTGCTCTTAGATACATTTGATAGTAATTAATAATGCAATTAAAATTTTAAAGGTGTTGGTGAATTTTATCAAAGCAGAGTTCCAAACTACTGACCTTAAAGGTTATCCCAAAACAAGTGGAACCTTATTCTGACTTTGGAGCAAATAGTTATTAAGGAGACAAAAATTATTATAAACGGAAATGTTGTAGTTTTCGGGGCCTAAATGAATGGATTTGCCATTTTTAAGGGGTACCTTGTGGCAAAGCGACGACTATTGTTCAAAAGGCCGTTTCACTTCAGCCTACCAAATTTCATGCGATTCCAACTTCGAGGTCCATAATTTTTACTAGTGTCTTTTTGCGTTGTGTGATGATTTCAGGCGCATGTGAGAGTTCAAGAAAGCCATGGCAGTCTATTCTACATCAGAGTGAGTGTTATAAGACTCACTCTGATATAGAGAGTTCAAGAAAGCCGGAGGGAAGTTTTTTTTTTTTTTTTTTTTTTTTTTTTTTTTTTTTAAGTTTGAGATGGAGTGTCGTTTCCCCAAAACCTAGGGGAGGGGAAATGTAATTACCATTTATTCATTTATGTAATAAAAAGTAAGAAAGATAGTATTGGCTAAATACTAAGAATTTTTTTTCATGTTTTGCATCTATTATGGATCCTATGCAAAATTTTGGTTCAGCTATATATATATATATATATATCTTTTCTTCTTTTGAGAAGAATGGTTCAGCTTATATTTGTAATTTCCAGCCCTATAATGTCATTATTACTCGTATTACTAAAATAATCTTTATACATTTATTGCAGAGAAGAAAAGAACTATAAGCGAGTGACCTTGAAGAAGAATAAAAAAAATAAAAGCAAAACACTTTCCTATATAATAAACAACTTAAAATTTTGATCTTTTTGTTTACCTATTCTAATGTTTACATTAATATTTTTTGAAAAATAAATCAATTTTTTTTTTATAAATATTTTCTAGATAACTCATTTTTCTATATTTAATAGCAACCTTAAAATAAGTTAAAAAATAAAAATTATCTTTTGACTTTTGTTATTTAGCTTGGTGTGAAATAGAATTGTTTTCCAAAAAAGATTATTTTTAACAATTTTTTCTAATACTACCAAAAACATAAAAATGTGAAAAAACTATCTTCACAAAAAGGTTTCATCAAAACAAAGATATCTATAAATCATTCTTATAAATATTAAATTATATATATATATATCGAAGAAGAAAAAAAAAAAATAGAAAATATCATGTTTTGTTGAACTTAAGTAAATTGTACAAGTTTTTGACTAGTTTTCATTTTGATAAAAAATTAAAATTTTAGAGTCTAACCTTAAAGTTATTTAGGGAGAGGGAAATAAATGGAATGAAAATGAATAAAAAAAATATTTTTTTAAATATTTTTCACTTCCCTTTTTTGACTAGTTTTATCCATTTTGAAAAATTAAAATTTTAAGAGTCTAAACTTACATGTCCTTTGGGAAGAAGGAAATAAATGGAATGTAAATGAATGAAAATAATAATTTTAAAATATTCTCATTTCTGTTGTTTGGGAGTTGTGCAAGTTTTTGACTAGTTTTCTCTAAAAAGAAAATTAAAATTATAGAGTCTAATCTTATAGGTCGTTTGGGAGGAGAAAAATGAATGGAAAGAAAATGAATGTAAATAATAATTTTAAATTATTCTCACATCCATTTCTTGGGAGTTGTACAAGTTTTTGACTATTTTTTATTTTTATTTTTAAATTAAAATTATGGAGTCTAACCTTAAAAAGATAATAAATAGTGTTATGACTTATGAAGAATATTAATATCTATAAACACAAATACACTTAGATTATAATAGAGTAGAAATTTTATCTTGTACTCCTTCCGTCTCACTTTTTTTGTCCTCTATTCCATTTTGAGATGTCCTAAAATATTGTTCTGTTTCTAAAAATAAAAGTAATTAATTTATTAATGTTTCTATTATACCCCTATTAATTTATTAATTCAATTTTTTGATAAATTTTTTTAAGGGTAGTTTTGGAAACTTATATATTTTTAAAAGATAGACAAGATAATAAATGATATTCCCTTAAAAAATTTGACTTTTCAAACAGGACAAAAAAGTGAGACGGAAGTAGTATAAAAAAAAAGGGGGGGGGGGGGGTTTATCCTATTTGGGATCTTCAATTTAGATGCCCTACCCTCAAATTCATCATTTTTAAGACTTAGATTATAGGGTTAGACATATAAAATTAGTAATTTAAAAACTCTTAATTTTTAACTAAAAAAAATATGTTTTTCTCCCATATCTATATTTCTCTCTCACATTATAGTCAAGTACTATTGTACTAATACAACTTCTTAAAATAAAAAATAAAAAATAAAAAATAAAATAAACCGTGTTATGAGAAAAACCTGTGAACCAAAAAAAAGAGAAAAAAAAAAAAATATATATATATATACACCATCGATGAGGCTAGTTGTTATATTTACACTTGAGAAGTCACCTAATCTCGACGTGGAACTGTGGAAGACCACCTGCCGCCAAAGCTTGTGGATTTGAATTCGCCAAACTCCCACGAAACACAGCTGTTACAACTTAAAACATCAACTACCATCCACCTCAAAACTAAAAATTCTCTCATATTCTATGTGGTACAAAAACACATTGTTTTCTGTTTCCTATTTCGTCTTCTTTGCAGTACGTACTCACTCACTCTTCTGTGTACTACAAACAAAAAATGAATCAAACAATCAATGCCAACTAGACCTTGCTCCCTCCTTTGACGATAATCACAAACTCCCAAAACCCAATTCACAAATTTATATATCACAATCCCAAAACTCCAAAAATTCTCACCATACAAAACAATATATCGTTGCCTCTCCATCTTCTGCTTCTTTTTCCTCTTGCTCATCCTCTCTGCCACGGCTCACAGTGGCCATGATGACAGCGACGATGATAGCAGTGAAAACGGCAGCGTTAACCCTAGTCAAAGCCATTGATACTGGTGAAGATATGGTGCTTGATTCTCATATTTGTGGGCACTTTTGTTGGTGGTGTTTCACCTTCTTAAAATGGAACGAGGGGTTTTCGGTTTTGGGGACCCAGTTTGCTGGGGGTGTGTTTTTGGGTACGGCTATGATGCACTTTTTGAGTGATGCAAATGAAACTTTTGAGGACTTGACACTACAAAAACGTACACTTCTGCATTCATGTTGGCTTGTGCTTTCATTTGAGGACTTGACACTACAAAAACTTACACTTCTGCATTCATGTTGGCTTGTGCTGAATACTTGTTGACCATGGTTGCTGATTGTGTGGTCTCCTCTGTGTTTAGAAGCGACGAAAAGGCTGGTGATCTCGAGCTTCAAGGTAAGCCAATTCAATCTTCTTTTTTTTCTTTTTCTTTTTTCCTTTTTTTTTTTTTTTTTTTTTTTTTCTTATTTGGTATCTTAGCATAATTTCAATTAATGTTGATGAATAGGATGTTAATCCTAAAGGTTGAAGCTTTAGGAATTGGTGAAATATATAAATTGAAAGTGCAAGCTGCTCAGATTCTAGTCCTGAGGGAGAATAAGCTACTGTTCCAACGGCTAGTCCTAAATCCAAAACGATGTCGTCTGCTAAAGTGATCAAATATAAAACGCGCCTAAAGTGTAACGGTGTCGTTTCTCATTCAACCCAGCGGCGTCGTTTCTCTTGTATCAGTTATTGAAGGATTGAAGGATTCAAGTCACTCAAGAAAATACACCAACGGCAAGTAAACAGCGTCCACATGACACCCCAGCCAAAATATAGACGAACTGACCAGGACATGACCTTCAACGAGAATGACGCTAGAGGAGTAAAGCAACCACATAATGACCCTTTGGTCATAATGCTCACCATAGAAGGATTCAACACTAAAAGGATTCTCGTGGACAACGGTAGCTCTGCCGATATCATCTATTTTCTTGCATTCCAGCAATTGAAAATAGATCCCGAAAGACTTCGTCCATTCGATTCCCCCCTCGTCAGTTTCAGCGGCGATAGGGTTTATCCCAGGGGCATAGTGACGCTAGCAGTAACAGTTGGAACATACCCGAAGCAACTGACTCGTCAGATAGACTTCTTGGTAGTAGACTGTCCCTCGTCCTATAATGTCATCATCGGAAGGCCAGCACTCAACAAGTGGAGGGCGTCCACATCCACTTATTGCCTCAAGGTGAAATTTCCAACGGAAAATGGAGTTGGTGAAGTCAAAGGAGATCAAGTTCTTGCTCGAGAGTGTTACCAAGCTGTTTTAGCAGCTAAAGAGAACCATACATGGATGATAGAAGAGAAAGAAGGAGAAAAGATGGAAGCTCTGGAAGAGGTAGAGCTGATCGAAGGGGAAGTGGCAAAGACGACCAGAATAGGGACGACCTTGAGTCCTGAAATGAGAACGAAGCTCATTCAGTTTCTTAGGGACAACTTAGACGTCTTTGCCTGGAGTCATGACGACATGCCGGGCATATCCCCAGGAGTCATCCAACACAGGCTAAATATAGACCCAGAGAGAAAACCCATCAAGCAGAGACGAAGAACCTTTGCACCCGAGAGGGACCAAGCAATCGCTGACGAAGTAAGTAAACTCCTGACTGCAGGTTTTATCAGGGAAGTGTACTACCCAGAATGGCTCGCCAACGTCGTCTTAGTAAAGAAAGCAAGCGGGAAGTGGAGAATGTGCGTGGATTTCACAGATTTGAACAAGGCCTGCCCAAAGGATAGCTTCCCCCTTCCAAGGATAGACCAGCTCGTAGATTCTACCGCCGGTCATAAGTTGTTAACATTTATGGATGCATTTTCAGGGTACAACCAGATAAAGATGGTTGACGAGGATCAGGAGAAAACTGCCTTCATTACCAGTCAGGGGCTCTACTGTTATGAGGTGATGTCCTTTGGGCTGAAGAACGCAGGAGCAACCTACCAGAGGTTGGTGAATAGAATGTTCGCCAAGCAGATCGGAAAGAATGTGGAAGTATACGTCGACGATATGCTCGTCAAGAGTAGGGAAGAGCTGGCACACCTGGACGACCTTAAAGAGACGTTCGATACCCTCAAGCAATACCAAATGAAGCTGAATCCTGGTAAGTGTGTCTTTGGTGTTGCCTCAGGAAAATTCCTGGGATTCATGGTATCCCAAAGGGGAATAGAAGCAAATCCTGAGAAGGTGCAAGCCATAATCAACATGACATCACCTAAGACCGTCAAGGAAGTTCAGAAGCTCACAGGCCGGATCGCAGCCCTTAACAGGTTCGTGTCTAGAGCAACTGACAAGTGCTTACCATTCTTCAAGACCTTGAAGCGAGCATTTGAATGGACCGACGAATGCGAAGCGGCATTTCAGGAGCTTAAGCGTTACCTTAGCAATCCACCTCTCCTGAGCCCGTCCAAGGGAGGTGAAAACTTGTACTTATATTTAACAGTCTCATCTACAGCCGCCAGTGCCGCCTTGATCCGAGAAGAAGACGGGAAACAGCTTCCGGTATACTATGTCAGCCAAGCTTTCCAAGGAGCTGAATCCAGATACCCAAAGATCGAGAAGATCACGTTTGCATTGATAGTAGCCTCGCGCAAGCTCAGGCAATACTTCCAGGCACACCCAATCTTAGTGGTGACGAATCAACCCATCAAGAAGTCTATGAGCAAACCCGAAGCTGCAGGCAGGATGGTCCAGTGGGCGATAGAACTCAGCCAATTTGACGTGGAGTACCTTCCAAGGACGGCCATCAAAGCACAAGCCCTGGCCGATTTCATCGCCGAGTTTACCTATCCAGATAAGCCAAGTCTTGCCAGCATGAATGAGATATGGGTGATGAAGACTGACGGCTCATCAACAAAGAAAAAAGGGGGAGTAGGGGTCGTCATAACCACGCCTGACGGAGAAATATTAAGATATGGAGTTCAACTAAAATTCCCAGCCACCAACAACGAGGCCGAATACGAAGGAATCTTGACAGGCTTAAGGCTCGGAAAAGAGCTGGGGGCCAGGAACCTGCTAGTCCAGAACGACTCAAAGTTAGTAATTGGGCAAATCAAAGGAGAGTACGAAGCAAAAGAAGAAAGAATGCAGAAATACCTCAGGTTGACGAAACACCTGACCCAAGAGTTCGAAAAAGTGGAATTCATGCAAATTCCAAGGAGCCAGAACGTGGCCGCCGACGAAGTCTCAAAGCTAGCCTCGTCAGAAGAAGAAAAACCAGTAACAGACCTGATGATGGAGATACAGAGAAGTCCCAGCATAGAAGAAGCTTCGACATTTGCAATCTTGGACACAAGTAGCTGGATGACGCCCATCGTGTCCTACCTCCAGGATGGGCACTTACCACGGGACGCAGATGAAGCTAGGAAGATCAAGAAGAGAGCCGTCAGGTTCACGATTCTCAATGATGTTTTATACAAAAGAGGTTTTTCAATGCCCTACTTGAGGTGCGTTGACGAAGAAGAAGCTGGATACATCCTTAGAGAAGTCCATGAAGGGATTTGCGGAGATCATGCAGGCCCAAGATCCTTGGTTAGAAAGATTATGCGAGCAGGCTACTTCTGGCCAACAATGCAAGATGACGCGGCAAGGTTTGTCAAAAAATGTGATAAATGTCAGAGGTTCGGAAACATCCAACGACTCCCATCAGAGAAGCTGACGACGATAACTTCCCCATGGCCGTTTGCACAATGGGAGATTGACATCGTCGGCCCACTACCTCAAGGCAAAGGTCAGGTAAAATTCTTACTCGTAGCTATTGATTATTTTACTAAATAGGTTGAAGCAGAGGCATTGGCGACCATCACCGAAGCCAAAATCCAGGGGTTCGTGTGGAAGAATATAGTCTGCAGATTCGGGATCCCGCGAACAATCATATCAGATAACGGACGACAGTTCGACAGCCAGGCTTTCAAGGATTTCTGCTCGGGCTTGGGCATCAAGAACCAGTTCTCATCACCAGGCCATCCACAGGCGAACGGACAAACAGAAGTGACGAACTGCACATTACTCAAGATCATAAAAACCAGATTGAGTGACGCGAAGGGTGCATGGCCGGACGAACTGCCCAACGTCTTGTGGGCTTACAGGACCACGGCTAGAACCCCGACAGGAGAGACCCCCTTCAAACTTACCTACGGCACAGAGGCGGTGATCCTAGTCGAGGTGGGAATAACCAGCACCAGGCGAGAAGCTTTCAATCAAGGATACAATGACGACCTTCTACGAGTAGATCTGGATTGCCTTGACGAAGTTAGAGACAAAGCCTTCAACAAGATGTCTGAATATCAGAAGAAAATGACAGACTACTACAACAGAAGGGTGAAACTCAGGCGACTCAATATAGGAGATCTCGTCCTGCGTAAAGTGACCCAGGCAACCAAGGACCCAACTCAAGGAAAACTCGGCCCCACGTGGGAAGGGCCGTACAAAGTCATTCACTACTCCAGATAAGGAAGCTATCACCTGGAGACCCTAGACGGAGAAAAACTCCCAAGACCATGGAACATTGAACATTTGAAGAAATACCATCAGTAATTGTAATAGAAAGAGATGTGCGTCGTTATCAATTAATAAATAGATTATTTAGCTACTATTTATGTGGAAACAGGTTAACTAAGAAGAAATCTACCTAAAGCCAAAAATGGCTAAGTAACAAGATTCCGCTTGACGTATGTAAGTTACGAACGAAGAAATCCACCTAAAGCCAAAAATGGCTAAGTAACAAGATTCCGCTTGGACGGATGTAAGTTACTGACGAAGAAATTCACCTAAAAGCCAAAAATGGCTAAGTAACAAGATTCCGCTTGACGGATGTAAGTTACGAATGAAGAAATTCACCTAAAGCCAAAAATGGCTAAGTAACAAGATTCCGCTTGGACGGATGTAAGTTACTGACGAAGAAATTCACCTAAAGCCAAAAGTGGCTAAGTAACAAGATTCCGCTTGACGGATGTAAGTTACGAACGAAGAAATTCACCTAAAGCCAAAAGTGGCTAAGTAACAAGATTCCGCTTGGACGGATGTAAGTTACTGACGAAGAAATTCACCTAAAGCCAAGAGTGGCTAAGTAACAAGATTCCGCTTGGACGGATGTAAGTTACTGACGAAGAAATTCACCTAAAGCCAAAAATGGCTAAGTAACAAGATTCCGCTTGACGGATGTAAGTTACGAACGAAGAAATCTACTTGAAGTCAAAAATGGCTAAGTAACAACACTCGGCCTATGCAGATGTGAGTTACCAACCAACGAACGCACGACAGTGGCCAATTCAACCTTGACGTAAGCACGTTATTGACGATTAAGTTTCAAATAAAAGATTCTGCCAAGGCAACAAGTATAGACGAGCATACAACAAATTTCGCAATACAAGTAAGTACAGAAGAAGTAAGTTAAATTAGATAGCATATAAAATATCATTTCCAAATAGAAGCCCATAAACACTGGGCAAAAAACGTTGTTTCCAAATAAAAACCCATAAACATTGGGTTGAAAGGCATTGTTCCCAAAATAGATAGAATATAAAAGATTTATATAACCTAGCCCAAAACATAAAGGGCTTCTCAAAAAAAAAAAAAGAGAGAAAAATTTTCTAAGTGACAGGATCGTCAAGCGGTACTTTCACTTGGAGCGTCGTCAGAAGGGGCAACACCAGCAGGAGCATCATTAGGGGCGCCAGGCTCAGCAGTAGAGGGTTGGGCAGCCTCGTCCGCAGCCATCTCTTGATCTACTTCTTCCAGATCTAGCTCTTCCATGTTTACTCCAGAGGGGTGCTTTATGAGATATCTCCTTAAGAGCTTGAAACCCTTGAAGTACCAGCTGAAGAGCACAGTGTTATACTCTTCAGTGGTTTGGAAGGCCTCCACGGATCTGGCAGCAATGGTCTTGAGGCTCTCCTTAGCTGAAGCGATCTGCTCATCCTTCTCGAGCGTAAGCTGACGCTCTACCCTGAGATCGTCCGTCAGCGTCTTTACCTTTTCTTTCAGCGACGTCGCCACTCCCATGGACTCTATCAAGTTTTTCTTCAGGGCAGAATTCTCTGCTTCCAAGGCTTCCATCCTGGAGGTAATAGACGCGACCTTGGCCTCCTGCGTGAGATATTCTGAAGCGATGTGCATACTCTCTCCCAGCACCTAAAAAAAAAAAAAAAAAAAAAAAAAAGGAATAAGGAAGAAGACCTTGAGTTAAAAAAAAAAAAAAAAAAAAAAAAAAAACCCTGTAGCGCAGACGAACATACCTGCATTAGCTTGTGGACATGCCTAGCAGCCACTTCATTGAACGGGGCCCCTGAAAGAACCTTTAAATCCGTGGCACTCACGGCCTCATGTGCCCGATCCACTGCCAATCTTTCATCGCTCCAAATCGTGGATGGACGAGGATCCCCTTTTTCTTTTTCTTTCTCCGTCAGCCTTGGTCTTTTGGAAACCGGATTGCCCGCAATTTCCTCCACCGAAGTTGTGGGGGAAGCAACCCGGGTAACCAAAGCCCCAGACGTAATTGGGCTGACGGAAGAAGCCACAGGTACGGGGCCACCCTTCTCAGTGACACGAACATTCTTTTTCCCCAAGTTCGATAGGGGCTCGTCCTTTTTGGACCTCATCTTCGCGTACATACCCTTATTGAATTTAGTCGTCATCTCTGCAAGAAGAAAACACTTAGAAAAAAGAAAGAGAGAAAAGAGGTGAGAATGTGCAATGACGAACCCATCACTTACTTTTCTTTCCCTCGATCTCAAGAGTGCGCAGAACGAAGCTAGAAGGTTCTGGGCCGAGACAGTAGAAAGCAAGGGTCCGAGGATCAACCAGATCGTCCCAGCTCTTGATCGTTTGTGCGTATTCGATCGCCTTCTCCACTCGTTTCTTATACCTGCTCTTTAGCTTCGGTCGTCTCTTAGCTGCAGAAAGAGAAGAAATGATGAGATCCACCAACAAAGACGAACGTGAAAAAGAAAACTCAAGAAGGTTACTGACGCACCTAAAGTTGGGGTCCCCCACTGACGACGCAACCTCGGGACATCACCCCAAACCTCGCTCGAGGGAGTCTCAAAGTCGTCCCCAGACACAAAAAAGAATCTGGACTTCCAGTACCTGAACGACGAGGGTAACTTCTTGACGACCCTAGTTCTCCTTTCCCATGGGACCAGTTCATAGTACCCATGCTCTTTGGACGCTTTTAAACGGTATAAATATACAAGCTCGTCAACTCTGAGCATATCCCCGTCAGTGGCAGCCAGCCAAATCCCCATACAGCTAATTAAAATCCTCCACGAATTGGGCATAAGTTGCCCAGGAGCGATACCAAAATGTTCCAACAACTCCATCAGGAAGGGATGGACGGGAAACCTCAAACCACAAGTGAAAGCAGCCTCGTAAAAGCATACTTCACCTGGGAAGAAATGACACGCCCGGTCCTCCGCATTGGGTAGACGAACCCTAACCCTATCCGGAAACTGAAACTTATCTCTAAATCTCCCCAATGTATCAGCATCCAGGCCACACTCCTCTTCCTGAGCATAAAAAGCCCTAACCTCCCGAGGACTAGAGACGACTGTATCCTCCCCAGCAGGGCCGCCGTCGTTGGATGACAGCCCAGTTTCCAACTCACTTGACCTAACCTCGGACATACCTACTCGTTTTTCAACTTCGTTCTCAAACCAATCTAAGGATTGACGAAGCAAAGGCAATAAATCTGCCAATGCGACACTTAAGCAGTTACCCTCAAAAACAAAATCCCCAATATTGGAGGGAACACCCAGAAAACCTCCCAAACGAGCAAAAAGAAATGAAATTGATGGACAGGCTATCCTAACCTCAGAGCTATGTACCATGAAAACAAGAAGAAAGCACAATGGCAAACTAAGCTAAACCCCCGAGGAATTAGAAACAAGCAAAAAATGGAAAAGAAGAAAAGAAATCAGAGACAAAATCGCAGCAAAGCAAGAGCAAAGACATAAAAAAGAGGAGAAAGAGAAAGAAGAGCGTACCGCTGAAGATAATGAACAGGGAGGACACCACCACGCCGTACAGTAAAAAAAAAATCGCACAGAGCAGTTGCAAAGAAGGTTCGCCGGAGAAAATGACCAGAGCAATGATTGAAGTGTTTTTGAAAAAGAGAAAAATGAACGGGTTTTAACTCAGGTTTTTGGGAAACTGAAAATCCAGCGGGAAGCCCAATAGTCCCACCAAACGGAGCATTAATTTCACCCACCCGCTGGCACACGCCACGTGTGCCACGATTTGCGAAACGCCGCCACTTCGCATTTAATACGGAGCGAAATCCCAAACGACACTCGAAAACTGTAAGCTTATCACATTCTATGATCGTCATTTAAACGACGAACATAGAATCGGGGGGCAACTGACGGAACTACAAGCTTTAGACGAGACCATCCCTCACGGACGATCCCATCGAGACGGACGAACCCAACCTCAGCGCAGGTAAGCTAACTACATGCCTTATTGACGAATAAATCAAGACCTTCCAATGCAGGTAATTAAACCCAAAGCGGTTACAAGGACAACTGTACAAGCCGTTGAAGTGACATTAATGATATATTATTCAGCCCCAGACGTTACCAAAAGGAGTATTAAAGACCTCCTTAATCACTCCAACGGCTAGAGACCATAAGACCATATATAAGCCCCACACATTACCAGGGAGAAAGGAGAGACAGATACGAATAGTAAGAGATTTCTTTTCATTCCAATTACTTTATATTTCTCTACTTTGAAGAAAGATTTATACACTGACTTTGGCATCGGAGGTGTTGTGGCAGGCACCCAGCCGGTGATCATCTTTGAAGGCTGAAGTTTCTTCTCTGTCTGACGAACTTGACTGACGATCTCACGCATCATCAGTTCGTGTGAGGTGGTTAAAAGTCTGTGGTACCAGACTTCGTTGGGCTTCTCTCTTGTTCCTTATCTGGTGTATCTATATATAGATATCTATTCACTTGTATTGATTGTATTGTATTGTACTCTTTAATAGCAATAACATTTGAGTTTCTTCAGTTCATTTCTCTGCCTCTGTTTTCCTTTCTTTTTTGGTTTATGTAGTGAATGTGAGATTGAGAGAGGTTTGTTTGAGAGATTAAGAGTATTTCTTCATGAATTAATAGTACTTGTAAAGTATAATGGTCCTGATTAATTGATGGGATGGAAAAAGTTACTGAATTTATTTCTTTCCCCTCTCGGCTTTTCCCCTGAAAAGTAGAGAGAGAGAGAGAGAGAGAGAGAGAGAGAGAATAAATGAAGAAATTAACTTCCAGGGGAACAAGCACAAAAAGGGGTGTTTTGGTTTTGTTTAACTAACATGTGGGTTTTTGATGAAACTGTTTGGTTTGGTTGTTTTTGGAAGATGTGAAACTGGTTGTTTTATTTTGAAAGGTTGATTGTATTCAATTAGCACATGAAAAGTTAGCATTAAGATGGAAAAGGTGGGTAATTTTGTCAAGTTTTTGGTAGCTTAGATAAATCCATGGTGAGCAATTAGGCTTTTTGGATTTAGTGTGCATTTGGGATAAGATGAAAATTTCAGCTTATTTTTGATACTATTCATGAGTTTCATTGCATTTTTTAGTACTATTCAACAAAAAGTTTTCAGTTTGAACTAAATAATTTGTTTCTAAGTGGACACTTAGTATATAGATATGAAAGCCACGTTTGTAAGAAATAGTGTTGTTTGCAACATTGGGTTGGATTCTGTGGTGATTTTCCATTCGGGTGCAAAAGGAGTTAGGATGATCAAGGACCTATTTGGTATAGTTGTTTAAATAACAGTTTTCGTTGTTTTAACAACACAACACGTATTTCCACAACACTTTTTTATCCACATGTATTTGCACAATATTTAACAACGTTACTAAAACAACATTACTAAATGGGTTCTAAAGTTTTGAAATAAATAGGTCCGGTTCCACTGGACACAAGCCGTGTCCGAAATAAAGAAGTTTGAGCTTACAAGAAGCAAATAAAACTCTAGGCAAAAAGTCTCACAAGAAGCAAATCAAGCTAGACAAATCAAATAAATGTGAATCTCCTCTGTTGACTCCAAAAGAGGATGTAAATGTGTAATGGCTGTTTCCTGTTTGATAACTTTATTCGATTTTTCCTTCATTTCAGGTGGAGTAAGGAAACAGCACAAAAAATGGTGGGACTTCACAATCACAGAATCAAGTGAGATACGTGCTCATTCATTTCATGTTAGCATTAGACAAGCAAGCTCCTCCTTGGATGTAGTATTAGGTATATAACTTGTTAGTGGTTCTATGACTGAATCAATATATTGCTTGTATGCCTTAATAGGTGCACCACTCCCTGGCTCCTGTGGGTTCAGTTGGGGATAGCATTTTGTTGATTGTTGTGTTGGGTGCACTGCACCATGAGTCCAGCCCACGTAATAGACATGCTCATTTAATGAGCATGTCTTCATGTTTCTTATCTTTTCTTCATCATGCACGTAAGTCAGCATGAATTATTGGAGTTGTTGGCTTAGGCGTGTTGGACACGCTAAGGAGAAAAAGAAGAAAAGAGGGGTTGATGCATTAAGGCCATTCGGCTATGGCAGAGCTGAGGAAAAGAATTGGATGAAGCAAAGTCAAAGTAAGTGGCTTGCATTTATTGTGATTTGATGAGAAAAGTGTGAAAGGAAGAAAAGAAGGAAAAGATGAACAAATAAATAGGCAGGCCATTCGACCAGTGAAGATGTGGGAAAAAAGAATTGAAGTCCCAGAGTGTAAGGACTAAGAGCATTCACATCAGTATGTGTATTTTATACATTCATTTTTACACTAAAAATCTACTTTTTCTATTTTACATTATCACTTTTACAAAACACCCACATCAGTTCATTTATTTTACAAGTTATTTCAATAAAATATTCATTCTTCTCATTTTTTTATTATTTCCCTCAACTGACTCTTATTATATACGCGCGTTATCTCTCTCTCTCTCTCTCTCTATTCATTTTTGCTGAGCAGCTCTCTCTCTCTCTCTCTTCTACCTTCTCTCATTCTTTCTCAAAAACTACAACCCAAATCAGTTCTTCACCGGCCGAACCGAGCTCCGGCGACCCACGAACTGAGATTCACGACGATCCACGAACCGAGGTTCACGGCGACCCACGAACCGAGCTCCGACGACCCACGAACTGAGGTTCACGGCAACCCACAAACCAAGCTTCACAGCGACCCACGAACCGAGCTCCAACGACCCACGAATCGAGGTTCACGGTGACCCACGAATCGAGCTTCATGGCGACCCACGAACCGAGCTTCACGGTGACCCAGATCGTGTCTCACCCGCTGATCCATGAACCAAGCTTTGGCGACCAACGAACCAAGCTCCAAAGACCCAGAACCAAGGTCCGGCGACCTAGATCGTGTCTTCACCGGCCGATCCACAAACCAAGCACCATAAGCACCGATCTATCTCTTTGTTGGTTTGTCTGTGTGGGTTTGTTTGTGCGTGGGTCTGTTTGTGTGGATGTGTTTGTGTGTGGGTGTGTTTGTGTGCATCTGAGAAAAAGAAAATGTGTTTCTGAGGTAGTTGTGCATCGGAGAAGAGAGAGAAAATTTGGGGCAAACGGAAATGATTAAAATAATAAATACACAAGCTACAGTACCGTGTATATTTACACGGGTACTGTAGTTTATGGAAATATATACATGATTTTGCCCATTTTTACACACCCACTGATGTGGGTGTTTTTTTGCTCAAAATGCATAAAATTTACACTGTACATCTATTTTAGAAGATTTTAACAGGGCTGATGCGAATGCTTTAAGTGCGTGAGTGAGAGCAAGCAAAAAGAGAGAAAAATAGAGAGAACAAGAGAGAACTGTGAGAGATACACGGTGAGAAATAGAGCAGTGAGTGAAAAGAAAAAAAAATTTTCTTTTTTACTTAAGTTGTATCTTTAAATGTTATAATCTCTATTTAATATAGTGAAATTATTCGGAGTTTGTCCCATGATTTTTTCTTTCAAGGAGAAAGGGTTTCCACGTAAATCTTTGTGTTATTATATGGTTGTGCTTTTGCTGTACTTGCTGAAATTTATTCACAGTTATATAGAATTTTTCCCAACATGTTGCCTTGTGTTTCCATTATGTTTTTGAGGGCATTGCAATTGGAGTTGCAGAATCAAAAGATGATGCCAGGAAAGCTTTGTGGACAATTTCTTTACACAAGATATTTGCAGCCATTGCCATGGGCATTGCTCTCCTTCGTATGATTCCAAACCGACCCTTCTTATCATGTGCAGCCTATGCTTTTGCATTTGCCATTTCAAGTCCAATTGGGGTGGCCATTGGAATCATAATAGATACCACAACTCAGGGTGCTGTGGCAGATTGGATCTTTTTATAATAGATTCTATTAGTGATCACACACTCCTAATTTTAATGTTCAATAGCAGATTTTTTTTTCATAAGTTAATCTAGAAAATCATTTATTAATGGTGAATCTTTGTCTTCTAAGATCAATACTGACAGAAGAATGTATAATGATTATGCCTATTCCAGTCTCAAAGCGTCACAAGTATGCTACAAATCAAATTGAATGATCAAATTGAAGCATGAAAGAAAGGGGTATAAATTATAATCAAAAGATTTGGTGTTACACAATGAATGTCAAAAACTCCGGTCTGGTTTCACACATTAGGCAATTAAAAGAAGAAATAATTATCTGAAACACTTTCCATTGAAAGGTGCCCTTAGATGGAAATAATTCACCTTTTCAAGTACAAGCCTTGCAAATTAACAAAAACTAGTCGTTAACCCGTGCGATGCACGGGATAGTTAAATAAAATGACAATTAACCAATATCACGTTAAGGTAAAAAAATTAGTGAGAGACTGATTTGCCCACCAAGAATTTAAAAGAAAAAAAGATTGATATAATAAAATCTAAGAAATTTAGAAATAGAAAATTGGGTTAATAATATGCATATTATAGAATCCCCAAATTCTACTTCAAAACCAAACAAAACCCTTCAAATTCAAAAAATTCATATATAATATAGCAAATAAAAATTTACCACACCTTGAGTTGGAAGACATAGGTTGCAGTTTTGATTTTTCTCCAAAAAATAGAGATGCTTCATCTGCTGTATACAATATAAAATAATTATTAGAAATTTCAACCCAAAAACCAAATCCACAAAAACACTATCAAAATATAGAGATTAACTCAAATACTTAGAAGAAAATAAATTCTAAACATAACAAAACAATAAGATAAAATGAAAATTTCAGGCACATATGAAAGCAAATAAAAAAGACAAAACCTACGTTTTTTTTTTTTTTTTTTAGTTGAGTCTCTCTCCTTCTTATTTTTTTAATTTTAAAGTGAAGTTAAGTTTAGGATTTTGAGATGGTAATTGCTAGGGTTTTAAGGAGAGAAGAGAGAGTCCTACCAAGAGTTTAAATAATATAAATAATTCAAAACATGGAACATTATCAAATTTATAACACCTAATTCTATTATCTTCTACGTTGAATCCAAACAAATAATTAATTGAAATTAATCCAAACAAATAATTAATCAACAAAAATCAAAGCTTTAATAAAAAAACAAAAAATCACATGAACCCAAATAAAAATTCTCAATAAAGCAAGAATATATAAAAATTTACCACACCTTGGGCTGGAAGACATAGGTTGCAGCTTTGATTTTTCTTCAAAAAATAGAGATGCTTCATCTGCCATATACAATATAAAATAATTATTAGAATTTCAACCCAAAAACCAAACCCATAAAAACACTATCAAAATATAAAGATTAACCCAAATACTTATAAGAAAATCAATTCTAAACATAATAAAACAATAAGATAGAATGAAAATTTCAGGCACATATGAAAGCAAATAAAAAAAGACAAAACTTACGTTTTTTTTTTTAATTTTTACGTGAGTCTCTCTCCTTCTTATTTTTTTTAATCTTAAAGTGAAGTTGAGTTTAGGGTTTTGAGATGGTAATTGCTAGGGTTTTAAGGAGAGAAGAAATTTTGGTATTTTTATGCAAAAAACGTTATTTTAGGTCTAGATGATTTATTTCCTTGTTTTTAGGCTCTTTTAATGTTTTTTTAGGTCAAATTTGGTTCCTATTATGGTTAGGTATTAATTAGGGCTTATTTTAGAATATATTTTCTTGTCCATCAAGTTTTATGGAGCTCTTAAATAGGCCTCCAAGTTTGTATACGTTTTTTAATATTATTGTTATAAGATATAAAACCTAAAATAAAAAGAATAAAAAATAAAAAGAAAAAGAAAATAGTGATGATGTGGAAAATTGTGAGAGCTTCAAAAGTTTCGATTTTATATATATATATAGACTATTCAAACCAGAGTTAAAATGTTAAAGGTGAGAAGCAGGGAGGGGTAAACTAGGGCATAAACGACGATGCCACCAAAATAATCACCTGTTTTACATACTTTAAACTTGCATACATATAAGATTACAATTATATTAATACTATCTTGTAACGCCATACATATATATATATAGATATATTTAAAAATATACAATAAGATGTATAATATAAATTATACATATATATATATATATATATATAATTTAAATATTATTGATAGTCATTTTTATGTTTTGTTAACTTTTTAAAAAATTTTGTAATGATATTATTAGGTATAAAATGTAAATTGTCCATGTTTTTTTTTTTTTTTTTATAATTATTGTGAAACACTTTTTCTTTTTCTTTTTTACGATTTATTTATTCTAGACTCTTTGATTTTTGTACTTAATAACTCACTTGGATCAATATTTATGATGTGGTTTCACATTTGATTCTAAAATTAAGAAATAAAACTATTTAATAATAAATAATTTAGGACACATGGCGCAAAATTAGAACTTTAATTTGGAATTCTAATTTGAGTTTCTCTCAGTTTTACCTACTATTATTATTATTATATATAGATTACAATTACATTATATACTCATGGGAGTTAAAGATAAAATGACCAGAAGAGAGGAGGATTGATTGCACAATGGAAAGATGAATTCAGCTTCTTCTTCTTCTTCTTCTTCTTCTTTTTTTTTTTTTTTTTTTTTTTTTTTTTTTTTTTTTTTTTTTTTTTGGTTAGGAAATTAAATATTGGTACTTGAATCTTAGGGTTTCTGGGGATTTCGTTGAACGTGGGGCAATTTTGGATTTTTTTTGTTCATTCGTAGTCTCATAGGGGTTCATTTATTTATATTTTTTAAAACTTAATTGTTTTTTTGATTTGTTAAAATATTTTTCTTTTCTATATATTCCTTTTACGTTTGGAATTTTCTTTATTATTAAAATTGTTTGATTTTTATGGGGTTTGTTGCAAAGGGTTTGTTTGGGAAAATTTCTATTTCCTTTTCAGTTTGGCTGATAAAAAATAAATAAATTTCCTTTTCCATTTGGGTTTCTTTGATTGTTTGATTTTTCTGGGGTTTGTTGCTAAAGGGTTTTTGATTTTTTGGTTTCAGAAATTAGACATTGTTACTGAATTTTAGTGTTTCTGGGTATTGTGTTGAACATGTGCATCATTGGAACTTTTTGAAAGAGTTTCACATGGACAATCCTAATCAGAAGAAGAGGAAGAGCAAGACTAGAGAAGATTCTGTAGCTGAGACATTGGCTAAGTGAAAGGAACACAATACTGCCCAACTTGAGTCTTGTGCTGCTCCTAAAGCTCTGGCCAAAGGGTCAAAGAAAGGGTGTATGAAAGGAAAAGGAGGGCCTAAAAATTCACAGTGCTGTTACAGAGGGGTTGGGCAGAGGACATGAGGTAAATGGGTGGTAGAGATTCACAAGCCGAATAGCAGAAAGAGACTATGGCTTGGGACTTTTGATAATGCAGTTGATACTGCCTCCGCTTATGATGAAGTTGCTAGGACAATGTACGCTGGCTCTACTCGACTCAACTTTCCAGATAATATCATATAGTACTTTTAATACAATACTCCAAATACGTTTTTTCTATTTCACTCACCCTAATCTTATCTTATGATTCACATTCGTTTTTAGTTAAATTTTTTATTTAAAAAGAAAATTTAAACAACTTAATTAGCTCATAGATTTGGATAGAAATACTAAATTGACTTGTTATTAAAAGGGATGATCAAATTGACAAAAAACAAAAATTCATATAAACCAAAGGAAGTAATTTGGCAATTGAATAAGTTAAAGGATTATAAATTGAAATTTTCTGAATCCCCCATCATAATTATTTATGTATTATCACTACAACAAAAAAAATGTTTATTACAACAAAAAAAAAATTGTTACAATAACATCAAAGTCATTACAATAGTTTATGCAAAGTGTTGCAATACAATTTGAGTTAATAGGTTTGTGCTATAAAAAAAAAAAAAAAAATTGTTGCAATAAACTTTAAAATATTTTAATTGAAAATTTTGATGTAATAATATATTTGCTGTTGCAATAAACAATTTACTACATTGAATATCTTATAGTAATAGGCTATTATTTCACGAATTTTATCGCAATAGATTGCAAATAATTGACAAAAATAATTTGAGTCAAATTATTTCAAACGATATCTTCATTGTAATAGATAATTGTTTCATATTTTTCATTAAAATATATTGTAAAATAATTTGTATTAGATTATTGTAATAATATATTCGTTGCAAATTCTCGTTTGTCATTGCAATAGATAGTAAAATAATTGATATTTAGTTATTGCAATGATATATTTGTTGCAATAAGCAATCACTTTGAAATTTCTATTGTCATAGATTGCAAAATAATTGGTATCAAGTTATTACAATGATTTTTTCAATTTAGGTTATTGCAAAAAATTTTCTTAATGCAATTTAGTATTAAAGCCTCTATTGAACTAAAAATTATAAGTTATTGCAACTAATAGTTATTAGTGTAATAATTTATCACTTTTAAGTTATTATTGCAGTGACTTTTAATTTGTAGATGTGATATTATGTCTAATATACTAATTTTGTTGTATTAATACTTGATGTAATAGATTTATTTTGATTTAGTGTATATATTGCATGAAGGAAATCAATTTGATTTTTTTTTTGATGAACAAGTAAATCAATTTGATAAGTACTAAAATAAAATATTGAAAACTTTATAAAAGTTGCATGGGAGTCAGACAAGGAAAAGAGAAATAAAAACCTTTTATTAAAAAAAAGGGTCATAATAACAACCAAAGAAGTGAGAAGCTTGTACGCAAAGTACGCAGTCCGAATATCCACAACACCGTGTAGAAAAGCGCTATGTCATTATTTCCAACGGTCTCATTAAACTAAACCCTAAAATTGAGAATGAGAGAGACAGAGCCTACCAATACCACTATTTTACTCTTACTCTCACTCTTTCACACTCTGCTCTCATTCTTTCTCTCTAAAAGCTTTTTGAAACAAAACAAAGCTCTCTCTCAAAAACAAAAACACACCCATTGATTTAGAAAGCAAACGCAAAGGAGAAAAGAAAACCCTAATCTTCGTTCTGAAAAGCCTCGTTTTGGTCGAAAGAATCAAACAAAGATTACAAACACTAGAAGTTTCTTTCTTGTCTTCTTCGACTGACTGAGAGGTACTTTAATTTTCAAACAATTTGTACAAGTTTATTTCTATTTTTATAATATTTTTTTTGCCTTTCTTTTTTTGGGTTTTCTTTATTTTCTTGTTAGATTTTTTTCCCTAGGTTTAGTTGTAAAAGGGTTTATGGTTTTTTTTTTTTTTGGTTTAGGAATTCAATATTGTTACTTGAATCTTAAGGTTTCTAGGTTTTTCGTTGAATGTGGGAAATTTTGGATTTTTCTTTGTTCATTCGTAGTTTTTATTGTTAGGAAGCACGGGTGTAGATTAGGGTGTGGGTGCAGTGCAGTGACCCAGCAATTTTTGAAAAAGTAGGGTGCGAGTGTAGCATGATATGTTTATTAATAAATTATTAAATATGTTTTTATTTATATTTTCTATAGGTTGCTAAACATATTTTTTCATATAATGGTAAACATATACCAAATAATTTGACAACTATATATAACTTAATAAAAAAAAAAAAATCAAGTAATCAACTCAAGTCTTAACATTACAACTTATATAAAAAATTTTAAAAAATAGGATAATAGAGACAACCAGATAGATTGAGGGCAGATATAGAATGAGCGATAGAGCATGTGAGAAAGAGATGGAGGGTGAGAAGGAAAGTAAAATACCTTTGCCGATGAGCTTGGGTCAGTGAGCTTGAGAAAAAGAGATGGAGAGATTGAGATCGAGAGATGAAGAGTGAGCTTGGGTTAGTGAGCTTGAGGAGAGATGGAGGGATTTTGATTGGATGAGCCGTGGGTTACAAAGTGTGGATTAGAGAGAGAGATTGGAGACAAAGAGAATGAGAGAGCTTGAGTTGCAGTTTTAGGGTCTTTTTTTTTTTATTTTTTTATTTTTTTTTTAACTAGAGTCAAACGGTGCATTTTGTTGTGTTATATATATATATATATATTAAATTTTAAAAAAAGAACATTTATTTCGGCACTGTTTCAGCCCTTTTCGAATTGAATCAGCCCGTATTAGGCCAAATCAAAAATTGGAAAAAAAAAAAAAAAAAAAGGATTCACGATGGATGTGCGTACAACTACGTCGACAGCCGCACAGTGCGTTTGTGTGTGTTAGACACGAGTGTGCCGCCCCTGGAGGTGCACCCGTGCTTTCCTGAGTCTTAAAGCGGTTCTTTTTTTTTTTTTTTTTTTTTTTAAAATTATAAAAAAATTAATTTTCTTTTCTATATATTCATTTTTTCCTTTTGGGTTTTCTTGATTTTTTATTTTTTTTATTTTTTGGATTTGTTGGAAAAGGGCTTGTAATTGTTCGATTTGGGCAATTCAATTTCCTTTTTCATTTGGGATTTTCTTTATTATTAAATTAATTTTCTAGTATTTGTTTGGGAAATTCAATTTCCTTTTCTGTTTGATTGATAAAAAAATAAATAAATTTCCTTATGCATTAGAGTTTTTTTGATTGTTTGATTTTTCTGGGGTTTGTTGCTAAAGGGTTTGTGATTTTCTTTGTTTGAGAAATTAGACATTCTTACTGAATTTAGTGTTTCTGGGTATTGTGTTGAATAGGTGCATTACTGGAATTGTTTGAAAGAAATTCAAATGGACAATCCTGATGAGAAGAAGAGGAAGAGGAAGACTAGAGAAGACTTTGTAGTTGAGACATTGGCTAAGTGGAAAGAATGCAATGCTGCCCAACTTGAGTCTTATGCTGCTCCTAAAGTTCCAGCCAAAGGGTCAAAGAAAGGGTGTATGAAAGGAAAGGGAGGGCTTGAAAATTCACATTGCTGTTACAGAGGGGTTAGGAAGAGGACATGGGATAAATGGGTGGCAGAGATTCGCAAACCGAATGGCAGAAAGAGATTGTGGCTTGGTACTTTTGATACTGCAGTTGATGCAGCCTCCACTTATGATGAAGGTACTAGGACAATGTACGCTACCTCTGCTTGACTCAACTTTCTAGATGTCATGAGTCACACATTCTTGATGGAGTCTGCAAAGGAGTTTTGTTTGTCTTCTTCTGAATCAGGCCCTTATTCGATGGGAAGTCCTGGGGGATCTAAAACCACAACTGTGACAAACCCTTCTGAGTTTTATGCAGAGGATGCCCCTTATTATCCTATCACTGAAGCTGTGCCACCAAGTTGTTTGGTGGGGATTGAAGCAATGGATGAGTCTACCTAGTAGCGGATGATCAAAGGGACTAGAGGGGGCCAAACCACCCCTTCCCCCCCCCCCCCCCCCCAAACATTTTGAAAAATATCTATCTTACTTTATGATGTAATTATATTTATAAGTAGCTCCTTGGGAAAATACAACTTGGCCCCCTCAATTTGTTATTACATATCTAAATTAAATACTTTTAGAGTAAGCATAATCAACAAATAATTAAGTAATAATCCTCTCATAATATATGTCAAGAGTGATGATATATATATATATATATATTAGGTTGTAAATAACTTGAGTGTTTTTCAATTTTTTTGGTGTGTAAAATGTAATAATGTCTTTCTAAGTGTAATGCTTTTTTTTCCTTATTCCACGTAATTTTCAATCGTTTTAACCACATATCTATAATTTATAATTGATTTAATTACAATTTTTTGCTACCAGCAGATTGTTAAAAGAAACCGTGTTTTATTTAATATATTGATAACTTATAAATCATAGAGTAAATAATATATAAAGACATAGTGTTCTTTTACATCTAAAAAATATAAATAAATAGAAACATAAAATATAAAAAGCATTCTTCATAGCATTTTAAATATAAATGATAATGATAAGAACTTTTTTCTTCTTGAGTTTTGTGTTGTTTAGATATATGGTTTATGTTAGTCCTGCGCCCGCCCCCCCCCCCAAAGAAAACTGTCTCCGCCACTGAGTCTACCTGTGTGTCTGAGTTTTTTGCTGAGGAGGATGCTCTGTATTATCCTGTCACTGAAGCTGCCATGCCAAGTATTTTGGTAGGGGAAGAATCAAAGGATGAGTCTAATGGACAGGAGTACTTGCGGGATTGTTCAGGAAATTAAATTTTTTATGGTTGAAATTTTGGCACTAATAAACAGTGATCCTCTATGCAACACAGATTCAGTGCTGGGTTTTGGTTATGGTGCAGATCAACTTGGATTGGAGATGTTTTAGCTGGTTCTTTACGGTTATATCGCTTATAACACACTGTTCACTGGAGTGAGCTTTGGAGGTTTATACTTTATGTAAATGTCTAGTTTTAGTTGGTATATATATTACTTAGCAAAAAGTTTTGGTAGGGGATTTTTATATGCTTACTGATTCTGTTTTAAGGTTTAGACATCATGTAAATGTCTAGTTAACTAGTTTGGTTGGTAATAGTATTACTCATCAAAAAGTTTTGGTAGGGTATTTGTATGGGCATACTTATTCTGTTTTAATCAATAGTTGTGTTTCTGTTTCATTAGAATAATTTAGGAATAGAAGTAGCATAGCAGTAGGTTCAAGTATTGTACTGAAGATTCAATGGAAGATAATAGCTGTCAGCTGTTTTGTTATATTAAACTTAGGTTCTGTTTGAATACAATTGAAAATTGAAAACACTAAATTAAAATAATTTTTAAATGTGTGAATCGTACCGTGAGACCTATTTTTAATGAAAAAGTTGTTAAAAAGTAAAATTTGTGGGTCCTGTGAATAGTGCACGGGACCCACTAGTATGCAATGTTCATGGGAAAGGTCAACAATTATGGCTTAAAAAAAAAAAAAAAAAATGCAGACGTTGGAAACGCGTGAAACGCTATATCCAAACGCTACTTTAATGCAAGTAAATTTTCGTTCTTCTTAATGTAGTTTTTTATTTGTTTTATCTTATTGTCTCTTCCCTACAATTCTTGACAATAAAAATCTGGCAATAACTAGATGGCAATAATTATAACATGTTTAACATAAAAGAAATACTATGCCTACAAAAGTTTCATAACACATCTTAGGTGATAAATTATTATTAGTGAATTAAAAAATAAATATTTTTAATGGTGAGTCCAAATTAAAACAAAAAACAACTTGTCATTTATGATTAATTTGTTGTAAACATAACATTATTTTAATAAAATTGAAACCAACTATATGATAGACAAAATATAATGACGAACTTTGATGCTCATCTTATTATTATTATTATTATTAATAATAATAATATTATTATTAATCTTATTTATTGGTCCAAAGAAATCACAAAAGAAAATGATCAACAGACAATACATTAATGGTTTCTTTGAATACACTTGCTATACATCTCCCATAAATAAGATAAATAAGAGACATGAATATTATTGCATCTATACATACATAGGGTTCACCAAGCTAGTATTTTTATTTTAACTTCAAAAAGGATAGACTTTGAAGTTCAAAATTTCAAAGAACTTTATTTTCTTCCAATTAGTAAATTCATACAGTAAAGCCTTAAAGGAATAATAAGAAATAGGAAAAATAAGGGTTCACCAAGCTATTAATAATACATCAACATTATACAATCAAATTTCAACCAAGCCACTTAATATGACGTGATTGTGCAACACAAGAAAATCGGATACAATACAAGTACCGCATAAGTGCACTGCCACAAGTGCAGATTTACTAGGAACCACATCTCAAAGTCCATCAATATTTATATTTAAAAAGTTGCACAATTGAGATATGAGCCTTGTACCTTATTGCCTATAGACTACTGATAATCCACACCAGCGAACATGCATTCAAGGGGTAGAGAGTAGAGACACAGAAAAATAAGTACATTGGAACCTAAATATATAATTTATTGAGGATTATTAGTTATATAATAATAATACTAGATATTAGTTCTTGGAGTCCATGGCCATAATGGTGCTCAGGTTCATTGGGTTCATGTACTCTGTGGAACCAGTCATGATCTGCTGAGCAATGAACCGGTTTGCACGCTCCGTTGGATGGAAAGGATCCCAAAACACATAGGTGTTCCGATTTGGGCATAGGTTTGACAGTGGATTGCATGTACTAAGTCCATTGTAGGCACCTAGACCACAACATGCTACTTTTGATGTAACAAAACCTGGTCCACCCAGTGAGAAACATACAATTAATTACTCGTTTTCCCAACCAAATATGCATGGAGAATGAAGTAAAAAGATAAGAGCCATGTCACAAATTGCTAATATATGGCCAATCAAAATAATGGGATGCATTTGGATTTAGGGATTTAAAATCATGGAATTTGAAAATTATATAAATTGTTCGGTATAAAGGTTATTATCACACGATAGATTTGAGTTTTGAGAATCTGCTTCAACAAAAATATTTCTAATGTAATAGAATTAAAATAATATTTTACCCTGATTATTTCAAATTCTTGTATTAATAAAAATTTGAACTATAAATTAAAATCCAAATTCTTCTTTTCAAATACTTTTATGAGTTCCACTTCCACCCAAAATAAAAATTAAAAAAATCATTATAGAATATAGAGATTGAATAATTGGAATAAAAAAAAAAAAAAAAAAGTCTATTGGGTCCCTATATAATTGTTTCTCTTTTAGAGGATATATTCATGAGTTTTACTATTTTTTGAAACATTTAGGGGGTGTTTGGTTTATGTTTTCAAATAACTATTTTCTATTTTTAAACAATATTTCACGTATTTCTATACACTTTTTCACTCACACGTATTTCTACAAATATTTTCAAACAACAATTTTTAATTTTTAAACACATATACCAAACGGGCCCTTAGTCTTTTTCATGATCACCCAAAATTATCGGCCTTTAAATAAAATAAATTAAAAAATATATATTGATCTTTGTACTGTAGCTACACGTTACAAGTATTAGGGGAATACTTTTATCTTAAAAATGATTTTTTTTTTTTACAAATTTTTTTTTTTATTATACCAAATGACGTGACAATTCTACAAGTTTCATTCGTTACGTGGCCTTCTTCATGGTCCGGACCCAGGAGGGCTAGGACCATACTTCACAGAATTGGTTTGGTTTTGGTTTTGGGTTTTTTTTTTTTTTTTTTTTTTTTTTTTTTTTTTTGGGAGGAAAAATGTTGGTTTTTTTAAAAGGATCAAAACCTTTGAAAAAAAGTATGAAAAACCCAGAAGAATAAAAGGGTCGAAACAGGTTTTTTTTTTTTTGGTAGTGATACATGATATAAATGTAGAACGATTATTAAACCAATATATGAGGAGGATGTTCTGAATCTTCTGATAAATATATATGTAATACAATATGCTAATCACAGAATAAAAGTTCACATCATTAGCAAATAAGTATTAAAAAATTTAAAATTTCACATTATAGTAGGTCATGTGTGAGGTCATAGGCTATTTTAGAAATATATATATAGGGTGAAAATTAGGAAAACAAACCATATGCTTGGGGGTTGGTGATGATGTTCATGTTCATTGCGTAGGCATTGGCAAAAATAAAGACATTTGAGCCTAGTTCACGGTTGAGTTGTTGAATCATTTGGGCGAGCTCTGAGTTAAAAATTCCCGAAGCCTGTTGTAACTCTGGTACACATTCCCCATTTCTGCTCCTCAAAGCTAGCTCTGCTGGTACACAACCCAGTGGCCCAGTTCCTGTCACCAGTACACTACGGGCTCCCAGCTGGTGCAGTCTCTACACTTTCACAAATGGGCCGGGTGACAAAACAATCCCCAACAAAGGGCCCAACAAAATAATAAATTATTAAATAAAAAAGAACAAAAACGAAGCATTCATATGGGATTTTTATTTCAACAAGACAGAGAGGTTCTAATTAAGAATTTGCTGAACTATTTTGGTTTAAAGTAAATTTCATTTTTTTTTACAATTGAGTACTTGTAAGTTGTAACAAATTTTAAATATAATACAGTTGTAAGAATAATGCCTTCTTTCTTTCTTTTTTTTTTCTTTTTTTTTTTTCATCAAATTAAAACATTAATTAGTTTTTGGTGTAAGTGATTAGGTAGAGTTCAAATTTCATAATAAGATCTTTTAATTTTTGGTATGCCAGTTGAACTAAATAAAATATATAGAAATCAATTAAAGAAAATTGATAAATTAGGATAAGTTCATTTTTAACTTATGGAATATGGAAGATAAAATAGATATAAGATTGAATGCAAGATCACTTATGCTTTATATCATAAAGCATAATAAATTATTATTTATTTTAAAATTTTAAATTAATAAAAGATGAAGAAATTAATTAATATTTCAATAACAATGAGTAAGTCAGTTAAGAAAATAAAATAATTGAATTCAATAATATGATTTTGGATATATGGTATTTGACCAAGTCTGAAACTTTTTTTTTTTTTTTGGGGGGGATAAAGACCAAGTCTGAACATTGATTTCATATCAACCACATTTATCAACCACAGAGACACGGCAATAAAGGGGCGTGGGGTTTCCAGGGTCTTTAATCCAGTGATATAGCGAATGATCAAAAAAAGTTCTTTAGTTTTTTTTAAAATAAGGAGGTCGTACTATCATCTGTAATTGTAAAAAAAAATTAATGCTTCTGCCGTATATGTAGACTTAGAGTATTTTTAGATACCGTTTATTTTGTTAAAATTAAAAATTTATTATTAAAAATACTATAGATAAAAGTAAAAGTTAGTTAAAATAGTACAGTGAAATTCATAAATAATAGAAAAAATAAGCTGAATAGTAAAATAATTTTAATTTTTAATTGGTTCTGAAACGCACACTTAATTGGTTTTTCTTTCCATGCGAGTTGACCAAAATGTGGCCCCAATTGCATGCATGGTTTGTAGAAAAAAAAGGCCTCCATCTCTATCAGTCTTCAATGTGCGTACCATTTCTATGAAACAATTAAACACTGCTAGGTCCTCACCCACCAAACATTTATTTCGTAAATAATTCAATACTCCCCCAAATATATTCATCAAAAACTCAATTTTCTCAACGTAAGGCAACAAACTCACTTACATGGATGCAGTGTTAGAAGTATATAGTTAAAAGTTTAAATTTACTATATTTAAATAGTTAAAAACTTTTAAGACCATTAGTAATTTAACTAGTAGAACAGAATATGCCAACTAGTTAGGATTTTGAGAAGAGAAGAAATTTTTATTTATGAGAATTACCCTTAGAATTTTTTGATACTCAGAGATGAGGTAACGACAGTAATCTGGGATGGAGAATTGGCGTGATCTTGCTGAGAAAGGTGTCAAGAAATAGTTGTTAACAAAATCGTTACCACCAAGTGTAATGAGGACAAGTGCATCGTTCACTAGCCGCTGAGCCTGGGCTTGTCCGACTTGCGCACGCAGCCTTTGCTTGTACTGTTGGAACAATTCAAACTGTCTGGAGATTCTTAAAATGTTCACCTGCAAAATGAAAAATTTTGATTCACTACTCATTACTTCATTTAAACTTTAACCTCAAAGGAATGCTTGATAAATTGCTGCACAAAACTTAATACTAGTGACCAAACAGTGTCAAAAATTAAAAGTAACCTTCATACTTAAGAAGAGGGATGTTTATAAACTATATGTCCAAAAGAAATTCTTCGATTTCTTCCGGTAGCAGATTTCTTTGGAGAGCACAGTACAATGAAAGTTGTAAGCTATGTTTGGAGAGAGTTATTGTCTATCGTTAGCCTCTATGCATGGTAGAATCAATTAGGGGCCCAAGAGGCAGCGCGCAGTTTACCTTGTGGATGCTGCAATTTCGAATTTGGTATTATATGTTTGACTAGGGAACCATCTATTACAATATCAAGTTTTAGGTATACATTTACAAGCTCATACGTACATTTCTATTTCAAGCTCTTACATACATATATGATATATCTACTTCATAATCTTCTTGGTGGGAAGTCAAGAGAAGGCAACTTTGGAGTTCGGATTAGAAAAATGTCTTTTAATTTCACATGCCAAAGTTTCATATTTTCACCTCCTTTTTTTTTTTTTTTTTTTTTCTACATATAAAGTGTTTGTTTGGATGTGATTTTTGTTTAAAATTTATTTGCTTATTGGGTAAAAGTTGGTTCGGATATGTTCAAACCCAAAAATAAAGAGGCGCTAATATGTTGTACATAAATAAATAAATTAAAAAACTAAAAGTGAAGTTTCTTAAAAAAAAAAAAAATCTAAAAGAGAATGTTGTTGAGAAGTATTCACAAAATAGAGCTAGAAGTGGGACGACAATTCTTCTAAAATCACTCTATTTGCAACAACTTACTAAAGTGGTCTTTTTCCACTGCTTACAATTATCCACAATTTATTATTAGATACTTTCAAAAGAACAGTGCATAAACAATATTTCCTTCTCTCATCTTTATGATGGGATATAATAAATGTGAAAGAAAATAACATAATATCATTGCACCTCAAAAATACTTCATAATTTTCTATTGACCACATCAAATTATGGCAAAAGTTGTTTAATTATAAAACTTTTTCTACACATTAAACGGTAGAAAAGTTCCAACTCAAAAGAAATGAACTGAAAGTTTCATTTATGTTGGACTTACAAACTGAAATCCGGTGTCGTTGAGGATTCCAATGCCAGCAGAAGCAAAGTTGGCACCAACAAGCAGTCTTTGTCCTGTGAGTTGAGGACTCAAGTATGGTAATGTGCGCTCTGCCCCCATTTGCTCACCTAAATGTATATATTGCACACATTTTATTATGTTTTATTAATTAGTTCAATGAAACACATTCGTACGAGAAAATTTTGTTAAGCTTAGAAGTGAGATATGAAGTGAAATGGAAATTAAAACAATAAACTCACTGATAATGTCAGGAAGGTTAAAGCCATTGGAGAATCGGCCAGTTGGTCGGCGGGTGGGATAGTCTATACCATTTGGTGGAGAATCGGCACGTGCAGTAGTTGCTAAGTAGTTGTTGTTGCCGCTTTCTACTAGTGAATCCCCAAAAACAAAGAAAGCCCGAGCTGCCTCTGCTTTAGGTGCAACTGTTACTACTAGGACAATGGTCAGGGTGAGCATTATAACCCTAGGACTTGACATGGTCAATAATGTGGAGATTTCTTTGGCACCCAGCTCTCTCTCTCTCTCATATATTATTAGAGGCTTCTGGTTGGGAATGGGAGAGTGGGGATGGCTTTATAGGGTTTAAGTTTTGACCTTTTCTTTTCCTCCCATTTTTTTTTTTTTTTTTGTAATTTTTTAGAAAGCCTAATAAATGGGACTTTTCTTCTATACATGCATGAGAACATTGAGAAGGGGATGAGGACAAAAATGTACAAAAGCAAATGCTTAGAAGAAATCTGGGCGGAAGTAGAAAGATGATTTCTTAAGTCTTTTAAAAAAAATTATTATTTTTTTAATCCAATATTGATAAAGTTTTAATAATAATTAATAAAATTGTTTTGTGTGAACTTATATTGACGTAGAGAAATGATATGTCCACAACATTTTTAGAACAAATCTTAAGTGGTAGGTTATTACTGGTTGTTATTGTTGAATTAAAAAAGTAATCTCAATGCTAAATTCAAATTTGAACCAATAATAACTAACTACTTATAATTCGTTGTAAAAATGTTGTGTACGTAGCACTTCTCATTGACATAACATGTTAGAATTAAAATATCATTTAATTTAAAAGTTTAAAACTTAAAATTAGGATTCATCAATCTTATATAATCACTCTATTTTGTTGTCACCACCTGTGATGAGAGTCATGAGACATTGAGACTTATAGCTTGTTTGGATGGATGGGGAGTAGAGAGGAGGAGGGGGGGGGGGGGGAGAGAATAAGTCAAATTACCTTATTTTGATGTTTTTTAAGGAAAGAGGGAGAGAGATTTGGAGGAGTTTGGAGGGTCACTACAAAAAAAAGTCTTATAGCTGCATTTTAAAAACGCGGCTATAACTCCTAAAAACGTGGCTATAGGACGATTCGGCCTATAATTGCGTTTTTTTTAGCCGCGTTTTTTGCCGTGGCCTAAAACCCGTAACTATAGACCTGAGAGGTTTATTGCTGTATTTTTACAAACGCGACTATATATATATATATATATTTTTTTTTTTTTCTTGGTCAGATGGCTCAGCCCCATAGGCCTTTGGAGCCACTGCTGCATTAGATACTTTCTCACCAAACTTGTAAGAAAAGTTCAATTCACCTTGGGGTTTTCCTGAGGGCTTTCTCACCTGGTAAGACACAAACTTCATGGACTTGTTGTCTCCTGTAGAGTTGATTTTTTATTCTTATAACTAACAGTCTTAAGAAAAAGGTTTTTAAAAACACCAATAATTATCACCCTCTAAATAGTTAGGCAAGTGCAACAACATTGGATACCCCTGCCCACGCACTAGCCCAACATACAGTGAACGTGGAGGACTTTCAAGTTTGGCTTGAGGAATGTCCAGTTTGTATTATGCATGCATGCATGCAAGATGTACGATCAATTTCTATTTTGGAATAAAATATTGTGTTTCCCATAAAAAAAAAAAAAGAAAAAAGAAAAAAAAGAAGCTTTTTTGAACTCTAAAATGCAATCAATACAACTGAAGAAAATAATAAACTACTGAAGAGTAGAAAACATGCTCAGCTTTTCTCTAATAAAAGGCATAAAAGGTAATAAGACAAAAAGATTGAGTCAAAATTATGAAAAAGAAAGATTTCCAAAGACAAGGTATGATGCATATAACAGTGTTTTGCAGAAGAATTTATGGAGATAAGAAGTGTAATGTGTACACGAATCGAGAAATAAAGAAGGCCCAGTACAACAACTGCCAGGCTCAGGGGTTCAGAGAAACAAATAGACTATGCATACAAAACCTGATCAGATAAAAAAAAAAAAAAAAAAAAAAAAAAAACCACTCTTGAGAAACAAATCAACGTAAATAAATAGAATTTACAATTGAAACTGCACAAATATATGAGGTCTAGCAACCATTGTTTTCTTTTACTTAAGTCCAAACTCTACTGAGCTAACTTCTAGTTCTAGGCTTAGTTAGATACAATTAAAAATAGGATAAGTTAACGCTACCACCCATGTGGTATACCCTTTTATTTGGTGAAACATGTGGTATACCCTTAAAACATGGAGCTACTCTGTATTTTATATCGTGACACTTACCTACCTTGTGGTTAGCTTTATGAGGCATTTATGTCCCGTGGAGTTTGCTTTATGAGGCATTTCCGCTGGAACTTAATAATGGGACAAGTTCTAACAACAACCATTGGGAAAATATATAACACCCATGGGGAAAGAATATAAAAATATAAAAATATATAAAAGATTGTTCTACCTTAAAACTTGCAACTTCTAAACAGACACACTCAAATGAGGATTGAAGGAGAAAGTTAGAAAGAAAACCAGAAATGTGAGGGTAGAACAATTTTCTCTTCAATTCTTTCTCTATATGTAGTGTTAAATTTGGCACATCATCAAATTCTGTTAAAATTAGTGAAAATGGCTCATAAAACAAACTATAAGGGAGGAAAATGCCTCATAAAACTAACAACAAGAGAGAGGGGGGGGGGGCGGGTATCACAAAATAAACCACAAGGTAGTTCCATGTTTTATAAGCAAGCTTTAAAGAAGAACAAAGGCTTACCTAAATGAAAAATGTGTAATCTAGTGCTAAAGCAAGCTTTAAAGAAGTGGGAGACTCAATCAATATTGCCGCTTAGATTTTCAATATCTAAGTTCCAATATCTACACAGCTGTCAATGCTTTCAGTGCATAGATTTTGTACATAACATACACCACTAGTTGCATTTCAAATATTTTGAACTAAGTCCATATCAAATGCTTCAACCATAACGACAATAAGAAAAAAAAAATGGAAAATAACACACACATAGTCCAAAACAGTTCCTTTTCTGTTTTCTTTGAATACAAGAGTACAATAAAAATTGCTACAAACTAAACAATACCACTTAAATTGATGCTCATAATAAAAAATAGAGACCAGATACAAAAACCAACAATGAAAACTATATCAGAATTCAAAACAAAATCTACGACTTTTACCAATGAATCCCATAATCTGTAAAAAGCACTGATAAATACAAAACTCCATCTCTCACACTCAACACCAATAACAAAATTCAAAGCCCTATTAAAGAAAGTTTCAATCTTTATATACCAAGGACCAAAAAAACGAAATACCCAGATGGCAAAACTGATCAAATCAAGCATTAGAACAAGAATTACACAAACACAATCACAAATTAGGCCAAAATAACCAAAACCATCAATGTTTTGGACATTCAAAAGAGGGGCTGGCCTTTCGCTTTTAGGTCATCTGAGTTGCCATTATCGAAGGTAAAGGTGGAGGATTTTGAACTCTGAGCGTGAAGTGGCTGATGCTCTGCAATTCGAAAACCCCTTGGGTTTTTTTGGAGGTAGTAAACGACGTCACATAAGAAACACTTGAGTTTGACTGCTTTGGAGGGACTGGTGTCAGTGTTGTGAACCGGTGCAGTAAGAGGGAGAGAGAGTGAGGGGACCGGCGCAGGGGCGTAGCCAGGAATAAATGCATGGGGGGGCCGGGTTGTAACATAAATATACTAAATGCCAAAAGAAAAACAATCACACGCACAAGACAGTATTTACGTGGTTCGGCAATTTGCCTACGTCCACAGAGTTGCAAGAATTTCACTATTATCAAAGAAAATTACAATGTGCTGCTACAGTGTTTTTCTTTCTCAAAAACAACAAAAAGACAAAACCCTAATCACAAAAAAAAGGCTTTTATATCCTGCGCACAGGATTCACAATGGGCTACAAAACGGGCCAAAAAATTTTTGTCTACCCAAGCCTCTGCTCCATGGACTAAGCCTCAGTAAATCTCCCATTAAAAACCATGCAACATTATTCAAGTCAGGTCGGGTCATCAATCGGATCAAATCATGCCTGACGATGATTTTTCATGGAATAAAATTCATCCATTATCATCTCTATAGTGAAATTCCCTGCAATTTCCTTCTCTATATAAACTATCATATTATCTGCCAAAAACTCATCCTCCATTCTATTGCGAAGTCTTGTTTTTAACAACTTCATAGCTGAGAAAGCTCGTTCTGTAGTTGCTGTAGAAACTGGAAGGGTCAACACAAGACGAATAAGTCTATCAATCAAAAAATAGACATTAGACTTTCCTGAAATTTTTAATCCCCTACATAGCTCGGAAATTGTACTCATATTCTGAAAATCTGGATGTTTTATCACATCAAGCTCATAATGTTGCAATTGAGACTCTAAAAGTTCTTGTTCATGTTCAGTAAAATCTTGAGGATAATATTTCTTAACTAAATTGCATATATGAGCAATTTTGAATAATCTAAAAGCATCTTTGGGATTTAAAGCTGAACTAAGAATGACAAGTTCCGTTGTTAACTCACCAAATCTACTTTTCAATTCTTGCAATTGAAAGTCTATTGCAACTGTAAATATGCAAATTCTAAAATGATGTTCCATTGTTAAATCTTCATCTTGACGACGATATCTACCTCGACCTTTAGTGTAATGAGCATTCATATCAGGAATATCAATTTCATGTTGCTCACAAAATGCTATAACACTAGCAAGTAAAGGCTCCCATCCATCATCTCTCAACTTTTGAATAAGTGATTTTGTAGTTGAAACTAAATGCATGGCATTTAAAAGGTCTTGAGAACGTTGTTGCAAAGCTTGACAAAGAACATTAGTAATTCCCATTATCTCTTTCATCAAATGTAAGATTAAAATAAATTCAAATGATGTTAATACCTGATAAGCTCCATCGGCATCACCGCGTTGTTTATAGTTAGCCCCTTCCTCAGAGATAGTGTTGATAACTTTGCAAGTAGCATCAAACATGTTAATCAAACTACAAATAGATTGAAAATGAGATCCCCACCTAGTATCTCCAGCTCGTTGCAAAGTACCAATCTGGTTTGCCCCTCTTCCAGTCTCAATTTCATTAGAAGCAATCATATTCTCAACTTGTTCTGATTGAGCATGTTGTAATTCATTATTACGCTTACTAGAACCAACAACAATATTGATAATATTAACCAAATGATCAAAGAACTGATGAACAACTTTTACTTCTCTAGATGCTGTAACTAGAGCTAATTGCAACCTATGAGCCATACAGTGTACATAATAAGCATATGGGCAATCTTTAAGAAAAAGAGCTTGTAATCCATTCCATTCACCACGCATGTTACTAGCCCCATCATATCCTTGACCTCGAATATTTTCAATGTGGAGGTTGTAATGAGAAAGGACAGCACATATCTCATTCTTTAAAGTCAATGCAGTAGTGTCTCTAACATGCACAACATGAAAGAAACGCTCTTTAATGAAACCTTCTTTATCAACAAACCTCAAAATGATGGCCATTTGCTCTCTCTTCGACTCATCCCGAGCTTCATCAACAAGAATGCAAAATTTTGCATCCCCAATTTCTTCACGAATAGCATTTCGCACATTACTAGCAAGAATATGCAAAATCTCTTTTTGAATTGTGGGTGATGTATATTTGGCATTTCCTAGTGCATTTTCCAAGACAACACTAGCTATTTTGTTATTGAAAATTGATGTGAATTTTATCAATTCAATAAAATTACCTCTATTTTTTGAATCAAGACTTTCATCATGACCTCTAAAAGCACAAGCTTGGAATGCTAACCATCGAGCACACTCTACTGAGGTTTTGAGCCGCAATCGATTATTCTCTAATTCTTTTGACGTTTGTTTCTCAATCAGCTTGTCAATATGCCGTGAATGATTCTTTAAATCATCGCAACATTTCATAGCATTATTATGTGGGGAGTTTGGTTCTTTCCCTTCATGACGAATTAAAGGACAATTCATTCCATCTTTCACTTTTTTCCAATTATTAAAACCTTTTGAAATGAATACATCTGATCCGAGACGACCTATTGGTTTCTTACTAAAAAGGTAGCAAGGTAGACAATATATCGCATCCATTGAAGGTGAGTATTCTAACCAATCCTTATGTGAACTATACCATGAAGGTTGAAATCGACGACGATGAGAATCATCATTGTATGGATATTCAATATTTACAGGTTGATATGGACCTTCTATGAGATAAGCTCGTCGAATTTCATCTTGTTTGTTGATAGGAAATTCACATATTTGTTTACGTGATCCTGGATCACGATCTATCTCTTCAAATTGAAGTTTTGGACATTTGGAGGGATGTTCATCAGGCATTGAAGTATTAACATTTGTTTCTACAGCCACAGGTGTCCTAATTTCTGAATTGCTAACATCTTTTTTCTTAAAGAATGCATCAATTGTTTTTCGTTTGCTCATAATTCTTTTAGCTTTAAGAATATGACTCAAAAATTAACTTGAAAAGAAATTAAAAAAAAATTTAATTAGAAATTTTTATTTAGTTATATGAATGTTATTCATACACAAGAAAAAAACAAAATTTTCACTATAATTTAAACAGTCAACCCATTTTTAACACAACTTTAATTAATAATAACCCCTCAAACAAAAACAAAAATAATTTAATTAATTTGTCTTTTATAATGTATTGGTTAATTTAATTATATAGCTTTAATTATTATTGTTTAGTTTAACAATAAACTATATTGCTTTAATTTATTTGCTATTAATTATACTCCTTTAATTTGTTATATTGGTTAATTTAATTATATTGTTTTAATTTGTTTTAATTTATTTGTTATAATTAAAGCAATGTAATGTGTTGCACATTACATTGCTTTAATCAATAGCTAGCTGCAATCAGACAATTTCACAATACAATCACAAATCATAACACACGTTACACTAAATGCCAATTAATATTTCACCAAACACCAATGGGTCACCGACATATAACAAAAAGTAACAAGATAAAGCTAAATTAAAAAAACTAGTCACTGACTGACCAATAATAAAAAGTAATAACATACAGCCAAATTAAAAAAAAAAAAAAAAAAAAAAAAAGACAAAAACATTAAAACAGAAAAAGGCAAAATCAGCCAATCAATGAAGCACAATTCAAAAGAGAGTCAGTGACCAATAATAAAAAGTAATAACATACAGCCAAATTAAAAAAAAAAAAAAAAAAAAAAAAAAAAAAAAAAAAAAAGACAAAAACTTTAAAACAGAAAAAGGCAAAATCAGCCAATCAATGAAGCACAGTTCAAAAGAGAGAGACACGAGCATATGAGATCACAGATAACTAGACAAGAATAAAGAGTTAGAGAAACACAAACATGAATATCATAAATATTCTTTCATTTTTTCCTTCAGTTCAGCGAGATAAAGAGACTAGAGAGAGAGACTGAAAGAGAGTTAGAGAGACAAACCGGAGCAGAGGCAGAGGCGATGAGGGAGGCGATCTCCGATCTCCGATGGCGTCGTGGCGATGAGGCGATCTCCGATCTCCGATGGCGATGGCGATGAGGCAATCTCCGATGGCCTGGTCCGCTACGATCTGCGAAAAGAAAGATTCAAATGTTCAGTATCAGTGAGATAAAGAGAGAGAGACTGAGAGAATCAGAGAGAAAAAGTGAGAAATACCTTGAGGGAGGGCCGGACCGCTGGAGGGAGCACCGTCTGAGGGAGGCCGAGCACCGGAGCAGAGGCAGAGACGGCGACGTCAACGTGACCGTGGGTAAGTGGGTTACTGGGTTAGTGGGTTTGGTTTGTGTATTGGGGGTTTTTTCTTTTTTTGATAAACACTCTGTTTGTTTTAGTTTGCTGAGTTTGATGAGTAGTATTGGGGAATTGGGGGTTTGATTAGCTTTAGTATTGGGGATTTGGGGATTGATTTCTTTGATGGGATGGATTTCAACACTCTGCGACTGCCAGCGGCGACGCGACGTGCCTGTACTGGTTTTTTTTTTTTTTCTTTTTTTTTTTTCTTTTTTTTTTTTTTTCTTTTTGGTTGAGAATCTGTGGGCTGGCCGTGAGCAAGCTTGGGCTCGCCGTGGGCTTGGCTTGCCGTGGGCTTGGTTTGCTCTGTTACCTTCTTTTTTTTTTTTTTTTTTTTTTTTTTTTTTTTTTTTTTTTTTTTTTCAGATTTTAGTTCAAATTTGTTTTGTGCTTTTTTTTTTTGCTTGAAAGTTTGAGGTGTTCCTAATTTCTGATTGGGGGCTGGGAAAATGGGTGAGAAACGGGTAGGGGGGGCCGGTTGTGAAATGTTGGGGGGGCTCAATTATTTTTTCTCCCTACTCTAATGGGAAAATTTTTTTTTTTGCAGGGGCCTCGGCCCCCTCAAGCCACTATGTGGCTCCGCCCCTGGACCGGCGACATTTGATGTGGAGGCAAAGGTGGAGGTGGAGCTAAGGTGGGGGAACTGGTGGACTTAGAGAGAAAGAGGGTATTGGGGTTTTGTTTTATTTATTTGGGCAATCCCATTTGTATTCTTGTCACCACACACACAAAATCGAGACCCTCAAAAACCCCATGAGGGGTGGATCGGCGATGAGGGTTTGGGAGTCAAAGGGAGAGAGTGAGAAAGAAGGTGAGAGACCGGGTTAGAAAGAGAGAAATCCGAGGGTCTTGGGTTTTTTTTTTTTCAATTTTAATCTGAGGGTTTTAAGCAGCGTTTTTGTAAAATGCGGCTTTAAGTGTCCCTATGGCTGTGTTTTCTAAACGCGGCTATAGGACTTCTTTTAAAAAAGGAAAGCCCAAAGTGGGCTAGACCAATAGCCACGTTTTTCAACCGTGGCCATAGGCCCGACCAAATAAAACACGGCTACAAATACTACAAATGCGGCTACAGAACTGTCTTATAGCTGCGTGTTATAAAACGCGGCTATAGGTTCATAATTTTAGCCGCATTTATAACAAATGGTGCTATAGGGTATCTATAGCTGCGTTTTTACAAACGTGGCTATAGACCCACGTGTTTTGTAGTGGGTTCTAACCCCTTATTTTTAATTCTCCAAATTTGAGAAATTTGGAGGGAGAGCAGAACATAGAAATGTTTAACCAAATAAATTACCAAATTTACTTTTTCCATATTAACAAAATTACAAACTATGAAAAGATTAGTTATTCCCCTTCCCCTTACTTAATTTGAAAAACATCCAAATAAGATGGAAGATAATCATTTCCCTCCACTCTCCTCTCCTTTACTTCCTTCTACTCTCTTCTCTCTCAAAACTTCCAAACATAGCATTAAGTACTCAACTACGTGAGAGAGTGGGACAAATCTTATCCTAAACCTCATGGTCAAAGTCCATCTACAAGAAGGTTAATTCATCGGTTAAAACGGAGTAACCAATTAGTAAGAAAGATCTACATACATGACCAATATCAATCTGCAATTTGGCATTTTTTTTTTCCACATATTCTGCTTCTCATTTGTTCTTTTGTGGAAAAAAGAAAATGTCCATTATTGCACGTTAACATTAGAGTTTAGTGTCAGCGTTAACACTGACCTCTCTGCTTGAAACCCTAGTGTCTGTCGGCTTGAGTTAAGTTCTTTGGTATGTCAAGAATGTCAACTTGGCCAATTTCAACATTTAGCTGACTTTCATGATTTCTTCTGCAAATTTTTCAATCAAACAGGTTAATGATGATGGTGCGTCGATTACACCAGTTTTTTACACAATTTCTCTAGAGTCCAACAGCTCATAAATGTATTTGCAACAGCTCAAATTAGCTATTTTATATGCATGCCCATATTTTAGAGTTTACAGTTGGCCCCCCTCAAATTTTTGGATTGGTCCAAATAGCCCAAAAGAAACTAATCACTTAACCCTTTCTTTGGACCTATGGTCCCTCCATAGTCCAAATACAACACAACAAAAAATCCACAAATCACCAATATCATAATTCAATAACTCATAACCAAAAAAATCTCATAGAAAAAAAATTCCCTTACGTGGGTGACAATAATTTATATAACTTTTTAATTGATTTATAAATTATAGGAAAGTCCATTACAATATTTAAATTTTTTTCGAAAGATAAAATGCAAAATTCCTTTAGAAGCCAATATTGATGATGTAGCATTGCCAACTCTTAATATTAATATCCCAATTTTTTTAAATCCTCAAACAAAATTTTGAAAATTTCATTAGTGTGATTTTTAGTTGCATCCAAAAGTATAGGTTTATCATATTGGTGAGTTGGTCAACGAGATAAAATCAACATATTAATTCCAATTATCCAAAATTTGGAGATCCGAAGTCCTCTTCTTTTTTTATTCTTCTTCTAATAGGTTAGAATATCATATTGTAACTTTCAACTTTTTTGGTTCATATTATTTCCTTCTTGACTTAAATATTTATGGTAATAAAATGCAATTGTTTTGTCTACAATGATTTTTTTTTTAATAAACCATGTCACTTGAAATTTTTTGGTTCATGCTTTGGCCCCCCCCTAGGTTCAAATCCTGATTCTGTCCCTCTTGCATGTCTCTACGTTTTAAACTCCATTATATATATATATATATATATATGTCAACGTCATGCATCTCCATCATTATCTTTGGAGTTTTTGCTTTGAAAGATATAATTAAAAGGGCAAAAACTTGAATGCATAAATCCGTGACTGAGGTTGTGATCTCCTCTCTCTCTCTCTCTCTCTCTCGTTTAATAAAAATTCTAGATTAGTTCTTGAACTCACTTTATTTGGTCAGGGGGCTCAAAGACACATGGTCATTCGTCATAGGCCACGCATTGTAACACCATTCAATGAACAATCTTTGTTAACAATATAAAGTGAGAGAGAATGATTGAATAGTCTGTATATTGATGTGTGTAAAACAATGTACAAAAGAGAGCCTTATATAGGCTAGGTATGTGTGCAGTACAAGTAACATGAGTGCAGTACAAGTAACATGAGTGCAGTACAAGTAATATACTAGGCTAAGCCCAATGGGCTAATCTGGGCTAATCTAGCCTAATCTATACACTAACATCCCCCCTCAAACTCGAGGTGGCAAGGAGGAAGTCAACTGGAGTTTGGATATAAGATCTCGAAGACGACCAAGCGGGTGAGACTTGGTGAAGATATCAGCAGGCTGGTCAGTAGATGAGATGGAGAACAACTTGAGATTGCCTTTCTTGAGATGCTGGCGAGTGATGTGGCAGTCGATCTCAATGTGCTTGGTGCGTTCGTGGAAGACATCATTATGAGCAATGTAGATAGCACTACGATTGTCACAATAAAGAGGAGTAGCAGTGGGCTGTGGAGCATCCATGTCAACCAAGAGCCAGCGAAGCCAGACAAGCTAGCAGGTGGTGTCGGCAAAGGCACGATACTCAGCCTCAGTACTGGAACGGGAAACAATATCCTGCTTTTTGCTATGCCACGAGACAAGAGAAGTACCCAACAGGAAACAGAAACCTGTGATAGAGCATCGATTAGTTGGATCACCTGCCCAGTCCGCATCTGAATAAGCATGAAGCTCGAGAGAAGACCGAGAGGAGTAGTGTAGACCATGATAAAGTGTGCGCTTGACATAACGGAGAATCCGAAGAACAGCAACATAGTGGACAGAACGAGGGGCATCCATGAATTTACTAACCATACCTATGGCATGTGAAATATCCGGACGAGTAACAGTGAGATAGATCAGACTACTAATCAACTGACGATAGCGAGTAGCATCAGATATAGGTTCACCATCTAAGGGTGTGAGCTTTGCATTGTATTCCAAGGGAGTGGAAACAATCTTGTTGTCGGTGATACCGGCTTTGGAGAGAAGATCAGAAGCATATTTAGCTTGGGAAAGATAGTATCCATCAGAGGATGAGGTAACCTCAAGCCCAAGAAAATAGCTGAGAGTGCCCAAATCTTTCATCTCAAAATGCTGACTAAGGAAGTGCTGAAGAGAGTGGATACCTGCAGAATCATCTCCAGTAATAATCATATCATCAACATAGAGAAGAATAAGAGTGATACCAACAGAGGATCTTCGGACGAAGAGAGCAGTGTCATGAGGACTCAAAGTGAAACCCTACTGAGCAACAACTGAGCTAAACTTTTCAAACCAAGCTCGAGGAGCCTGCTTGAGGCCATAAAGAGCACGGTGAAGGTGACAAACTTTACTGCCTGAGTGTGGATAGCCAGGGGGTGGTTGCATGTATACTTCTTCTTGAAGATCTCCATTGAGGAAATCATTCTTCACATCCATTTGATAAAGAGGCCAACGGCGAACAGCAGCCACAGCAATGAGACATCTGACAGATGTAAGGCGAGCAACAGGAGCAAATGTTTCCTCATAGTCAATGCCATACTCCTAGGTAAAGCCTTTGGCAACTAGGCGATCCTTGTATCGTTCAACAGATCCATCAGCCTTGATCTTGATCTTGTAAACTCACCTACAACCTACTACAGACTGACTGGGAGGCAAATCAACCATATCCCAAATGTGATTCTTATGAAGGGCATCTAGTTCATCATTCATAGCTTGCTGCCAAAGAGGGTTAGTATGGGCCTTACGATTGGTGTAAGGTTCATAGAGGGTGGCAAGAGCAAAAGAACAGTGATAATCAGAAAGATAAAGGGGAGGAATGCTTATTCGAGTGGAACGACGAAGTTTAGGACCATCAGGAGACTTAGGAGAGGGTGGTGCCACAGGATCCAAGACAGGCAGGTCATATGCCGGGGACAGAACTGGAGATGAGAAGTTTGGAGAGGCAACAGATGTCGAAGAATCCTCCACAAGTTCAGGATAGAGAGGGAGGAAAAGATCAATAAAAATGGGAGATTCAGAGAAAGAGGACGCTGAAAACTGCTGAAGACTCGTGAAAGGACGATGTTCCCAAAACTCAACATGACGGGAGACACGAAGACGATGAGAAATGGGATCATAGCAGCGAAACCCCTTTTGAGATACACCATAACTAAGGAAACAACAGAGACGAGCACGAGGCTGGAGCTGTGTTCGTTCATGAGGAGGAAAAGAGACAAAGCAAGCACAACTAAAAACCAGAAGAGAGGAGTAGTCGGGGGTTTGACCATAAAGAAGCTCAAACGGTGATTTGTTGTGTGTAGTTGGTGAAGGAATACGATTAATGGTGTATACAGCAGTGAGTGCGGCCTCACCCCAAAAGCGCTCAGGAAGAGAGGCAGAAATGAGAAGGGTGCGGACAACATCAAGAATGTGACAATGTTTTTGTTTTGCACGACCATTTTGTTGAGAGGTGTAAGGACAAGACCGCTAAGTAAGGGTACCATGATTGTCTAAAAAGGATAGGAAAGATTTATCATTATATTCTTGAGCATTATCTGATCGAAAAACTTTGACGGTGCGATTGAATTGTGTTTCAATCATTTTATGAAATGTTTGGTAATAGACATAAGTTCAAACCTATGGTGAAGTAGATAAATCCAAGTATATCGAGAAAAATCATCCACAAATATGACAAAATATCTAGATCTCCCCTCAGTGGGAACAGATGCAGGACTCCAAATATCAGAATGTATAAGATCAAAAGGTGCAGAAGAAAATGAGTCACTATTATTAAAGGGAAATTTTGTTTGTTTGCCAAAATGACAGGAAGTACAATCAAATTTATGAAACTGAATTGAACCTCAATGACCTTGAGAAGCTAACAACTGAAGACGAGATAAGAATGGATGACCAAGACGAGCATGCTATAGATCAGGTAAGGAGGTGGCAGTGGTAGCAGCTGTAGAAACAACTTGTGAAGGAATCTTCAAGTCATGAACCTTAAACATGCGACCAACCTTACGGCCTATCCCAAGCACTTGACCCGTTCGGGGATCCTGCACATCCACACTATGATTAGTAAATAGAAGATCTACGCTTAATTCACAAAGTTGACCAACAGAAAACAAATTGAGGGATAACTTTGGGATATGAAAAGTGTCACTAAGGGATAAACAAGGAGAAGAGATTGTTCCTTTATGACTAATAGGCATAGGAGTTCCATCAGCAGTATAAATGGTGATTGGATGTTTTAAGGTTGCCTTATCAGAAAATTGGGATTCATCAGGAGTCATATGGTCACAACATGCAGTATCAAAAAACTAAGGTTGTGTACTTGAGGTGACAGAAAGAGCAGTGGAAGTGCGGGATAAAACCTGTTGAATAACTGCCTCGATATCAGCCATAATAAGTGAGGAAGCCAAAGATAGACCTGTAGGAACCGATGGATTTGAAGGACATACAACAGCTGCCCGAGGAAGAGAAGCTTTATTTTGCTCTTGCACAAATTTCTGCAGTTTGTAACAAACTGAGATGTCATGACCTTTGGCACGGCAAAACTCGTAGCGAGTACCTTTGGAAGACTGAGAGGTGGGACACCCAGAGTTTATTCGTGGAGGAGCAGTGAATGCAGCAATGGGAGGCTGTGGAGATGGAGTAGCCAATACATGATCGGATGATGACATGTGACGAGTAGGCCGACGGTTCTCCTCAGAAATGAGCTCCTTGACTGCAGCATCAAGAGGAGTAGGAGATCGGCTAAGTAGAGAAGCCCTAATAGGCTCAAAATCCTCACGCAAACCCATCATGAAGTGCATAAATTTACGGCGATCTCGATATTTGACAAAGAGCTCAATGTCCTTAGAACACACTAGTGGAGGATCTGCAGCAGAGAGTAGTTCCCACATAATAGAAGTCTAAGAATAAAAATCAGAAATAGACTGACTTGTTTCTTAGCGCATTTGATAAATTTTTTATTTAATGTGGAACTCCAAACTTGAATCATTAGTACAATTATAGCGATCGGCCAAAAATTTTCAAGCAGCCTCAGCAGTCTCAAGATGAGGAAGAAGATTATGAATGGAGGGAATAGAGGTATTGATAAACCAAGACAAGATCTTACTCTGAATACTCTCCCATTCCTTTAGGCGTTCTTCATAATCATCGGTTGTAATAGTAGTCTTGGAAGACTCTTCAGTAGCTGTGGCTTTGAACTTAGGGTTTGGTACTGGCTTAGGAATTGAACCAGTCACATATCTCCACAGTTTACAAACCTTGAGAAAGACAGTCATATTCTGAGACCAGGCATGATAGCTAGTAGGACCATCCAACATAATGGTGATAGGACGTATGATGTCTCGTTCATTTTGTTGAGCCATAATGAAGAAAATGACCAAAAAATGAGATTTAGAGACCTCATATGCAGAAACGGAGCCCAAAATCGGAATCTACGTGAAAAACTGAGCAAGACAAGTCATGTTGAAAAATTTTGACTTTGGTCAAAGTCAACGGTCAATGGTCAGGTCAAAGTCAACGACTCAGGATGCTGACGTGGCGTGGTGACGTCACCCTAGGGCTGATGTGGCAGTACGAGAAACGGATCAGGCGCGTGGGGCTCGTAAGGCGCGTGGTAAGCGCGTGAAGGCTTATGTCCTAGCGCGTGTGAGAGACGGACGGCGCGTGGAGCGCATGCTCGTGAGGCAGAAACTTCAGACAGCGTGTGGCGGTGCATGTGAGGTTGTTTCTGGTAGATCTTTGTTGGGTTTTGCTTGGGATCGGATGATCTGTCAATCTGTGCCTTAGCTTTGGCAGTTTGATCAACAAAATTGACGAAATCCGAGTGTTTTAGGGGATGTGGGCGTGACGGCGGTGACTTGCTTCTGACAGTGACTACTAGATGAAGGCGAGAGCAGCGGAAGAACGCCGAAGATGTCCACAGGAACCAGGAAGTCAAAGGAATGGCTCTGATACCATGTTAAGAAATATAAAGTGAGAGAGAATGACTGAATAGTCTGTATATTGATGTGTGTAAAACAATGTACAAAAGAGAGCCTTATATAGGCTAGGTATGTGTGCAGTACAAGTAACATGAGTGCAGTATAAGTAATATACTGGGCTAAGCCCAATGGGCTAATCTAGCCTAATCTATACACTAACAATCTTTAAGCCTTCCACCATAGAGCAAGGCCTGCTTATTTTGTTAAAATTGTCAGGCGTGTTAAGTGAAAAAGAACAAGGGAAGGGATGTATATATTTGGGGAGACAAATTCTTTTATGTAGTAATTGTAAACACAAAATTTTTTACAATTTTTATCATAGATTATTATGAGTGGAACATTATTTTTACTTGTGACAACCATTTATACTATTTTTAATACGTACCACTTAATCACAATGGAGCTCAAGGCAACAATTGTGAAAAGGTTACGTACAATTTATCTCTACACAACTTTGGTTGGTTATAATGAAGATTTCTTTAAGCCTTGTTGTGCATGATCCACACATGATTCGCTTAAATATAAATGGGTTATACTAATGAGTGCTCTTAGGACATTAGTTAACAATTCATATTAGGAAAATTTTGACACTACTTTTATGGGAAATGAAAAAAGCTATTATAACATTAATTGTTTTTTTTTTTTTCCTCTTCCTATAAAAATTTTCTTTAAATAGATTGTTAACCAATGCTTTAAGTGCATCAATTAGCATTTTTTAATATAAATAGCTACATAAAAAAACGACTTCAGCTAGGAAAAAAAGGGGAGGGCCAACGCTCTGCGTGTTTGTTGATTTAATTTGTTCTCCAATGTCAAATATCAAGAGACAAGCTTTTTAGTACCTCATTTATGAAAGATGAAAGTGAAACTCTCCAAGTAGTTGGGCTCTACTAATAGCCTTTAATAGTCTTATAGGACATGCATTACAGATCATTTAAGGGAAAGGGAAGGGGAAAGAAAAATGGAAAAGATGGTAGACTCCCACCATTCAATGGTCATATGTTTTCTGTTCGATTTGTGCAAAAACCTACAGTTCGTTTGTTTTAATGAAAAACATATTTTGAAAATTTTACTCACTTGTTATATTAATCACTTAAATAAATAATCACATATAATGTGCAAATAAACTTGTAATAATAAGAATAGTAAGATATCTATTACCGTGGTACACTCACTCTTTTTAAAGCATTTCACAGCACCACAAGAAAATATCAAAAATATATCTTAATCAATGTAATGGGTTCACTAGCACGATGCTCTCAAGATATAACAACCGGCCACATACACTCTAAGCTCCATGAATTTGCAGAGCAAATGTTCAACTAGAAGAACACCATTCTTTGTCCAACAATTCTCAAAATATGTACAATTGTAAATCACTTTTTTATATACATAGATATTTTTATAATATATATATATATATATATATGGTGCAAATAGATACATATATATAGGGGTGTCCAACTCAACCGGTGGCCCGACCCACCCGGTAAATTCGACCGGACCCGGGCCGACCGCCGACCCACCCGACTACTCCGGTGGTAGGTGATGGGTTCTCTTCTCCAGAATCCGATCTGGGCGGTTCGGTCTCGGATCTTCTCCCCAAAACCCGAAGAAACCCGAACCGACCGAGCTATATAGCATTTTCCGACGAGAATTTTTAGATCCAACGAGATTTCAGCTAGATCCATGAAATCTCCACCGGATTTGGCGAGATCTTGTCGTTTACGCTCAGATCCAGCTACAATCTAATGGGGTTTGTTCAAATAAGGCTCAGATCTGTTGAAAATATGATGGGTTTTCTTCAAATCCGGCGAAACTTCGATGGTTTTTACTCAAATCTAGCGACGGTTTGGTGTATTTTTGCTCAAATCTAGCGACGGTTTGGTGTATTTTTGCTCAGATCTGGCGACAGTTTGGTGTATTTTTGCTCAGATCTCGTGAGTTTTGCAAAAATCAGGTGACGATTTGATTTTTTTTTTTTTTTTTGTGCTTAGATCTAGTGATTTCTGCACAAATTCGGTGAAGATCCAGTGAAAAATACAGATCGCCGTCAAATGTAATCTCCGGCAGCATCATCGTCGGCTTCAACCGATCCGACCGCCAATCAAACAACTCCGATCTGACCTGACCTGTTGGTTTTTTTCGGTCGGCGGCGGGTTTACTCGCCGGAAACCCGATGTCATCGGATCGGTTTCGGGTTGGGCACAAACCCGACCCGGACCGACCCGTGGACACCCCTACATATATAGGCTCATAAAATCACTCAAGAATAATGAACATTATCACCATATTTATTTTGATAAATATAATTATTATTATTTTAATGGTATGAGCGTCTAGAATTAAATATTGGAGTTATTTGTAATACAATAACTCTCCATTTCAAGCTAGGGGGGCCAAATGATATAAATAATAAAAATTTCAAATAAGTATTCATATAGTATTAACAAACTATTAATCAAGATAAATACATAAAATTATTGTTTCTTAATACATTAAGAGGTTTTTATCTATCAACAAAGACAAATGATACAAAACACCATTAGTTTTTATTTGTTAATTATTTTTTTTTTTTTGAATAAAATTTGTTGTGTTTTTGGGTTGAGAATTCACATGGGTTTGGGTTGGACTGGGCTAAATTGGACTGATGATTTTGAAGGGATCGAAGAGGGTAATGCTACTTGGAAGAGGGGCCTATATATATATATATATATATGGCTCATACCCTTTTTTTTATAAGGCCTAGGGCGGCCAAACCTTTTTGAACCATCACCTAGATCCGTCCCTGATACACATATATATTTAAATTTATTTGTCAATTAATATAAAAATGCACCAACAAATATCAATGACCACTTCCCAATATTGACGATTTGCCTTTAAGTAAAGTAGATATTTGTGGTAACCAGGAAAACCAAAACTAAGTTAAACACACATTAAATTTTGCACCACCTCCAACCTTAGTACTTACGGTGAAGGGCTCATAACGTAGGGCTGGCGTCACTCTCTTTGTGTTGGACAGCAACATGAGGAGCAAAGCCATCACGTGGGTTAGGGCTCATATTATTTAGCACCTCCCTCAATTATGAAATAGTAATAAGTTCATGAAATTAATATAAAGTTTTAGAGTTCATTTCTAAATCTTAAGACTTTAGTTTCAAGAGTTCTATAATTTAATTAATGGGGCTTATAAGTTTTTTCAATAGAGATATTCAAAATTTAAAACCTATTTTTTCATCGTAATAAAAAAAAAGAACTAAGATAAGTGAGTTAAATTTGTGGGGCCCCAAATATTTGGTAACTCTGACCCACTCCACATCAGGTCCAAAGTCCACGCCAAAAAGAGAGAGAGAGAGAGAGAGAGAGAGCATAATCCGAGGATAAACGGACGAGGCCCAAGTCATCTAGGGACCTCGTCGAGGAGGCCCATGTCCTCGGCAGGCTGACGTTTAGGAAAAGGGGTTGTCACTCACTCATTAAATGCATGCCACCAACATTCTGATTACATCAATGATGAATTGACCAGCCAACAGTGATGCCTTGGTTGCTTCAACTAACAGAAAGCCTGCAAAGGCGGTTGATGGGATGGGCACTCAAGTATAGGCTTGGATGATCAATAAGTGGATGGCAGAGATCAACTAAACAAAATTATATAACAGATAGCATCCCCACCAAAAGAAGGAGGGGGAGGGGGGAGGGGGGAATCTTCAAAGTGTCCAAGGACAACCCCTGTGTATGTCAGTTCTAAATAAACAGATCCTCGGACTAGGCAGAAAATGAAAATTCTTCATGAACGTTTAGCCGAGGTCATTGTTATTACCCTCACAAACACTTAGTCCAATTCCTTGATTATTACTTCTATGGATCTCACGCCGATCATTGTTTGTTTTGTTGATACTTAGTCCTTCTACCCACACTCTACAAATCTTATTGTTTAGGTCCAATTTAATTTGAGCCCTTACAATTGGCGCCGTCTATGGGAAGGACTTGTGCGTTAGCAAGTGCGATGATTGGTGTGAAAATGTTAAGGACCACACTTCTAAAAAAAAGAAAAAAGAAAAACAATACAGCGTGCAGCAACAACATTCACTCAGAAGGCAACAATCGCAAGAAACAAAAAGATGCGAAAAATAAAAGAGAAGAAGTGGATCTACTTCTTTATTAATATATGAAGAGAAAGTTACATCTTACAATTGATGCTCATGCAGGCTTGTTCTAAAGTTAACTACCGAGAAAGACGCCTAGCAAGGCTGTTTGAGGAGCAAGAGAAGAGGAAATGGAGGAAGGAAGGCAACATTGAGGGGGAAGGGGCCGCGGCACCGAACGGTTCCCCCTCTCAGTTTCGCCTGGTTTCCCTCCCAAACCCATCACTGCCAGCTTGAAGGGGTTGGCAGATCCAGGTCCGGGTGAAGGAGGTTACGTTCTTTCTGGATCCTACTCCAAAGAGTAAGGAGGGGTCCACCTCTAGTTAGGTTGAAAAGAAGAAAGATTTTCAGCCTTCTCCTACCTCAACCCCAGCATGACCTCCAGGGTCGGGGTGCCATCTTTGGCTCCTGAAAGGGGCTAGGTTTCCTCGTAATCGCCCTTTCCAAGGGCCAACTCTTTGTGTGGGGTACAAACTGCTATTTTTGCAGAGCCTATGAACTGTGTGTTAGTGAATGTGTTTGTGAGGTTTGATGAAAAGAGTTGTCTCAGGAAGGCCTTTATAGAAGGCGAAAGTTGGTGAAAGCCAACCGGCATAAAATCCCAGGGAGAGATTTCCGGAGGCATTAACTCCGCCTAATTTCCAAGGGGCTTATCCACCGCTGGATCCTCGCAAATCCCGAAGGATATTAATGAGGAGGCGCCTCATTAACGAGGAAGCACCGAAGCGTCAAAGCGCGTTACTCGAACAGTCTAAAGGACGCCTCGTAATCAAAAGAGGCACGCCAAACGAAGAGACTAGAACAGAGCAGGGTCCCCTCCTCGGCGGAAAAAATCAAAGAACTAGGTACTGGACAGAACCAAGGCCTTGCATGGTCCTCAAATTCAAGTCTCTGGGGAAACCATCTACTTCAGACTGAAAACTAAGAGTTAGACAGAACCTAGGCATTGCATGGTCCTCGGACCAAAGCCTCTGGGAAACTAACTACTTTAAGAAAGAAAGTTACTTAAAAATCAAAGAACTAGGTACTGGACAGAACCAAGGCCTTGCATGGTACTCAGACTTAAGCCTCTGGGGAAACCAGCTACTTAAGACTGAAAACTAAGAGTTAGACAGAACCTAGGCATTGCATGGTCCTCAGACCCAAGCCTCTGGGGAAACTAACTACTTAAAGAAAGAAAGTTACTTAAAAATCAAAGAACTAGGTACTGGACAGAACCAAGGCCTTGTATGGTCCTCATACTCAAGCCTCTGGGGAAACCAGCTACTTCAGACTGAAAACTAAGAGTTAGACAGAACCTAGGCATTGCATAGTCCTCGGACCCAAGCCTCTGGAGAAATTAACTACTTAAAGAAAGAAAGTTACATAAAAATCAAAGAACTAGGTACTAGACAGAACCAAGGTTTTGCATGGTCCTCGGACTCAAGCCTCTGGGGAAACTAGCTACTTCAGACTGGAAACTAAGAGTTAGACAGAACCTAGGCATTGCATGGTCCTCGGACCCAAGCCTCTGGGGAAACTAACTACTTAAAGAAAGAAAGTTACTTAAAAATCAAAGAACTAGGTACTGGACAAAACCAAGGCCTTGCATGGTCCTCAGACTCAAGCCTTTGGGGAAACCAGCTACTTAAGACTGAAAACTAAGAGTTAGACAGAACCTAGGCATTGCATAGTCCTCGGACCCAAGCCTTTGGGGAAACTAACTACTTAAAGAAAGAAAGTTACATAAAAATCAAAGAACTAGGTACTGGACAGAACCAAGGCTTTGCATGGTCCTCGGACTCAAGCCTCTGGGGAAACCAGCTACTTCAGACTGAAAACTAAGAGTTAAACAGAATCTAGGCATTGCATGGTCCTCGGACCCAAGTCTGTGGGGAAACTAACTACTTAAAGAAAGAAAGTTACTTAAAAATCAAAGAACTAGGTACTGGACAGAACCAAGGCCTTGCATGGTCCTCGGACTCAAGCCTCTGGGGAAACCAGCTACTTCAGATCAAAGAACTAAGAGTTAGATAGAACCAAGGCCTTGCATGGTCCTCGGACCCTAGTTGTTGGGGAAACTAGTCACTATAGGACGATCTATGCACCGGGCATAACCAGGGTTATGTACTAACCGTAGGCCCAAGCCTACGGTAGAGCCAAACCCTTTTTATGCTAAGTAATGAGCCCTGCTAGGAACGAAAACCAAGTAAAGCTGAACGCTAAAGCACAGCAACTTAAACCTATTCATCCTATAAGAACTAGCAGGGAACTCAGGCTAAAGAGTATAAACTAGAAGAAGCAGAAGACTTACAGAAGTAGGGAAAAAACTCCTCGGGCGGGCCCTTTGTGCTAAAGAAAGTTGTAGGGGCAGTTGAAAAGATTGTGACACTGATAGAAAGATAAGGTCCGACAGGCCAGTACGATAGGCCCAGGAACGTCAAAATCCTCCTCCTCGCCCAAAGGGTCGGACAGCAGAATTTTGAGGGGCTATTGTGGGGCCCCAAATATTTGGTAACTCCGGCCCACTCCACATCAGGCCCAAAGTCCACGCCAAAGAGAGAGAGAGAGAGAGAGAGAGAGAGAGAGAGAGAGAGAGAGAGAGAGCATAATCCGAGGATAAACGGACGAGGCCCAAGTCGTCTAGGGACCTTGCCGAGGAGGCCTATGTCCTCGGCAGGCCGACGTTTAAGGAAAGGGGCTGTCACTCACTCATTAAATGCATGCCACCAACATTCTGATCACATCAATGATGAATTGACCAGCCAACAGTAATGCCTTAATTGCTTCAACTAACAGAAAGCCTGCAAAGGCGGCTGATGGGATAGGCACTCAAGTATAAACTTGGATGATCAATAAGTGGACGGCAGAGATCAACTAAACAAAACTATATAACAGATAGCATCCCCACCAAAAGAAGGAGGGGGAGGGGGGAGGGGGGAATCTTCAAAGTGTCCAAGGACAACCCCTGTGTATGTCAGTTCTAAATAAACAGATCCTCGGATTAGGCCAAGAACGAAAATTCTTCATGAACGTTTAGCCGAGGTCATTGTTATTACCCTCATAAACACTTAGTTCAATTCCTTGATTATTACTTCTATGGATCTCACGCCGATTATTGTTTGTTTTGCTGATACTTAGTCTTTCTACCCACACTCTACAAATCTTATTGTTTAGGTCCAATTTAATTTGAGCCCTTACAAAATCATTAATGGTGACTGAAGTAATTCTTATAGGATAAAATTTAGGCACAGTATTTTAAGTACTGTTCTTTAGATTCCTCACTTAAGATTTAGTTATATAACTATTTAACTAAAAAATATACTTCCATCTCATGAGAAAAAATTCACATGGCAAAATTTTAAAACAACACTTAAGTACGGTACCTAAATCTCACTCATTTTTTCTGTGCATGTGTGTATATATATATATATATATAGAGAGAGAGAGAGAGAGAGAGAGAGAGAGAGAGAGAGATGGGTTCAAGTTACACCTGGTGTAACTTTACAAGAGTTACATCTTTTGTGAATCATTGATTATTATTAGATCTAAGGGTAAAAAAACACTCATAGTAGTATCATTATTACTCTCTAGAAATTAATGATTCAGGCATTAACTCTTCTTATTAAAAAATAAAAAAAAAATAAAATAACCACAGCATTAACTTTTTTTTTTGTCCATATCATCATCTTCTTTCTCTAGTCTTTCTTTTTGCACTATACTTTTAGGCCTCCATCATCTCAACAGTTTCACCTTATCCAAAGGGTCATTGGATAAACCTCCGATTTGATTGTTTAGTGTGTGATAGGCTATGACCCTTTGGAGTAATTCGTAGGTTTATCCAAGCTAAAGTCTCCACTTGCTTTAGATTTGCCTGAGGAAAATTTGGAGGTTGAAAGCTATGACATTTGTGGCCATTCTAGCACGTTTATAATGGAATGTGCCACAGTTTCTTTTTCTTTTATATTGTTCTTTTCGCAATCTGATAATCCAGACCTTTTTTGTCTTTCACGTAAATAGGTGCATTCTTAATATATCAACAATAATGTGAAGTGGCATAGGCAATCTGGTATCAAAGAAATGGTGCACTAGAAAGGATGAATTGTCTCAGTCATTTGACTCTGTTATGGATAGTTTTGTGAAATCAATGATTATGAAATTTTTTTTCAAAATTTTTTTTGTTAGATTGTGTAGAAGAAAATATTATATGTTGGAAAGCAATAAACAAGGAGAGAAAAAAAGAGAGAGAGAATGTTAATATTAATTAGATAATAGGGTAGAAAACAATAGCATTTAATGATTTTTTTTTTTGTTAACCATTAGATTTCTTAGAAATCTACGGTGTAAAAAATGTGTAAGTTTATAAAAGTTATACCAGGTGTAACTTGAACCTATCTATTTGAGAGAGAGAGAGAGAGAGAGAGAGAGAGAGAGAGAGAGAGAGAGAGAGAGAGAGGCCCGCGCCCGTTGATTAATTGCAAATGTAATAAATACTTAAGAAGGGAGAATGAACTTTTGTCTTTTTTTCGCATGACGTAGGTACCTAATCATGAGAGAGAGAGGCACGCGCCCGTGGATTAATTGCAAATGTAATAAATACTTAAGAAGAGAGAATGAACTTTTGTCTTTTTTTTCGCATGACGTAGGTACCTAATCATGTTGTCTGATGAGGCTCATAATGTGATGATGATGACTACGGTGTCCCTACTAATCGTCGGTAGCCGCTTCCTAAAAAAAAAATCACATCTTATTATTAAATAAAAAAAAGAGGTTACATCTTAAAAACAACTTTACATCATCATAAAACAAACATATCATAAATATCTATGAAAATAGTTATGTTAGTTCAAAGCAAAATAAATAAAATTATAATCTTATATTAAGAACTCACGGGAGGGAGATTGTAACATGTAAAAAGTGAGTAATTTTTAGATATTTTTAGAGTATGAAGAATGATGATTCCCTCTTATATTCATGGTAAAAACTATTCATTAAATTCATGATAAGGTTTATTATGAATATGAGATGAGAGAATATAATTTTTCAATACTTTAAGAATACCTTATAATTTTATGTAAAAAGTAGGAAGGTTATTTTTTATTTATTGAAAGAGTGATTTGATTATCGATTAATTTCTAGGAGTAATTCATCAAATTAGTTAGATATAAAATAATAATATCTAGGCGATCGAAAAATTAAAAATAAAAGGAGTTAATATATTCGAGATAATTATATATTTACAAAATAGTGTCTCAAGTGGCAGCTAGCTCAAGATTCCATTTACTAGCCTCGCGAATAAGTTCTCAAAACAATCTATAATACAATTGATATGGTTTAAGTTAAGTAAAAGAAGATTCAAGGCCTACAGGTCCTGAACTGTTTTCCCAGAGACCAATTATGGATTTTCAGTCAAAAAGCAAAAGTTCAAATGGGAATATGTGTTATCAAAAGATTTCCTGTGATAACTGATAACCCAATTACATTGATTTCCCTATTATATATATATATATATATAACATTAAAGTTCTGATTTCAGAAATTCAAAAATAGGAGAAGGTTTTTTACGATTTTCAATTATCAAGGCCATTTGGTAAGAGTTTTGTAGTAATGTTGTTTGTATTTTTTAAAAATACATGTGAATGAAAAAGTATGAAAAAATACGTGTAATGTTATTTAAACACTCAAAACAGTTGTTTAAACAACAATAACAAACGGATCCAAGTTTTTTAGCTTAGATTTAATACAAGTACATTATCAAGTTAATATCAAATTTATTATCAAGCTTAAAAATATCGTGTCTTGGCTTGAACTTGAACCAACTCCCTAGTTTGTGTTCTAAAAATATGGGTACAAAATAATAATCTTGCTAAACTACCTATGAAAAGGCAACTTAGATTTTATTGGTATTGGTTATAAAAATTAAAAAAAAAAATATTGGTAGCAATTGATGATGCAAAAAATCGTCAGTTGAACTCCTCGTTGATACAGATGGACGAAGGAGTTCACTTCGCCAAAGACGAACCTGTTTGTGCTGTTCTTCTCTAGCTTTATCAATATGGATGGATGAAGTTGTTAACTTTGTCTAGAGACGAACCTGTAGGGAATTCAACCCGATTCCCAACCTGTGAGAAATAAAAAAATAGAAAAAACACACGCCAAAGAACATAATCACACGCACAAGACAGTATTTACGTGGTTTGGCAATTTGCCTACGTCCACGGAGTTGCAGGGATTTCACTATTATTAGGGAAAAATACAAAAGTGCGGCTACAGTGTTTCTCTCTCTCTCTCTCTCTGAAACACAACAACAAGACAAAACCCTAATCACAAAAAAAAACGGCTTTTATATCTTGCGCACAGGATTACAATGGGCTACAAAATGGGCCAAACATAAACTAGGCTCCACAAAGCCCAACAAATCTCCCACTTGGAGACTAGTTCAATCACCAACATCAGCCGCTATTCTCCAAAAAGCAATCCCTCATCCCTGCAACTCATCCTCCTATCCTCAAGCTAGAAGACCAATTGAAGCTGCACACAGCTTCAACTTCTCAATAGTGACACCCTTAGTCAACATGTCTGCTAGGTTCTTAGATCCACAAAAATTCTCAAGTATTACCAATTTATCTTCAACAAGGTACTGGATAAAGTGGTATTTTGTCTGTATGTGCTTTGACTTTGAATGAAAAGCCAAATTTTTGGCAAGAAAGATTGCACTCTGACTGTCACTATGTAGAATGCCCATCTCCTGCTTCTTACCCAATTCATCTAAGAAACCATGTAACCAAATTATCTCTTTTCCAGCTTCAGTTGCTGCAACATACTCAGCTTCTGTAGTAGACAAAGTAACAATATTTTGTAGATTTGAAACCCATGATATAGCTGTACCACCCAGAGTAAAAACAAACCCAGTAGTACTCTTTCTACTATCAATATCACTAGCAAAATTAGCATCTACATAACCCTGCAGTTTCAAACTTGCACCTGTGAAGTAAAGACATGTATCTGATGAACCCTTCAAATATCTCAGAATCCACTTGACTGCCTCCCAATGCTGCTTTCCAGGCCTACTCATGAATCTGCTCACAACTCCCACTGCATGTGCAATGTCTAGCATTGTACACACCATATCATACATCAAGCTGCCAATAGCTAAGGCATAGGGCACCTTGCTCATATGGTCCGTTTCTTCTTCTGTCTTCGGTGACTATTCTTTGCTCAGTTTGAAATGGCTACCCAAGGATGTGCTTACTGGTTTAGCTTCATTCATGTTAAACCTGCTGAGAACCTTTTCACATACTTTGACCATGAAAGCTTCAATGTACCATTAGCCTTGTCTCTAATGATTCTTATACCAAGGATTTGCTTTGCAGCTCCCAAATCTTTCATTGCAAACTGTTTTGACAATTGCTTCTTCAGATTATTAATCTCCTCAATCCTAGACCCTACAATGAGCATATTATCCACATACAACAGTAAAATGATATAAGAATTGTCAAAGAATTTGGCATAGCAATAATGATCAGTTTCACATCTCTTGAACCCAATTTTATGCATAAAACTGTCAAATTTCTTGTACCACTATCTTGGAGCTTGTTATAGGCCATACAAGCTCTTTCTTTGTTTGCAGACTAGGTTCTCTTGTCCCTGAACAATGAACCCTTCTGGCTTAATCATGTAAAGGTCTTCCTCCAAATCACTATGAAGGAATGCCGTCTTCACATCTAACTGCTCAAGATGTAAATTTTCTGCAGCCACCATTCCCAGCACCAGTCTAATTGTTGACATCTTCACAACTGGAGAAAATATCTCTGTGTAGTCAATGCCCTCCTTCTGCTGGAACCCTTTAACAACTAATTTGGCCTTGTAACGTTTGCTACCATCATGCTCATTCTTTATTCTGTATACCCACTTGTTGTGCAAAGCCTTCTTTCCTACTGGCAATTCAGTTAGTTCCCATGTCTGATTCCCCAATAAGGAATCCATCTCATCTTTCATGGCTAACTCCCACTTGCTTGAATTCTCATCTTGCAAGGCTTCTTTATAACACTCTAGCTCACCACCATTAGTCAACAGGAGATAATTTAGAGTGGGTGAATAACGCTGTGGAGGTCTAATGTTTTTGGAAGATCTGTGGACTTCAGTTACATGTGTACTCTGATCTACTTGTGAATTTACATTCTACTTATCTTCTTCACCCTTTTTCTGGATAGTACTTTCAGTCAATTCATCTAAGTTAACAAACTCAGATTTCTTTTGATCTATTTCTGTAACATCTGACACAACAGTTGACCTGTCCTTGTACATAACATGTTCATTAAATATCACATTTCTACTTCTGATGATTTTCCTGTTTTGTTCATCCCAAAACCTATAGCCAAATTTCTCATCACCATAGCCAATGAAAAAACATATTTTAGACTTTGCATCAAGTTTACTACGAGCATCAGAATCAATATGAGCATAAGAAACACAACCAAAAACTTTTAAGTGTGAAAACTTTACCTTTTTACCTTTCCAAACCTCCTCAGGAAGTCTGAACTCCATGGGAACTGATGGCTCTCGGTTTATCAGGTAAGCTGCAGTGCTAATAGCATCAGCCCAGAAAGTTTTTGGTAGTCTAGCATGCAACCTCATACTCCTAGCACGCTCATGGAGTGTTCTATTCATGCGCTTAGCCACACCATTCTGCTGTGGTGTTTCGAGAATGGTCTTCATCCTAATTCCCTGTGCAGCACAATACTCACTGAACCCTCCATCTATGTACTCACCTCCATTATCTGACTTTAAACATTTTACTTTCAAACCTGTTTCTGTCTCAACCGTGGCCTTCCACTTCTTAAAGGTTTCAAATATATCAGATTTATTTTTCAGAAAATAAACCCATACCTTTTTGCTTGAGTCATCAATGACAGTGATGTAGTACCTTGAACCTCCAAGGGATGCAACCGGCGAAGTCCCCCACAAATCAGTGTGTACTAACTCCAATTTTTCAGCTTTCGGTGTCCTGCCAGTTTTCAAGAAGCTCACATTTTTCTACTTTCCTAAGATGTAGCTTTCACACATGTCAAAATCAATTGACTTCAATTCTGGTAGTTTTCCTTTTGACAGCAGCATCTTCATCCTTTTCTCACTCATGTGACCAAGCCTGTGGTGCCATAAGCTTGTATCAGTACTTGCATCAGCAACTGCAATTGTGTCTCTTGGACTTGAGGTCATATATAGAGTACCAGTCTTCTTTCCACGAGCCAATACCCTAACTCCATTTGTAACCTTCCAAGTATCACCAACAAATAGTATTGCATGTCCTTCATTATTAAGTTGTCCAACAGAAATCAGATTCCTCCTCAAGTCAAGAATAAGTAAGTCAAGAATAAGTTGAACCTTCTCCAGTAACCAAACAGACCCATTGGGCAACAATATCCGGACGTCTCCCATACCCACAACATCCAAGGTTGAACCATCAGCCAAATACACCTTACCAAAATCACCAGCAACATAATTCTGTATGATTTCTCGATGTGGAGTGGTATGAAACGAAACTCCTAAGTCCAAAACCCAATCATCAAGTGGACTGTCTACTGCAAGAAGTAATGCATCCTGTACCTCTTTTGTTATAGTATTAGCAAAATCATCTTCATTCTTCTTCTTAGGACTTTTGCATTGGTTCCTAAAGTGACATGTTTTCCCACAATTTTAGCATTGTACTTGTTGGCCTGATCTAGATTTACTTCTATTCCGATTAGAATTTCTGGATTTTGATCTGCACCTATTTGAATTTCTGTTATTACCTCTGCCTCTTTTCTCAAGGTTTAGGGCAGAACCAGATCCTGAGGTTTCACCTGCATCTCTTCTGCGAATCTTCTCAGCTATAATTAAATCTCGTATATCATTGTACTTGAGCTTTTCCTTTCCTGTAGAATTGCTCACTGCCATTCTCATTGTCTCCCAACTGTTTGGCAAAGAAGCCAAAACGATCAGTGCACAAATCTCATCATCAAAATCAATTTCTACAGACGACAATTGATTTGTGATAGTATTAAATTCGTTCAGCTGTTATGCTACTGATGCATTCTTTGCCATCTTCAAATTGAACAGTTTCTTCATCAGATGCACTTTGTTGTTTGCTAAAGGCTTTTCATATATACCAGACAAAGCCTTCATCAGATCTGCTGTAGTCTTCTCCTTTACAACATTGTGTGCAACAGACTTAGACAGAGTTAACCTGATAACTCCCAGTACCTGTCTGTCAAGAAGAGCCCATTCCTCAGCCTTCATTGCCTTAGGTTTTGTCCCCAAAATAGGCAGATGCAATTTCCTCCCATAGAGATAATCTTCAATCTGCATCCTTTAATACGCAAAGTCTGTGCCATCAAACTTTTCTATTCCAGACGCCTTTCTTGCTTCTTCTGCCATTGCTCTCACTCAAACCTAACCCTAGGCTCTGATACCAGTTGTAGGGAATTCAACCCGATTCCCAACCTATAAGAAACAAAAAAATAGAGAAAACACACGCCAAAGAAAATTATCACACGCACAAGACAGTATTTACGTGGTTCGGGAATTTGCCTACGTCCACGGAGTTGCAGGGATTTCATTATTATCAGGAAAAAATATAAAAGTGCGGCTACAGTGTTTCTCTCTCTCTCTCTGAAACACAACAACAAGACAAAACCCTAATCACCAAAAAAACGGCTTTTATATCCTGCGCACATGATTACAATGGGCTACAAAACGGGCCAAACATAAACTAGGCTCCACAAAGCCTAACAAAACCTACAATTATATATGAAATAAAGAAATAAGGATACAACAGTGTGGCGTTTGCTAAACACCCTTCGATGATTAAGTTAGAATGAGATTCAATTGAAGTATATTGCAAAAGAATTCAACTTGAGAATAGTTTTTGGGTGAGAGTTGTGTGTACTTTTGCCTTTGGTTGGTGTGGGTTTTTATAGCCCTTGTCTTTTTTGTCTGAATGAATATTCGCATTCATGAGATATGGAGCCATTGGTATTAATGGCTGGCTTTTATTGTCTGTCAACGACTATTTGTCTATTGATGTTCGTACATTACTCCTTAGCTGTCGTAGGCATTGAATGTCTTTTATGGTTTCGTCCACCATTGATGTCTGTACGTTACACCTTGCATTGAATAGCGTTTAACTTGTTTGTCGAGAGATGGACAATCTTAATAATTCATCAGTAATGAATGCGGAGGCATAACAAACTTCTATGCTCTTCTGCCCGTTGGTCCATCGATTACGCTTTTGCTGTCTAGCACGTTAACCGTTACTTATGTCATTTATGGGGGAACTCATTTAATGTATACTGTAGTCATTTGTCACATGATGAACGATACTGGCTTGATGGACGAAGCTGGCTTGATGGACGAAACTGGCTTTCTCTTCTTTTGGACGATGGTGATTTTTCTCCTCATCAACAATGATTTATCTTGGCTTAAATAGGCATTGTAGTTACATAAAATGTGTTCAATGTGAGACATTTCATTAGGGAAATTCTAAGGTACCCTTTCTTTTGCTAGGTACGATAGTTAACCTGCTATTAGTGGTTACCAAAATATCATATTTAATGATTCTAACGTTATATTGGGTAATACAAACATCAGATATAAATGTACTATTGTCACATTTAGTGGTTCTTTAGTTTTTAGTCACATTGAATGACTTTATTGTTACATTAAGTAGTACCAACATCACATATGATCATACTTTTGTCACATTCAATGATTAATTACCTTATTTTTTTACTCACATTAGATCATTCCAACGTCATGCATTTAACAATACTAACATCATATATAACGGTACTTTTGTCACATTCGATAATTTCCTTATGTAGAGAAGAAGGAGACAAACAGTCAATTGATGGATTTTTTTAGATTTTCTGTAGAGATATTTTTATTTAGTTATTTTGTATTTGACGTGAATATTCAATTTAAAAAAAAAAAAAAAAAAAAAAAGCTTATGTGAAGCATGCCACATCAACTTTTTTTGGAATGTTCTTAAAAAATTTAGTGGCTTTAGCATTATTCTTAAAACAATATATTAAAATCTCATTGCTGGCTAACTTTAAGACAATAATGTATTAAAAGCACAAGGCATTAAAAATACAAATGCACTGTCACAAATTTTGATTGAATTCCACTGTGTCCTTGCAGCGTTAATGAAGTTCCACCAACAACCTCCCTATGTACCCTCTAATTCACCCTTCATATTTCTCCATGTATTTATTGGGTTGGCAGAAGAGCCAATACAAAGTTAGACTACCATGTGAATAACATAAATGGGTTGGGTTGAGGCAGGAGTAGCGAAATGTGGCCCAGGAAAAGAAGAAGAAAGTTCCTTACGTGTGTCTATAGTGTTGTGGGGAAAGGGGGAAATTATTGACTCCAACAAAGACTGATGCCAAAATTAGTTAATGACGCCTAATAAGTAAAAAGCAAGAAGAGCTAGGACTCTTATTAGCTCAACCAAATATTTTTAGTTAATGTTTTCAACGAAAATGTGCATGATTTAGAAAGAGTTTTGAACCATTAGGTCGAAAAAGTATATCCTATTTTAAGTGTATTTTTTCCTCTTATAAATTGGTGAAACCTATCAATTGTGAGTCCCATCAACTATTAAGGGGAGCAACATACACAAAAAACATGGTGTAATTTCTCCATTAATTACCTTAGAAGTTAAATGTGTATACACTTTGAAGTCAGTGTCCACCGTAACGTACCACATTGGGCAACCTATTCAGTCCCAAATAGTAGTAATTGCTAGCAAATACAACGAAATAGTGACAGCATTTCAAATCTTATTAGTGGACCATTTAATTGTAGTAGTGTAGATAGTCAAGGATTGATGACCCTAGTTCCATGGAGGTCTTGCTGTAAGCCTGAATCCTCAAGGTAGGGTCCCACGTAACGTAATTAATAGCCTTGACTTAACTGGGGAATTATCAGACGAAGGTCTAGGCTAGGTCAAGATAAACTCAACCAGCCTATGTGGTTCACAACCCGAACGGAGGGCATGAGATGCCACCGAGGAGCCCACCCATGATACAATTTTTTTGTCGGTGGAATAATTTTTTTTTTTTTTTGGATCCATGAATATTGGCTAATTATATTCAATGGCAAAGGCCAAATTCTAGCTTGAAAAGCTGTTGGAAATGGGGTCATAAGTTTATTCAACAACTTAATGGTATAATGATATGTGATAAGGGAAAAATTACAATAATAGTACTTGCCTTTGAAAAGGTATAAAATGAACTCCAATTAAACCCGTTAGGATCCATTGGAAAATGATGGCGTTAAAGAGTCCACGTAGCATGCCTTAGAGCTGATGGGATGACCTTAGGTAAAGGGTAAGGGTAGCTGATGATAAGAAAGCTGAAGGGATTAGGTGGAGATGACGACCCTGACGTAGCTTAGCTTGGTCTCCACGTTTGCATATATAAGGAAATATCTTGCATTTCACGTTTAGTGCTACTCAAAAGGACTCTTACAAGGAAAGGGTTTTGTAAAATACGCTCATGAAGACTCTTATAAGAAAAAGACTTCTAACCCAAGGAAAGGAGGTCAACCCCTTACTATTATAAAAACCCAAGAATGTCACAAATCAAGGTACGCATAATTCCCTCCAGCTCTGACATTCTAGAGTTGTGAGAAATTCTAACTTGACCTTTGGAGGGTATTTGGCCGACATCACATCGGTGCTCTCTGTTAGGTCTTCTCTTTTTGTTGTGTAGGTGTTATTACAAGCGTGCAAGGACTGTGTGGCTTATTGGTGGTTTTTTTTTTGCATCATTAGTTAGCGCCGTCTGTGGGAAACTAGCGACTTGTAAGCCATATTATCGCTTCCCGGACAAAGAGTTGCATGGTACTTACTTGCTCGATGGCGACTACCAACAACGTTCAGGGAGACGAGCCATGACCCACTGCCCTAGAGAGGCAGGTCCAAACCCTCACAGCAGCAGTGGAACATTTCACCAAATAGAATCAAGACCTAGAAGAACAGCTATGACAGAAAACGTAGTGATGGGTGCCCAAGAGAAAGATTAAAAAGGTACCAGAGCTGAGAGAAGGAATCAAGAAGGGCCGGAAGGTAGCAATACCCCAAGTAGACCAGAATGACAGGACATGAGCCGTCCATCTGTCATTAATATGGCTCCACCCCATATTGTCGTAGAGATGCAAATGATGAACGAACGGATGGACCTTATGATGAACGCCCTCAAAGAACGGGTGTCCAACAACCTCGATGATCTGGTCCACCGAACCGATTCACCGTTCACCACATCCGCTAACTCCTTCTCCCTATTGCAGAAGTTTCGCATGCCACAGATAGAAAGCTACGACGAAGCCAAGGACCCCCTTGATCACCTAGAGACTTTCAAGACCTTGATGTACCTTCAAGGAGTAGCAGATAAGATCATGTGTAGGGCCTTCCCCATAACGCTAAAAGGTCCTGCGAGAATTTGGTTCAGCCGGTTAACGCCTAACTCCATCAGTACTTTCAAGGAGCTAAGCGCCCAGTTCACTTCGCACTTTATTGAAGGGCATAGGTATAAGAAGTCAACTACATGCTTGATAAGTATCAGGCAGCGAGAGGACGAGACGCTGAGATCTTACCTAGCCCGCTTTAACAAGGAAGTGCTCTCGATCGATGAAGCCGGCGACAAAATACTTGTAGCAGCCTTCAAAAACGGATTGCGAAGAGGTAAGTTTTTGTTTTCTTTATACAAGAACGACCCGAAAACCATGTCGGATGTACTTTACAGGGCCACCAAGTACATGAATGCCGAAGACGTGCTGCTGGCTCGCGAGGAAAACCCTAAGAAAAGAGAAAGGCAGGAAGATACACGGTAGGACGGAGGGTGGAAGATGGCAAGAACTAGAGAACGAAGGGATGACAGACGCTTCAAGCCCCTTATAGGGAGGTTCACAAGCTTCACTCTATTGACCTCCCTAAACGACCAAGTTCTAATACAAATCAAGGACGAAGGAGCGTTAACCTTCCCTGGAAAGCTGAAGGGAGATCTCAACAAATGGTCTAGAGACAAATACTGTCGTTTCCACCATGATCACGGTCATGATATGGCCAACTGTTACGACTTAAAACAGCAGATTGAAGCCCTTATCAGGCAAGGAAAGTTACAGAAGTTCGTCGGCAGGGAGAGAACAGATCCGCATCCTCAAGAGCAAGTTGACTACGAGCGTCCCAAACCACCCCTAGGAGACATAAGGATGATTATGGGAGGCACGACGACCACCGGCTTGTCCAAAAAGGCCCCAAAGACTTTCCTTAGAATGGTTCAGAACGTTCAGCTGACAGGCGTCATCTCGAAGATGCCACGGTTGATAACCCTATTATTGGTTTCTCGGAAGAAGATGCTCGATGTCTTCACCACCCGTATGACGACGCGCTCGTCATTAACATTTGAGTAAGAGACTATAACACATACCGGGTCTTGGTTGACAACAGAAGTTCCACAGACATTCTCTACTACCTGGCGTTCCAACAAATGAGGATCGACAGAGAACGTCTAGTTCCAACTAACGCTCCATTTGTTGGGTTTGAAGGAACAAAAGTATACCCTCTTGGCGCGGTCACATTGCCTATAACAATTGGGGATTATCCTCAGCAAATCACTAGGGATGTTACATTCCTTATTGTCGATTGCTCTTCCGTCTACAATGTCATCATAGAACAGCCAACCCTTAACTTATGGAAGGTCGTAACTTCAACCTACCACCTGATGATTAAATTCCCCACTAAGTACGGAGTAGGGGAATTGTAAGGAGATCAGGTAGCTCCACGCGAATGCAACATTGCAATGCTGGAAATAGACGACCATCTACAAACTATGAGCATAGAGGTGCAGCGGATAGGAGCGAAACCTGTAGAGAGGTTCGAGGAGATACCCCTCGATAACTCCAGATTAGACAGAACCACGAGGATCGGCACTCTCGCCAGCCCAACGGTTCGCCTAGTACTCATAGCCTTCCTCAAGGAGAATCAGGACATGTTTACTTGGAATCATGAAGACATGCCAGGAATTGACCCGTTAGTTATGGTACACAGGCTAAATGTGTCTCCTTCTTTTCCGCCCGTCTGACAGAAGAAGCGAGTTTTCGCCCAAGAACGAGACCTAGCAATAGTAGAAGAAGTCGACAAATTACAAGAGGCGGGTTTCATCAGGGAAGTATACTATCTCGATTGGCTAGCAAACGTGGTAATGGTTAAGAAAGCCAACGGGAAATAGAGGATGTGCATAGACTTTACGGATCTGAACAAAGCATGCCCCAAGGATAGCTACCCTCTCCCTTGAGTCGACATACTGGTAGACTTTACAGCTCAGTACCAGCTACTGAGCTTCATGGATGCCTTTTCAGGGTATAATCAGATCGAGATGGATGAAGCAGATCAGGAGAAGGCTTCATTTGTTACCAGCCAAGGTCTTTTATGTTACAAAGTGATGCCATTCGGCCTTAAGAACGCGGGCGCAACGTATCAAAAGCTCATGAACAAGATGTTTACAAACCAAATCAAAAGGAATGTTCAGGTCTACATAGACAACATGTTAGTAAAAAGCCGAAGAGAAAAGGACCATTTGAAGGATCTCGAGGAGACATTCGGCACCCTTCGCTCCTACAACATGAAGCTTAATCCAAGTAAGTGTGCATTCGAAGTAACATCAGGAAAGTTCCTGAGCTTTATGGTGTCTCAAAGAGGTATCGAGGCTAACCCAGACAAGATTAGAGCCATAGTAGAAATGGCCTCCCCGAAGAACGTGAAAGAAGTGCAGAGTTTAAATGGAAAAGTAGCTGCCCTCAACAGGTTCGTATCAAGGGCGACGGACAAATGTTTGCCCTTTTTTCGAATGCTGATGAAATTTTTCGAATGGACTGCCGAGTGTCAACAAGCATTCGAGGAGCTAAAGGCCTATCTCTCTTCCCCACCATTGCTAAGTCCTTCGCAACCGAGGGAAGAACTCTTCTTGTATTTGGCTGTCTCCTCGGCAGCCATCAGCGTGGCCTTGGTCAGAGAAGAAGAAAATGTTTAAAAGCCTGTATACTATGCCAGTCGAGCATTTCGTGGTGCAGAGGAAAGGTATCCACCCATGGAGAAGCTCGCCTTTGCTTTAGTTACGGCAGCCTGCAAACTCAAACCGTACTTCCAAGCCCACACGGTAATCATCCTAATCGACAAGCCTTTACGGCAGGCAATGAGTAACCCTGAAGCTGCTAGTTGATTAGCACTATGGGCGATAGAGTTGAGTAGTTTAATATTCAGTACCGACCGCGCACCACCATCAAGGGACAGGTCATCGCTAACTTCATAGCAGAGTTCACCAATGGGGAAGACAAGAGGGTAGATGAATGTTCGCAGTGGAGTATACACACAGACAGGTCGTCCAATAGGCAGGCCGGGGGTGTAGGTGTCGTGCTTCTCTCTCCTGAAGGAGGCCAGATCAAATGTATGGTCCGCCTCGACTTCCTTACTACCAAAAATGAAGCAAAGTATGAAGCTCTAGTAGTAAGGCTTGTTCTCGCCAAAGCGGCAGAAGCTGCAAGCGTAGTTCTTTACTGCGACTCTCAGGTTGTCACAAACCAAGTAAACGGGGATTATGAGTGCAGAGGCGAAAAAATAAAGAGATATTTGGACCAAGTAAGGAGAAGAGTAGACGAGTTGAAGGCCAAAATTATCCAGATCCCCAGAGGAGAGAACGAGCAAGCCGATCGACTTGACAAAGCCGCTTCAGCCGAACATATGACTACACTTGATAACGTACTCTCTTTTGTTCAGCTTTCTCCACTAATAAATTCCTTCGATGTACAGGAGATAAGTTCCAAAACCAATTGGACCACGCCGTTAGTCTTTTACTTGAAAATTGGCGTCTTACTAGACTGAAGGGAGGCTGCAAGGAAGCTGAAGGTCCAAGCAGCGCGATTCATCTTGATGAAGGACGTCTTATATAATAGAGGCTTCTCCCGCTCGTACCTAAGGTGTTTGGGTCCTGAGGAAGCGGACTACGTCAAGAGAGAAGTCCACAAAGAGATCTGCAAAAACCACTCAGGGTCACGATCGTTGGCACATAAGCTGATTCGAGTGGGGTACTATTGGCCCACCATGCAAAAAGATGCTCAGACTTATGTCAAAGCCTGCAACAAATGCCAAAGATTCAACAATATCATCAGACAGCCGTCCGAAGAGTTGACCCCTATAACAACCCTGTGGCCGTTCGCTCAGTAGGGGTTAAACATCATGGGGCCGTTCCCAATAGCAGCGCGACAGCTGAAGTTCCTGATAGTGGGCATAGACTACTTCACAAAATGGGTGGAAGCTGAAGCCTTAGTCACCATTACAAAGAAGAATGTGAGAAGCTTCGTCTGGAGGTCCATTATATGCATGTTTGGGATCCCTAGAGTTTTAGTCTCTAACAACAGGAAACAATTCGACAATGACTCTTTCCGGGATTTTTGCTTACAGTCAAGGATTAGAAATCACTACTCCTCCCCCGCCCACCCTCAAGCCAACGGACAGGTTGAAGTCACGAACCGATCCTTGCTCAAAATCATCAAGACTCGGCTCTAGAGGGCAAAGGGTATATGGCCTGAAGAGTTGCCAAGTATACTATGGGTGTATAGGACAACAGCGAGGACGCCCATAAGAGAAACACCATTTCAGCTAAAATACAGGAACGAAGCAGTCATTCCAACCAAGGTCGGACTCACAAGCTACAAGGTGAACAATCATGATGAAAGAAAAAATGACGAGGCTATGCATCTATAGCTTGATCTAGTTGACGAAGTTAGGGCGATAGCAGAACAAAGGCTCGCACGGTAACAGGACTGCATGGCTAAGCACTACAACTCCCGGGTCCGACACAGAGACTTTTAGGTTGGAGATCTCATTTTGAGAAAGGTCATGGGCGTTGCTAGAGACCCTACCCAAGGAAAGCTCAGCCCCAATTGGGAAGGACCCTACCGAGTCACGTCATGGTAGAGAAAGGACACCTACCACCTAGAGACGATGGACAAACGGAAGCTACACCACCCATGGAACACTGAGCATCTACGGAAGTACTACCAGTAGAGAGGATAACATGAAGAGCAGCACCCCTTTATTTCTAGTTTACCTTAGTTAATTTTAACTATACTATCTCAGCTTTTCTATTGACTTTAGTTTTTGCTACAATAACTCTTTTAAAGCCCAAAGGGCAAGTCTTCTTCTTTTAAAGAACTACTTTTTCTATGAATGCATGGCTTATTATAATAAGAGGAGCTTATTCAAATATGGCTAAGGTGTTCGTCTACAGAAAATTGTCCATAAAGTGGACGACTTTATTAAAGTCCATAAAGTGGACAACTTCATCCCAGAAGGATGAAATATTATCAAGTCCACAAAATGGACAAGCTAATTATCAAATGTCCATAAAGAGGACGACTTCATCCCAGAAGGAGGAAACGTTATTATCTACAAAGTAGACGACTTATATTATCATCTACAAAGTAGACGACTTTATTATTGAGTCCATAAAATGGACAACTTCATCACAAAAAGGTTAAAGTGTTAAGTCCATAAAATGGACGGGTCTATAAAGTGGACAAGCCTACAAAGTAGACAACTTTATTATTCAGTCCATAAAATTGATGACTTCATCCCAAAGGGATGAAGATAGTTGTCCATAAAGTGGACGAGTCCATAAAATGGACAAGTCCATAAAGTGGATGGAATTATAAGTCATTAAAATGGACAAGCCGATTGTCCATAAAGTGGACAAGTTCAAAATATTAATCCACAAAGGGGACAAACTTAAAGTGGACGAGTTCAATGGTCCACAAGTCCATTACTTAATAAAGTAGACGAGGTCATTGAAGCTGACAACTTCATAAAATTACCATTACTTAACAAAAGTGGACAAGTCCATTACTTAATAAAGTAGATGAGGTCATTGAAGTTGACGGCCTCATAAAATTGCTATTACTTAATAAAGTAGATGAGTTCACTCAGGACTGGTTCGCCCTAGCTCACCTGAAACAAACATATCCTTGCATAAAAACATGAGAAGTAAAAGATGCAAGTACCAATTAGTAGAAAACTAGACGATATTAAAGGCGACGGACATAAACCATACATAAAACAAAGTCTTTACAAGTAGAGCCCAAAAACACTAGGGCATTTAAACATTGTTTGAAAATTAGATAAAATATACAAGTTACAAAAAGAAAAGGCCAAGGCTAGGTAGTAGGAGTGTCATTGAGAATATCGTCATCTTTATTCTGAGCAGAAGGGTTCTCCACGTCTAAGATCTCAATGGACGGATTGGAAGCAGTGACTGGAGGATTCACAGCAGGTTGAGTAAGGATGACGCCATCATCCGTGGAAGGAGGATCAGGCTCCACAGAGTCATCACTCTCACCAACGACGGTGTCGCCAGCAGGTGTCGTTGGCACGGGATCATCCATGGTAATCCTGGATAGGTCCAAGTCTGGGTAGGAGGATGCGACCTGTTTAAGCAATCTTCAAAACCAGTGCCGTAATACTCAGCATAGGAGTCAATGAATGATTGAAATTCCTTGAACTCCTTAACAGCATCGCTCCCAGCCCTCTCCACCTGCTTACATAAGGTCAACAGCTCTTCCTGCAATGTCTCCTTCTATCAACCTGTCTCATTTAACTTCTCCTTCACTTCCTTTAGCTCAATGTTTAAAGTACGGAGAGCATCCTTATACTGCTCTTGCGCGTCCAGTAAATTTTTATTATGCTTCCTAACCCGAGTAACAACACCCTCCTTAGCCACACACCGGTCCTGAAGCGCCTTAACACGAACCAAGGCCTGAAAAAGGATACAGTCGTCAGTCAACGAACAAGAAAAAGATAAAATAAAGTTAGCCAAGGAAGTAAGCCTACTCGAGTAAGATTAAAAAGAGTTGATGCCCCCAAGTCCTCTATACCTAGTTGAGCATAGGGATCTATGTCCGTTGGCTTTATAAGGGATTCTACTTTCTCGACGGCATAGTCCTTATGAGTTAGCAGACAACAGGGCCCTTCAATGATGGGACCAGAAGAAGTCATCACCCCCTTCCCTACGCATCCCCAAAAGTGATGGCTATCTTTTTAGGGGGACGATCGTCCTTCCTGTCAACCTTCCTTTTGGCTGAACCCTTAGAAACGGCATTGGGGGCTGATGAGGACGCCCCATCCTTTCCTTTAGCCCTCATTTCTTCTTCTTTTTTATGGGCAGTAGCTGCCCTCACCCTTTATTTAGCTGCCTCAATTTCTGCAAAAGATAACAAACGTGCATTAGAAAAGCCGACGGTAAGAACCAAAATGTCTGGGATGGTAGAAAATCTACTCACGACGATGAGAGTATTCGTCCAATCTGCGAGCTTCTGGTGTTGGCACGGGACCCCCGCAATAAGCATGCAAAGTGTCGAGCTTGATGAGATCCCCGCACTTCTTCTCGTTCAACGAAATTTCTGTTAAGCATGCAATGTGTCGAGTGTGATGAGACCCCGGCACTTCTGCTCGTTCAACGAAATTTCTGTTACCCGGCGAATAAAGTTTTCTTGCTCCTCTGTAATATGAGGACGGATGCTAGTTGAAAAACGAGAATAGAGGGTGTTAGAAGCTTGGAACAAACAAACAAAGGAAAAAGAGCAAACAAGATTAACTTGAATCCCTGACAAAAGCCCAAGTGTTGTCAAAATAACCACAGGCCATCATCTCCCATTCTTCCTAACGACACACCCAATCTGTCCCCTCAACAAAAAAGTATCTATTTTTTCAGTTTCTGTTAGAGTTTGGCATATCAGACACTAGTCTCAAGTCCTTCTCTCTGGTGGAAAAATGATATGTCCCCTTAGAAGAAACGATGTGCTGGGGTCTGTAGCAATAAAAGAACTCGTCCAATAAAAGCTGACGGTTCCCTCTGCTCAGACGACCCCATAGGATCTCAGCACCTATGAAGATCCTCCAAGTATTCGGAGCAATCTGGCCAACGGACAACCTCATGAAGTCATCTAGTTGACGGTGCAAAGCCATCAGTGGTAGTCTAAGCCCCACAGCAAACATGGAGTCATACATGCCGATGACTACAGTCCTCCGCGTATAGCAACTTTCGTTTTTTCTTTTTCCTACGGAGACAGATTAGGATATGGTCTGAGATTTGGTAACGGGTACGCAACTCCTTAAAAACCCTGTCACTCATCTTTGGTAGAAATTTATTGACGGCCCAATCCTTAGGAAGGATGAAGGGATAGTTGCCTTCAGGACTTCCTGAAGTTCCCTCACAGGATTCCTTGTCACCTTCATCTCTGTCCCTGTCACTGTCCCTCTCCTCTCCTTCCTCCTCAACTTCACCCTCCTCACTTACTATTTCTTCCTCACCTTCCTCTCCATAACTTCCAACTTCCTCGTCAAGAGATTGGGTTGAAGTTTCCCTCTCTGACGATCAGGAAAAGCCCTCGGACTTATTACCTGAACCGAATACCTCGTCATAGCCCACTCCATCGCAGACTGACGACTGCTCACTCGTCGCGTCACTTGACATCTGACTACCTACAAGTGACGGATTCATTCTAAGAACCTAAGATGACGGCCTCACTATGGAGTTATCCAATTAAAATAAAATGGATACGCATAAGGAAAAGGAGAAAGAAAACTTACAAGTATGTCTTTTGAGCGAGTAACGTTTTCAAAAGCGTCGGCAGCAGCATAAGCAACGGAGTCGACAAATTGACGAAGTAAAGGCGACAAGCTTTCTCTCAAGAAATTAACAAGGACGAAATAGTAGAAATGAGGGGGGGGGGGGGGGAGGTGAGTTATATATAAAGGGGAAAATGCACGAGAAGCAGAGCCAACCGGAATGCGCCACGTGTTTGAGCATTTAATGATGGTTGCTCGAGGAGTCGCCCTTAAATGATTTTCCCTCTCTCCTGGCTAAGAAGAAAATTAGCAATGAAATTCTAACTCCGTAACCCGTTAGTTTAAGCTGACGAGGATATGGAGTAGGGGGCAACTGATAAGGGAAAAATTACAATAATACTACTTGCCCTTGAAAAGGTATAAAATGATACTCCAACTAAACCCGTCAGGATTTATTGGAAAACGACGATGTTAAACAGTCCATTAGCGCGCCTCGGAGCTGACAGGATGACCTTAGGTAAAGGGTAAAGGTAGCTGACGACAAGAAAGTTGAAGGGATTAGGCGAAGCTGACGACCCTGACGTAGCTTAGCTTAGTCTCCACGTTTGCATATATAAGGAAATATCTTGCATTTCACGTTTAGTGCTACTCAAAAGGACTCCTACAAGGAAAGGGTTCTGCAAAATACGCTCATGAAGACTCCTATAAGGAAAAGACTTCTAGCCCAAGGAAAAGAGGTCAACCCCCTACCACTATAAAAACCCAAGAATCTCACAAATCAAGGTACGCATAATTCACCCCAGCTTTGGCATTCTAGAGTTGTGAGAAATTCTAACTTGATATTCGGAAGGTATTTGGCCGGCACCACACCAGTGCTCTTTGTTAGGTCTTCTCTTTTTGTTGTGCAGGCGTTATTACGAGCGTGCAAGGACTGTGTGGCTCACTGGTGATTTTTTCGGCATCATCAATATGGATTATAAATTCATTAGATTTATTGATACAACAAACTTCATAATTTTTTTCATAATTACTGTGGTGATAAATTATGATTAGTGTACAATAAAACTATAAAGTGATGCTAGTATTGGTTCTTAGGATTTTTAGGCTATTGACTTGAATACCTTCTCGTGGTGTGCTTTCTCGCCTGTAAAACTTAATCCATCTTTCATGTGTTTAAAATGAAGTGAATTTAACGGTACGAGTTTAATAATTAACAAATTTGAATGTGAGGTTTTTTTTTTTTTTTTTTTTTTTTTTTTTTTTTTTTTTTTTTTTTTTTGAGATAGAAATTATACTCTAATATAATCAAAGTATATGTGTATAAAGCTCCCTCCTGAAAACTTGAACCCCATCCCTTCCTCCTTCAACCCACAAACACTTGTACTTGTGGAGTAACCTGTGGAGTAACCATTGTTAGGGTAAATTTTTTTTTACACCTAATTTTATTTAAGTACTACCTATTTATTTTCAAACACCACTAATAAGTTATTGGGCTTTCACAAAATCTTTTTTGCCCTATTATTATGTTAACCACAAATATTTCATATCTTATTATCTAAATTGGGTCATAATATAAACTATCACAAAAAGCCCCCAAAAATCATATCTTATCAAATTTTATTATTATTATTATTTAGTTAAGCCCAAAACCAGCTCTATGATCCCAATGCACACATCCCATTCTATTTAAAGCCTAAGAATACTTATGCTTGGCAGTATTTGAAAAGCCTATGATTCAAGTCCATGGCAAAACAATTTTATCAATGGAATTCAAATCCATAATCAAAACCCATGCTTTAAACCCATGACAATTTATTTATCAAATCCTAATTCTCATTGGCAACATCAAAAACCCAATTTACATTGGCAATATCAAAAGCCCAATTCTCATAAGCAATACTTAAAACCCAATTCTCATTGTCAATATTAAAAACCCAATTTACGCTGGCACTATTAAAAGGCCAAGCTAATTACTTGGCACTATTTTATCAAAAGCCCACTAATACCTGGCAAAATACTATATTATAATTATTTCACTTAAAAGTCCAATAATGAACAATACTTTAAGTTCTTAAACATATTACTATAATATTACAAGCCCATGAAATTTATGGCAATTATCTATTTCAAAACCCATGGCAATCATCTTATAAAAGCCAATGGAAGGTTATGATTATCTTAAACCCATGACATTGGTTTATTTCATATTATAAACCCTTAGAATTTATATAATAAGAACCCATGGTCACTATTTATCTTATACATTTTTAATATCTATTTCCAAAACTCATGATAATTATTCACCTTATTATGATTATCTATAGAAAAACCTATGAGAATATCACATTATTCCACTATAGTGGTTGTTACCATATTTTATTTGAAACCCATGGATATTGCCTCTATTTAAAACCCATGGTAAATATTATTCTCAAGAAATATTGGAGGTCATTATTTAAAAGCCCTAAAGAAAATACCATTTACAAAATAATCCATGGCAAAAATTATGAGAAACAATTCAAATTGTTATTTAAAGCCCATGGAAATTAATACCCAAAACCTATCATAAATATTTATTAAAGCTCATGAATACATTTTATTTTTACTAACAACTAAATCCCATGTGGAATAAAAATCCATGGCAATATATGGTAGCTTTGTCCATTTTGTAGGGCTCACAAAGAGAAAGCAAAAGGATAGACCCAAGTGAAGAGAACCACCAAGTCAGAGGCCTACCAAAATACTCAGCCCTAATAGCCAAGCCCAATATGAAATCTTAGCCAAAACAGCTCATGTGTGCAAATTGACTCAGCTGGAGAACTCCATTTAGTTCTGCGTTTCGCTGGAGAGCATCTCAAGAAGAAACTAAGCTCCCAAACCAAATTAGGAACTAGCCACTTGTCCCATCAGCCTCTCTGCCACTGCCAACTCTGACGTGAACAGTACCAGAAGCTGGGTTAACACCTAAAAGCTAATGGGCAATAAATGCCCTTTTTCCCCAAGTTTTGGTCATAACTCAAGGAAGTCATAACCAAGACCTCTAAACTCATGAAATCCTCAACTAAATAGTTTATTTCATTACTAAAAATATATATAATTAATTCATGAACCAAGCCCATGAATCCTAAAAGGGTAAAATTAGAGAAAAGTGGTTTAGAGGGCATAATGGGGTGTCTAGCAAAAGCTTCCAGCAGGGACATCAATGGTTGACACCTGGCTTGGAGTGTCAACCAACCCTCTTGAGCTCTGATCCTAGTGGCAGCAAGCAAGATCTCTAGTCCTCATACTTGCTCTAATCCTATTGGACAAAATTAATCTCCAAATCCCAGCATTTAATGCCTAGATTAGGAGCGTCTTAGCCTCTAGCTGGATTACCCAAATAAGTAAAACACCCAAAAAGCAAGTCTCATCATTTTGGGCCAAATATCATAAAAGATATTCTAGGATTTTACTACTGTCAAACCTAGTCCTTTCTATATTTTGCTAATCAATCCCATAAGCTTCACTATAAAAGGGAACTACCATTAACTCATGGAAGACAACAATCTTATCATAAAATTCCTCACCCATCATGCTATTTTTAGCCCATAAATTAGTCCCGTAGTTTAGAAACTAGCCTTTAGTCCATAAATGCTCATATACACTTACCCATAAACATCACATTCCATCTTCTCAGAAAATCCAAGCACCTTAGAATAGTCATAAATAGCCCATTTTTACACCATACCTGAAAATGGCTAAACACCACTTCATCTTTCTTCCATATTTTCATATATTCACTCATACTTTCCATAAAGTCATCCCATCACTGACTATACACATATATTCATCATTATGGGCATGATATGGCACATGGAGATCTTGTTTAAACATTTGCTGCACTAGATGGACACACTCTCTCTCCCTTCATTCCATCCTATTTTTTCCTCTTTTACTTGTAATTATGAAGCTTTTAATTCTTGTTTATTGTTATTACGATGAAAGTCATAATGTATTGGATACTATGGAAGTGTTCCCTTATGTTGACTTGATAATAATAAAGAAACTATATGATTTTCTATCATGTAAACACATTTATTGACTAATCGGACGTTACCACTAGAGGCCTATCATATTCACCGTTGGACCATTTTTCCTCTTGTGTACTTGTTATAATGGGGCCACTTTTATATTAACCAACTATGGAAGAAATGCATAATTTTTACTATACAAATACATTTATTGATTTTCCAAACACCTATCACTAGACCTTTTTCTTATTTACCACTGGACTATTATTTAAGCACTCATTGTGGTGGGCCATCCTTTGTGCTAGCTTATCTTTCTAGGATGTATTTTGGGTCCTTATTATAATATTTGTTGGATGCAACCCGGCCCTTGAGCAAAATGGGTCTTCCACATTTCATCGTGTAGACACTCGATTTTGCATCCATGATTTAATTAAGGAGAATGACCGGAATGACCATCCATGTTGATAGGCCACAAACTGAATGACCCCTTGTGATTTAAACTAATTAATTAATTAAGTCAAGTTATTAATTAATCAATTTAACATGCAAATACGTGGAAGCACAAACAAATCACCGAATAACAAAATATGCAGCAGAAAATAAAAGACACGGTGATTTGTTCACGAATGGGGAAAAACCCTAACGGCAAAAACCCCACCGGGTGATTTTCAGGTCACCACTCCCGAAACTCCACTATTATCAAATCAAGCAGTTACAAATAAGGAATCCCAAGTACCTTATCAACCTACAGTTGAACCCTTACCCCAATACCCAATTGGACTTGATCTGTAGCGACAGTTCCCCCTTTTGATGCACGGCTCCCAAGTACGTGACTAACCAGATGCGCGGATCCCAGTACGCGACTTCAATCACCAACTTTAGAATGAGAGGTTGGCTGCAGAGTTCTTCAGATCATCCTATGCATGAAGATCAGGAAGATGCTTGGTCACAAAACCCTAAGGTGCACAATACACAGCAACTTCTTGAAGAAGATGATCCTAGGTTAAGAACTTCGTCTTTAGAGCACAATTTGCTTGAACAAGGATTGCTCAATGCTTATGCAACTTGTGTCTCTGTTGATGGCTCTTAAAATACTCCTTAAATATGTTTAGGGTTAGAAGAAAAGAAGGCCCAAAAACACATTCACGGATCCCAAGAAAATCAGAATAGAATTCTGACTTTTGTAAATCTCGACAGCTAGCAGGTGTCGAGGTAGGTGTCGAGAAGGTGTCGAGATTTAAAAATTCTGCACTTCAACTTGCTTTTTCTTGGACAGACTTGATGACTTCAACACTTGATCTTGAAACATAGTTTCTTGAAGTATTAAATACACCTAGAACTACCCAATTACAAGTAGAGTGCATTTTGTCAAAGGATTAGCCAATTTACATAAAATATGACATATGTTCCTAACATGTAAACACATATGTCCTAACAATCTCCCCCTTTGGCAATCCGTGACAAAACCACAACCAACAAATGAACATATGAGAGAAGTCATGAATCACTCAACTCATATTCACTTGTTACATACAATAAAATCTATCCTAACACAAACTCTTGAAGAACTTTGCAAAAAGAGAGTTTATGGCAAGTAGACTTTGACAACCTGTATTTCTGAAACACTTATAAACAAAACTCATCAAGGCATCTTGTGTGAAACAGAAATAATTAGATTGCATACAAATATAAAGAACATGTGTATAAAGAGAGAAAAGAAACAACACATGAAGAGGTAGGTGAAAAAGAAACATACATCCACATATATAGAAGATAAGTACAATGTATGTAAACTGTTATACAAGACCAATGTATCTAATAAGACTAGAAAAGAAAAAGATACATCAAAAGCCTCACTACATCCCTCAAAAAGTATGAACACTCCCCCTATCAAAAATGTCCTATACTAACTCTCCCCCTAGGATGACTACTCTCATAATCCAAAACTACTCCCCCTTTTTGTCACGAATGACAAAGGGTAGAGTGTCATGTAGACATCTCATCAGTAGAGCTAGCATCTCCATCATCATCTGAAGCATCATCGTCATCACCATCATCATCATCATCCTTAGAGTCAGAATCTGAATCCACTGGAGGAGGTGGTGGAGGAGAAGCCTCAGAAGCAAAACCACCCATGGTCGCCTGCCGTCGTGCAATACGACCAACACGAACATTCACCTGATACAACTCAGTGGTGAGTGTATCGAGGCGAGCATCCATGTGCTGCAGCTGCGCCATAATGTCTCCAAGAGATACATCGCTGGAGGAAGGAAGAGGAGTCGATGTAGATGGAGCAGATCTGGATGGAGCCGAACGGGAAGGAGGAGTGAAATCCGGCTGTCTCGCCCTGAACTGTGCCTCACTACGTTTTACGGTAGCGGCATCTATGGCAGAGATGTGTGTGAAGTGGTCGGACGAGGGAAAAGGGATGGAAAAATGGCGTAGAATCCTCGTGATAGCGGAAGGAAAGATGAGCTTATCACGGGACGCCGCATCTAAATGAACATCTATGATAGAGAAAATGAAGTGGGAAGGAAAATCTATCGTGAGATGCTCAAGTAGAGAAAGCAAGAAACGAGCACGAGGCTCTGTGATAGAGTTATAGTGAGAAAGAGGATGAAGTACAAAGGTTATCACCATGTTAAGGAATCTAGGACCTTTAGCAAAAGGTCTACATGATGTGTACATATGCTCACCCCACACAGAAGGGCGCTCACAAAAAGCAGAAATGAGCTCATCCCTGGACACAGTCCTCAGTCGCTCACAAGTAGGATAGTCAGGAAACTCTATCCTAGGAACATGAAGCACATCCGCAACCAGCTGCGGTGTGACAGAAATGCGCGTACCTCGAACGCGAGTATGAAAGAGAGGTACTGAACGATCAATCCCGTACATGTTGGAGTAAAACTCCTGAATGAGTACGAGAGGACAAGTGACCGGGATGTCACACAGTGACTCCCATCCCCTACTGTGAATGACAGAGGGAAGGTCAGTGTCGGCAAAGTCTGCCAGTACGACGTGGCGTTCCGAATGAACACCTCGTTTAGAAAAGTTCTCAGTAAATGCCTTGTAGGCATCTCCATCACGGAACCGAAGATTATGAGGAGCAGTATCAGAAGATGAAGAAGCTCCAGAACGCAGAGGGTTCCGAGCAGGAGTGGATTTACGTTTAGGTGCCATAGATGCAACTAACGTAAAAGAATGAGAAAAGAGATAGAGAGGGAGACAATCAGAAAAGTCCCAAACAGTTCAAATATAACAATATCTTGAACAAAAATGGACGTATGCATGGGAATGCATGATCATGTGACATGCTAACATAAAAAGCATCATGGGCTCAGCCCAATCCAATCCTAGCAGCACACAAGCAAGAATCACACAACTAAATGCATGAAAATATCATTCTAATGCTTATGGAATGCAATGCATGACATTTTAAACACTGTTTATTGAAAACCCAACCCAAAATTTCAATAAAAACTCAATAATTTTGAAAAACCCAAAGTTTTCAAAGAAAATCCCAAAACCTAAGTTTCAAATCATGAAATGCATGAAGAATGAAGGAAAACAAGATCATACCAGGTGATTCGAAGCAAGGAAGTGCCAGAAATCACGTTGGATGAAGATTGGAGAGAAGAAAACTGCTCAGGAACACGAACCGCCTCGGACAGATCGAAGAGAGATCGAGAGAAATGCGAAGAAAATCGCAACAGAGGCTTAAATAGGATCTCCAGTAAATCTCGACAGCAAAGGTGTCGAGAGGTATCGAGATGGTGTCGAGACAGGTATCGAGAGAAAATGCCTTCGACAGCTAAGGTATCGAGGAGGTGTCGAGGTACCAAACAGCTCATCCAACATCAGAAGCTCGATCGATCGACGTGGTGTCGAGGAGGTATCGAGGAGACAGATATTTTCTCGATCGATCCACCAGGTGTCGAGGAAGTGTCGAGATTGCGATAAGAAAAATGCTTAGAGGCTCGACAGCTGACCAGGTATCGAGGAGGTATCGAGAAGGTGTCGAGCCAGCTATGAAATGCAGTTTTTCGAGAATTGAAAAACACAAACATGAATGCAATCAAGACATGCATCTCAAACATGATCCAACCAACATATAAAACTCTCAAAAATCATCTCTCAATGAAAATTTAAGCACATGGATCTCCCAAGAACACACACACACACTAAACAAGTCTAACAAATTTTATATTTCAAAAATAAGTCATGACAGTTTAGTGAGCATACAAAAGCACATGTAAACCTGGTGATGGCCAAATCACATTGTACCTGCACATGTATCAAGAGTAGCAAAGAATATTGCGTGTTGTGTGTGAAAAACACCGCAAGATTGCATATGTGTATACATGTTATGATGATCTGAGATATGAGAAAATAACTTTTAACTCACACACAATCATAACTGTTTGATGGGGACTATCACCTTCGAGGTACATCCTATAACTCCCACATCTCCTAGAATACACGCTTGCAACCATTTTAAAGCATTTTTAATCTTTTTGCTTTTTATTTCTTTGCATATTTTCTTTTTAAGCATATCATACATGGGCTTACGAGAAAGAAAAGAAATACCCATTGATATTTTGACATTTCAATTTTGCTATGCCTAGGCACACAAATGTCATTGACATCATACTTTTGCTATGCCGGAGCATACAGATGTCATTAATGATTGGCGGGCAACAGTGGTGAGATGGTTATTTATGCCTTTCTCTTAGGATTTTCTAGTCCTACCCGTCAAAAAGAGTGATATGAGTGTTAAGTCTAAGAAATAACCTAATCTTACTCATCACAAACACGAGCCACAAAGCTCACTTGCTTAGTTGTGCATAGGAATGCTCATCTAAGCTACAAGAGATACAAAGTTTAGAAAACTTTGTTTCATTGGCCATCTAAGGTACACAAGTACCAAAGTACACAAAACACACACTGTTTTTGTATTTTTCAATTTTTCAATTTTTTTTTTTTTTTTTTTTTTTTATGAAAAACAAAATAAACAAAACTGAAAGTAAACACACAAAGACATGTTAAGAAAAACAAAACAATGCATAAAACTAGACTGACTCAGCAAAAATGCAAAACACACAAGCAATGCAACAAAAGAGAAAAACAAAAAGGGAGAAGAAAGTGATAAAATCACTTAAAGTCCTTTTTCTTCCACACCTTGGAAGAACCTTTCCTTTGATTAAGACCTTGAAACAGCGGTGAGGGGGAAGGATTACACCCGTTCAAGTTCGAAAGGAACATGAGGGCTTTCAGAAGATCTCCAAAAGGAGCAAGAGAGGATTGAAGCTGATTTTGGCTTCCAGATGCTGTCACACTGTTGCTCTTTTGGGTGGCTAGCCACTTGTAGCAATTTGGTCGAGTATGACCTGCAGCTCCACAATGATAACAGAGATGCTGCTTCTTTTGTTTAGGCTTTTGAGAGTTAGCCTTCTTATCCCTAGGGAGTTTAGCATCTTTCTTTTCTGATTTAGGGGGTGCTCCTAAGATGGATTTACCCTTGTCTATGTTCTCACTAGCTAATTCAGTTTTAACATCAATGTTCTCAATTTTAACATTATTAGCAGGAGGAACAAAAACAGTAGAACTAGTAGAAGCAGAGTTAGAGAAAGAAAGACCATACCCTAAACCTGTTCGATTTGAAGCAGATTTCTGGTTGCTGAGCATCTCATCAAGTCTTGCACTTGAAGTCCTCTCCAGTTGAGCTCTCACTTGAAACAGCTCTGCTTCAAGCTTCTTGGTCTTTTCAGCCAGGAAGTTGTTCTCAAACCTCAGTGCACCAATTGTTTGATTCGCCTCATCAAACTTTGTGGACAATTCTTCTCTATCGAGTTCCACATCACTGAGCTTCTTGGTGGCTAGCCTGTATAGCTTTTCATGCTTTTCAGAAAGCTTGTAAAGCTTTTCATAGGCTGAATGGATATCATCTTTGTCATCCATCTTTTCACATTCAGTGTCCACCAATTCTTCTTCTTCTTCTTCAACAATCCCATCAGTAGAATTGACTGAAGCAGTGAAAGCATTTAGGATTCCGTCATCTTCACTATCGGAATCATCTTCAGGCTCAGTGTCACTCAGGGTTGCAGCAAGAGCCTTACTCTTTCCAATGCTTTTCAGATATGTAGGACACTCATTCTTCATGTGTCCAAACCCATGACACCCAAAACATTTTGGTCCTGCCGGAACAGTGTACTGACCGCCATCCTTGGCATCCTTTCTTCCCTTGTCTTGGCTCTTGAACTGTGAAGAACTGGATTGCCTGCGGTCTTTGTCGAAGCTCCTCCCATTGGCATTCTTCATAAATTTCTTGAACTGCCGCGTAATGTAGGACTTCATCTTTGAATCTTCATCATCGGAAGACTCATCTGTATCACTGCTCTTCGCCTTCAGGGCCATGCTCTTGCCCTTGCTTGACTTGCCTATCCTTGATAACCCTAGCTCGTAGGTCTGCAAGTTTCCAACCAGCTCAGTCAAAGGAATTTTATCAATGTCCTTTGATTCTTCAATTGCCGTAATCTTGGCATGAAATCTCTCAGGTAGAGATCTGAGCACCTTCCTTACAACCTTGGGTTCAGGGATGGTTTCCCCAAGATTGAAGGCTGAGTTCACTATGTCCTTAAGCTTGGCATAGAACTCATCAAACGACTCATCCTCCTCCATCTTTATCTCTTCAAAGCTAGTAGTGAGCCTCTGTAGCTTTGAATCTTTGACAGCCTTTGTTCCTTCATAGGTTGTCTGGAGGATGGTCCACGCCTCCTTGGCAGTTTCTGTTGAGGATATCTTCTTGAACTCCTCATTGGTGACAGCGCTAAATAGAGCATTCAGCGCTCTACTGTTGAAGTTCGCCGCCTTGATCTTGGCTTCATCCCAATCAGCCGGCGCTTCTTTTGGCTTTGTCCAGCCAATCTCCGCAGCTTGCCACACCTTCTCATCTAAGGACTGCAAAAAAGCTCTCATGCGTACTTTCCAGTAGGCATAGTTAGTCCCATCAAATAAAGGAGGTATAATGAGAGATTGTCCTCTATCCATGACAAACAGGGGTCAATGGATCAATCACAGCAAAGATTAATAACTAATCAGAGTGTGCCTGCTCTGATACCACTTGATAGGCCACAAACTGAATGACCCCTTGTGATTTAAACTAATTAATTAATTAAGTCAAGTTATTAATTAATCAATTTAACATGCAAATACGTGGAAGCACAAACAAATCACCGAATAACAAAATATGCAGCGGAAAATAAAAGACACGGTGATTTGTTCACGAATGGGGAAAAACCCTAACGGCAAAAACCCCACCGGGTGATTTTCAGGTCACCACTCCCGAAACTCCACTATTATCAAATCAAGCAGTTACAAATAAGGAATCCCAAGTACCTTATCAACCTACAGTTGAACCCTTACCCCAATACCCAATTGGACTTGATCTGTAGCGACAGTTCCCCCTTTTGATGCACGGCTCCCAAGTACGTGACTAACCAGATGCGCGGATCCCAGTACGCGACTTCAATCACCAACTTTAGAATGAGAGGTTGGCTGCAGAGTTCTTCAGATCATCCTATGCATGAAGATCAGGAAGATGCTTGGTCACAAAACCCTAAGGTGCACAATACACAGCAACTTCTTGAAGAAGATGATCCTAGGTTAAGAACTTCGTCTTTAGAGCACAATTTGCTTGAACAAGGATTGCTCAATGCTTATGCAACTTGTGTCTCTGTTGACGGCTCTTAAAATACTCCTTAAATATGTTTAGGGTTAGAAGAAAAGAAGGCCCAAAAACACATTCACGGATCCCAAGAAAATCAGAATAGAATTCTGACTTTTGTAAATCTCGACAGCTAGCAGGTGTCGAGGTAGGTGTCGAGATTTAAAAATTCTGCACTTCAACTTGCTTTTTCTTGGACAGACTTGATGACTTCAACACTTGATCTTGAAACATAGTTTCTTGAAGTATTAAATACACCTAGAACTACCCAATTACAAGTAGAGTGCATTTTGTCAAAGGATTAGCCAATTTACATAAAATATGACATATGTTCCTAACATGTAAACACATATGTCCTAACACATGTATCCAAAAAAATCATGATTGCATTACATGCATTAATTTGTTCATTGCATATCATAAAAATGATCTTGAGGTTCTAACGGTCGTGACGGAATGCCTGGTTTTCAAATTGGACAGTCGGATTGGAAGATATCACATGATCGCGTTTGTACGGTCATCATGCATTGTGTCTAGGTGGAGTCGACCACGCATGATTAATTTAAATTAATTCTGATTGGCTAAACAATTAAAATTAATTAAATAATTTTGTGATTGGTTGATAATTAGTGTAAAAAATAGGATTACTTGCATGGGAATAAAGGGGATGATTGGATAATAATAAAATTATGGATAATCTAGACTTTATCAAGATTTATTTTAGAATTTTTATCTGCAAGATAATTGTTGCTGAAAATATTTGAATTATCCAGAAAAAGGTTAAAAATCTTAGAATACGGATTGAAAACATGTCTAAGTGCAAGTCCCGGCTCAAGAAAACCTAAAAAAGGAGTCTAAAACGTACCTGAACACGAAAGTGCAATTGGCATCCAAGAGTGCCATTTAGCACTTTTGGAGTGTCAAACGACACTTTCAAAGTGCCGAATGGCGCCTATTAAGGCTTTGGCCCGACAGTTTTTAGGTGACGATAAAACACATCATTTTTGACTTTTTAGTAGAAGGACGCGTCCCCATTCGTATTCTAATCGTCTTTGCTTTTTTTTTTTTAAGCATTCCAGCCTCTATAAATAGAGACTAGATCTCAAAATTCAGCACACTCTTTTACGCTCTCAGAGAGATACTTTTTCACGCTCTCAAATTTCTCATATTTCTGACCCCCCCTTTCTGAAATTCTCTCTCTTACGTTAAAGAGGTTCTGGAGGCTTCAGTCTTAAGAATTTCTTTTTTGTAAGTAAGGGTTTTTAGGTTTCAAAGACAATTGCATAAATTTCTTTGAACCCTAAAATATCCCCTCAAGAAGAAGAGTGCTCCATGCAAGAGGTTGTTTCTTATTAACCCTTTGTTTTATGTTTCTCTTATTGTGATGATGCATGTTTATATATTTCTTTCAGTTTAGTTGTTTTAAATATTCATATCATGAATTGTTGATTTATTTTTTTGAAATATGTTCTTGATTCTTTTTATTATTGTCATGATCTATTTTTAATTTAAAAAATCTCCATGTTATCTACATCTTTTTTTAAATCAAAAACTGATTTGCATCTTCCTAGGATGCAGATCTGAATTTTTCTCAAATCAAAAACTGATTTGCATCTTCCTTAGATGCAAATCTGAATTTTTTTTAAAATCAAAAACTGATTTGCATCTTCCTTATATGCGATCTGAATTTTTCTCAAATCAAAAACTGATTTGCGTCTTCCTTAGATACAGATCTGAATTTTTTTCAAATAAAAAACAGATTTGCATCTTCATTAGATGCAGATCTGAATTTTTCTCAAATAAAAAATAATAAATAAAATAAAAAACTGATTTGCATCTTCATTAGATGTTGATCTGAATTTTTTTTCAAATCAAAAACTGATTTGCATCTTCATTAGATGCAGATCTGAATTTTTCTCAAAAAAAAAAAAATAATAATAATAAATAAGTAAATAACTGATTTGCATCTTTCTTATATGCAAATCTGAATTTTTCTCAAATCAAAAACTGATTTGCATCTTTCTTAAATACAGATATGAATTTTGCTCAAATTAAAAAAAAAAAAAAAAAAAAAAAAAAAAAAAAAAAAAAACTGATTTGCATCTTCATTAGATGTTGATCTGAATTTTTTGAACAAAAATTGATTTGTATCTTCCTTAGATACAAATCTGAATTTTTCTTATTTAAAAAACTGATCTACGTTTTCTTTAGATGTAAATCTGATTCTTTTTAACATAGCAGATTTTGAAATAAAAAAAAAGGGGTAATGAGTGGTTTTGTTTGTTTGTTTAGTGCATGTAGCTTAGATGTATTTCACGAATAAAGTCCTCTTCTCAAAAAACCAATTTTTTTAGTTCTAAAAAATAGATCTGATTTTTTTTAAAACCTAATCCAATATTTTATCACAACACAGATCCGATTTTTTTAAAACAAAGAAGAGGGCATATTCATAAAATGGATTCATGTGAGTTAGTTTTGATTAGTTTTGTTCATGTGTGCAACATATCATTCATGTCATGCATAAAAGGGGTACATTGATCACAAAAGTCTAGAAGACTAGACTCTGTCTGGACGAAATAGGTGCCTAAAACCTTCCTATTTCTAACCTAACCTCCGAATTTAGTGTCTTTGGATAGGTAGACCTAGGCTTTATCTTTATTTTTATTTTGGGTAGATTGTAACTAGGACAAAAAGCCATGTAATTATTTGGTAGTTTATAACTAGGACCCAAAGCCATGTAATGCTCAATTTATCATATATGTATTCTTTTTTATTTAATCAATGAGAATGGAACAATTCAGTCATGTATTCTGCATTTAGTTTTTTCTTCTTTTTTGTTTTTTGTTTTTTTTTTTTGTATAAAAAATAAGTGGCGACTCCACACCACTTATCCAAAAAGAGAGGTGCCTTTCAAAGCACTCAAAAATCTCTCATTTTTTTGAGAGGCACTTTAACGGTCTCTCACACACCGATAGCCTTTGGGCTATATTCCAAGCCTAAAGTCGAGTCTCGGTCTTGACTATCCAAATATCATATTGGCAACGAATAAAAAACACCCTGACAACCATCATGCTAGAAGTGTGCGGTGGTCAATTTTAATATGAATTATTGTCGAGTTAAGATGTTAAATTAATACTTTAACCTCCCAAAAGTGCCAAATTAAGACAAAGAGAACCCCAAACTACACATCAATCTAGCAATAGTATATAGTGTTGGTGCAAATACAATAATAATAGAAATAACACAAAGAGAAACTGAATAATACTTCTTAATTTTATTACTTTAAAGAGAGAAATTACACAACACTATTTGGACTGAGGCGCGGCACTCGCTCTCTTTAAGGAGATTCAAGCCCTTGGTTGGCTAAACTTTGTAACCGGTGCAGACCTTCTCTGACTTGTCTCCCCCAGGATACAACAGCCCAACAAGTGTCGTATGGCTAGAACAACCTCTGCACAAAGTGTTCAAGCCCAAAGCTCCACCAGAAAGAACACCCTTCCTTGCCAAGAACCTCTCTATCTTTTAGTGTATTTTTTTTTTGTGAGTATTGTAGTCACTTGGATTGAGTCTGAAAGAGTCTATTTATAGGCTCAATGGGCCTCATGAAATTACTACCCAATTTATTCAGATTAATTAGGTCCATTATTCTGATTTAGTGGGTGTTACAAGATTAATTGTTAGACATCAATCTGATGGACTCTGAATGGGCTGTTGAGTAGGAGGATCCAAGAGGCTGATTCATTTCCAATTTTGATACCTCCACTCTTCACCTCCCCCTTGCGCACGTATCTAGCCCAATATCTGAGTCAATACATTTTAGCCCATTAATCACCACAATTAAAAAGAATAAAAAAGTCTCTCTCCTTTTCAATGTGGGATTAAACATTTTCACTATCTCCTCATCTTCTATATTCACTCCCATATCTTTTCATTTATGTTATAACATTTATTCATTTTATTTATTTAATATTAAAATGATCCAACAATCCCCCACTCATTTTAATATTAAATTTTTAGTTAAAGAGAGATTACCAGGCAAAGATGGGTCACTATGCATCATGAAGGTGTGCTCTGCATTGAACCTTCACTTAGTAAAACAGCGATCTTAACTCCAGAGTCGTAGTGGTCTCCGACTTGAACTAGGACTGCTTTAGGGAAATTAAGTGTCACTGCTTACACATAACAACCCAGGTGTTGACATGAGCTTTTATAGCTAGCACTTTACGCCCATGTGCTGATCTCGGTTTCATGAATGTATTTGAGACTAAGTCCAAATCTCATAGGGAGCGGCCCCACCCCCACACTCACATAGGTGAAATTTGTCAAGGGTGCTCCTGTAATTCTAACACCCCACTCATATGAGCTACAAATTTCATTAAGAGTTTTTTACTCAACCTCTTCACATTACAGGATAAATGCACTTACATCATAGGGATGAGCAATTAAAAAATTATTTACAAAATAAATAATTAACATTAAATAAATTGTGCTTTTCTTACGACCATCATATGATTCGTTTTTCCCATTGAACCCAATTCTTAGGATCTCTGGTCCTTGGGTTGGGTATCCTCATACATGGTTCATGATTCTATGGACTTTAGTCCCATCCCCCTCGATGTATTCCAGACTCTATCTTTTGCCAAGGCCTTGGTAAATGGATCTGCAAGATTATCATTAGATTTAATATAATCCACAGTTATGATGCCACTACTCAAATAAGATCGCACGGTACTGTGCTTTCTTCTTATAGGTCTGGATTTACCATTATAGTAACGGTTTTTAACTCTACCAATTGCGGCAGTGCTATCACAATGAATTAATATAGGTGGAATTGGCTTTTCCCACAATGGAATTTCATATAACAAATCTCTAAGCCAATTTGCCTCTTCACTAGCTGAAGCTAATGCTATTAATTCAGCTTCCATTGTTGAATTAGCAATTATTGTTTGCTTTTTAGACTTCCAACAAATAGCACCACTACCTAAGGTAAAAATATAACCAGTGGTAGAGAGAGAATCACCTGACAAAGTATTCCAATCGGTATCACTAAAACCTTCAATCACAGCAGGGTACTTTTTATAAAATAAGCCATAGTTTTTGGTACCAATTAAATATCTCATGACTCGCTCAATAGCTAGCCAATGATCTTTACTAGGCTTGCTAGTAAATCTGCTAAGCACTCCTACTGCATATGCAATGTCAGGTCTAGTACAATCAGTAGCATAACGCAAACTACCAATGATACTAGCATAATCCTTTTGATTAAAAATTTCATCATCATTATTCACAGGAAATAAATGAACACTAGAATCAAAAGGAGTAGCTACACTTTTGTGATCATGAAAATTATATTTTCTCAATATTTTCTCAACATAATGTGATTGATCAAGATATATTCCATCACATGTTTTTGTAATTTTCATGCCCAAAATAAAATTAGCCTCACCAAGATCTTTCATATCAAAATGGTCTTTAAGCATATTTTTTGTCTCATTTATAACACGCATATTTGAGCCAAAAATTAACATATCATCCACATAGAGGCTAATAATAACATGTAAATTATTCCATGATTTAAAATAAATACATTTATCACATTCATTTGATTTATAACCATTCTCAATCATGCAGGAATCAAACTTTTCATGCCACTGTTTTGGTGCTTGTTTTAAGCCATATAGGGATTTAGTTAGCTTACATACCTTGTTTTCTTGTCCAGGCTCTACAAAGCCTTCGGGTTGATCCATGTAAATTTCTTCCTCTAGGTCCCTATTTAGAAAAGCAGTTTTTACATCCATTTGATGAATTTTCAAATCAAAAATTGTAGCAATAGCAATTAACAATCTAATAGATGTAATTCTTGTTACCAGAGAAAAAGTATCAAAGAAATCAAGATCAGCTTTTTGTTTAAAGCCTTTTGCAATAAGTCTAGCTTTAAACTTATCTATTGATCCATCCGGTTTCAACTTTTTCCTAAGGACCCATTTACAACCTATGGTCTTACAACCCGGTGGAAGATCTTCTAATTTCCAAGTTCTATTAGAAATTAGAGATTCCATCTCATCATTTACAGCCTCTTTCCAAAATATAGCATCAGGTGATGTTAAAGCCTCTTTTAAATTTTGGGGATTTTCCTCAATGTTAAAAACATAATAATCAGGACCAAAATCCTTTTCAACTCTAGCTCTTTTACTCCTTCTAGGTTCCATTTCAAAATTTTCTTGATTTTGTAAATGTGAAGTAGAAGAACTAGGTTGTGACAAAATATTTTCTTCACCCCCACTATTTTTTAATTTAAAAGGAAATTTTTCTTCATGAAAAATTGCATCACCAGATTCAAAAATTATTTTGTTTTCAAGATCAAAAAATCTATAGGCTGCACTATTAATTGCATAACCAAGAAAAGCACAGGTAGTAGCTCTAATTCCCAATTTAGGCATTTTAGGGTCAGTAAGCCTTACATAAGCAAGACAACCCCATACTCTCAAATATCCCAAATTTGGCTTATGTCCTTTCCACATCTCAAAAGGTGTGGTGTGTGACTTTTTATGTGGCACCCTATTCAAAACATGACATGCAGTTAAAATAGCTTCACCCAAAAAATGTAAAGGTGCACCAGATTCAATTAACATGGCATTTGTTAACTCAATTAAAGTTCTATTTTTTCTTTCAGCCACACCATTAGAAGCAGGTGAATATGGTGCAGTAGTTTCATGGATAATTCCCAAAGACTGAACAAATGAGTTGAATGCACTTGATTCATACTCACGGCCTCTATCACTTCTTATTCTTTTTGTTTTCTACCAAATTGATTTTCAACTTCTTTTAAAAAATCTTGAAATTTTTCAAAAGCATCACTTTTATTTTTCAACAAATAAATAGTTGTATATTTAGAGAAATCATCAATAAAAGTGATAATATATCTATTTCCTCCACGAGTTAAAATTCCCTCAAATTCACATAAATCGGAGTGAATTAACTCAAGCAATTCGGTATTTCTTACAACATTTTTATGAGGCCTTTTTGTAATCTTAGCTTGACTACAAGTTTCACATTTTTCAAAATCTTTTGACAGTCTTGGAATTAATCCTAAACTACTCATGATTCCCACATATCTACTATTTATATGACACAAATGAGCATGCCAAAAATTAATAGAAGAAAGCATATAAACTGAACTGGTAGATGCTTTATTATTCTCAACATTCAATTTAAACATTCCATCACAAGCATAACCCTTGCCCACAAATAATCCCTTTTTAGTGATTACATAATTATCAGATTCCATAGTTTGCTTGAAGCCAGCCTTGTTAAGCAAAAAACTTGACATCAAATTCTTCCTCATAGACGGAGTGTAAAGAACATCTTTCAATGTTAGCACACGTCCAGAAGTGAATTTCAATTCAACCTCACCACTCCCAAGAACCTTGGTTTTGCTAGAGTCACCAAGCATAACAGTTTTTTCTTCTTCAAAAGGAGTGTACAACTTGAACCAATTTTTGTCATAGCAGACGTGCCTATTAGCACCAGAATCTGCCCACCACCCTTCAACATATTGCACCATATTGATGTCTGTAATCATAGCCACTAAAGGCTCTTCGGTTACGTTAGCCTGCGGGACAGATTCATGTTTCCGAAATTTGCAAAATCGAGCAATATGCCGACTCTTGCCACAAACAAAACAGGATCTATTAAATTGATCTTGTGAAGGGGGTCCTTGGTTCTTATTGTAATTTTTATTCGGGTTTCCCCTTCCTTGAGGTCTATTATTATTTTTAAAGGCTCTCTTTTTAGGCTTCAATTGACCATTTCTAGGAAAATGATTTTTGGGCATATTATTATTATTAGCTGAAATAAGGTTTACCTTTGTGGTGGAATTACCATTGCTCTCTTGTGTCATGAGTGCATCTTGTCCTCTAACCTCCTCCTCCACACGGATGCGTGTGATCAAAGTCTCCAAGGATGTCTCCTTTTGTTTGTGCCGCAAAGTCTTTTGGAACTCCCTCCAAGATTGTGGTAGTTTGTCAATTATGCCAGCTACCACCAAGTTGTCCCCAATCTTTATGCCTTCGGATCTCAATTCTGCCACAATCATTTGGAAGTCCTGTGCTTGATCCACCACTGATTTTCCATTCACCATTTGGTAACGGAAAAATTTGCTAGCAGCATACTTCTTTGCACTTGCTTCCTCGGTATCATACTTGCTTTGTATAGCTTTTCAAATTTTCTTAGCAAAATTGTAAGTTGTATCATAATAAGCATAGAAATGATCGGCAAGACAATTCAATAGATAAGAGCGATAGTTATACTCATCTTTTGTATACTTATCTATTTTTTCTTGATGAAGAATATATTCTTCATCACTCATCTCATCGGTAGGAACTTTGGATGGGTTCTTCTCAGTGAGGATGTAGGAGACTTTGAGAAGGCTCAAGTAGAAGAGGACCTTTCCTTTCCATCTCTTGAAGTGGGCTCCCTTAAAGCGAAATGGCTTGTTAAGATCTCCAACAAGCTCATTTGGTTTCTCTTGTGTAGGCTCCATGTGATTGAATCTCCTTAAAATTGTTGGTGCAAATACAATAATAATAGAAATAACACAAAGAGAAACTGAATAATACTTCTTAATTTTATTACTTTAAAGAGAGAAATTACACAACACTATTTGGACTGAGGTGCGGCACTCGTTCTCTTTAAGGAGATTCAAGCCCTTGGTTGGCTAAACTTTGTAACCGGTGCAGACCTTCTCTGACTTGTCTCCCCCAAGATGCAATAGCCCAATAAGTGTCGTATGGCTAGAACAAACTCTGCACAAAGTGTTCAAGCCCAAAGCTCCACCAGAAAGAACACCCTTCCTTGCCAAGAGCCTCTCTATCTTTTAGTGTATTTTTTTTTTTTTTGTGAGTATTGTAGTCACTTGGATTGAGTCTGAAAGAGTCTATTTATAGGTTCAATGGGCTGGCTGATTCATTTCCAATTTTGATACTTCCACTCTTCACCTCCCCCTTGCGCACGTATCTAGCCCAATATCTGAGTCAATACATTTTAGCCCATTAATCACCACAATTAAAAAGAATAAAAAATCTCTCTCCTTTTCAATGTGGGATTAAACATTTTCACTAACTCCTCATTTTCTATATTCACTCCCATATCTTTTCATTTATGTTATAACATTTATTCATTTTATTTATTTAATATTAAAATGCTCCAACAAATAGTATTCTTAAAAGCTTCTACTTGATTTTGCCCTTATTAATTAATTAATCTAGGCACATCCAATTTCACACTCAGTTTCAAAATTGGTTGAAATAGTTAATTGTAAGTGGTGGATAATCATTTTCATAAAAACGCACCACTTCAGCAAGTTGCAAATTGGGTGTGTTCTAAACTTAGTGTTTATTATTTATCCTAAAAATGACTTATTTTTAATCCAACATGTAAGACTCTTATAGGTTTAAAATATATATATATATATATATATATTTATGTTGATGTATTTTTTAAAATACAACTGCACTTTTATCAAGTTTAAGTAAAATACTAATCCAGACACATTTATTACATCTTCAACTTTTGAAAAATTTTCTTATTAAAAAAGATTAAGATCTAGTACAATAGCAATTGTTTTTCAAGGACTGCCATTGAAAGTTAAAAGGTCCACTTTTAAATTTAGCTCTATCTAATTGGGCCTCCTTTTGTACGACGTAGGGCATCATCCCTATCCGCTCAATCCCATCTTAGGCCCTTGTTAATGCTAATCAACTAGCTCGCCTTGTCCTTCCTCTCTTCTTCAATAAATTATCCTTATTTACCCAAAAATAAATAATAATAATAATAAAGTCAAAACCACAAGCAAAAGGCCACCTTCTGTTTCCACTCCTCCCATAACCAAGACCAACAAAAGAAAGCTCTATATATGATACTCCAACTTATTTTTGTCCATTAGGCAAAAATTATTTTTGCCAACTTATTTTACTATTCAGCTTATTTTTACTATTATTCATAGGTCTCACTGTACTTTTTAATACTATTCATAGGTCCCACTGTACTATTTCAATTAACTTTTACCTTTATCTATAATACTTTCAGCAAAAAGTTTTTAATCCATTTAGGATCAATTTATTTTGCTGAAACTAAAATTTTTTTACTGAAAGTGCCATAGATAAAAGTAAAAGTTAGCTAAAATAGTATAGTGGGATCTATGAATAGTATCAAAAAGTGCAGTGAGACTTATGAATAGTAGCAAAAATAAACTGAAATTGTAAATAAGTTGAAATTTTCAGCTTGTCCCAAACGGATACTTAGTAGAATTTTGCAATTAACAGCAAATTGTAAATTTTTTCCCTAAAATTTTCAAGTCTCAAAAGGTTAAAAAAAAAAAAAAAACTACAAAAGAGTTTTATGGAATTTAAAGCTCATTTTTTTTTAAAAAAAAATTCCAAACACCTTCTAATTTTCCAAAAAAAGAAAAAAGAAAAAAAAGCAATAGACAGATAGCCATACCAAACATAAGATATTGTTACATTATATCCAACTCTAGTGGCCGGACACTGCATCTCAATCTCAGAAACTAAAATTCCTCAACCTGTGTTCATGTGGTAATAAAGTAATCTGAGTTTAATTTTAAAAAGAGATTTATGACTTACAGCTCAGTATATACTTGCATATTAGAAAAGGACCATTATATTCACTTGTTTATTATATATTACAGCCATTTTTATTGTTTCTTTTGTTAAGATGTTACATTTAGTGCACTCTTTTTTTCCTTTTTCTGGGCAAGTCAAGTTCACTCTTTATTTATGCTGAATTTATTATTTCTTGAGATGTGCTAAAGAGTAAGCCGGGATAGAGAATTCAAATAGCGTATAAAACATCAATGAACATTTAGACCCCCAAATACAAAATTACCAACACAAGCTTATAATCAAACAATATATGTGCGGAATATAAAATATAAGCTATATCCAAATTGGTAACACGCTCTAAACCATAATTAATTACAAAAATAGCAGCAATTAAAAGGTAAAGAGAAAGGAAAGAGAGATGCAAACACGAAGATAACACGGCGATGTGTTATCGAAGAGGAAACCGAAGTACTCAACGAAAAACCTTTCCGCCGCCCTCCAAGCAGTCAATAATCCACTAAAGAATGAAGTTGGGATACATGAATTGCAAAAGACCCTCCAAGCCTAATCTACCCAGTGCACCTAAATCCTCCAAGCTTTTTGTTCCAACAAGGTTATGTAGAACATTGTCCTCTCTAGCTTACCAGATCCCGCAATAAGCCCATAACATCAACCAAATGAATTGGTCCTCTCTGAACTTCTTCCCAAGCACCAAAACACCTCCTTACTGATATGGGTATGGTAAGATAAAGATTTGGCAAATGTACCTCTCAAGGATATGTCAATGGAGAGGGTGAGAGTAGATGAATTTGGAGAATCAAATGATAAAGATTGTGGATGAGTCAATCTTATTTTTCTCTAGGGTTTCTCTCTCAAAATTCTCTCTAGAAGCTCTCTACATTTCGTCGATATAAGAGTATTTATAGTAGTGCGTATAAGGAATGCGAAAAGTCAGTTTTCATCATACAGGACATTCTGGTGACTCAACCTCACGACTGGAATGAGTCGCGAGCTAACTGCCTAGCCAGACTAAAAGTTTTGTCCTGTAGTGCTCCAGCTGTCAGACCCTTCAGCTCCCCTGCATGCTTCACATGTGTGCCATTCTGGCGATTTGCCAGTTGCGAGCTAGTCGCGAGATCCAGTTGCGAGACTCCTTTGAATTGCACACATCTTAATTTTTCTTCACACTTTCTCATACACTACCCTTACATAAATCTCACCTAAATACATGATATCTAATTGCTAAATTATAAGAAAATTTGGCACGGAATAAAGCCAAAACATGATTGAATAAATTCAACTTTACAATCTCCCTCTTTGGCTATTCCGTGACAAAACTCTAAAACAGACTCTAGACTTAACATGTGAGTTAGGAATAGTTGCTAAAACTCACTCACACCTAACTCTAGAAACTGTGAAGCTCTTGAATCATACGAACAAATTTTTCCTGAAAACAATAACACAAGACGATCATTGTAAGTAGAAATCTTGAAATGCATATGGAGCAAGCACAATGCGATCAAGTAGTAAAGAATATAGCAATAAAGCATGGCTTGACCAAACAAGAACAATCGCTATAAATAGTGATTACAATGATCATTCACACAAGGAATGAACAACCAGACATGCAAGCTAATAAGCTCAATGCAAAGTATCATTTGCATGTCCAACACTCAACCAATACAAAAACACACAGTAGTTGCATCAAGGATAAAAAATCCAGCAAGGACACAAGAGTGATGTACTAAAGAAAATGCATAACATTAACCGAAAGTACTACGCTACAAAGCAAAGGTACATATAAAAAGTACTGAATATGAACTGAAAGATTTAAACCAATGCACTTAACAAAGTTCTATGAAAAGCCATAATTGAAACAAGATCCAAACATAAACAACATAAACCATAAACAATATAAACGATAAGTGCTTAAAGTTTCTCCCCCTCAAAATGATGCTCCCCTTCAAGAGCTACTCCTACTCCATATCTTCCCCTTTTTCACTGAAATGGCCAAAGGGCTAGAGCTGTGCAGTGAAGCTGTCAAACTTGACTGAAAGTAAATTAATCTATTCTTGGATAGCAGTTAGCCTGTCAAATTGCTCATTTTGGACGTCTCACAACCGTTAATCCTCTCAAGGATAATCTGAAATGCATTTGGAGGTACTTTAGAAGATGTTGAAGCTCGGCTCCTTTCACCACGGCTTTGAGAGCTTAAGGGCATAGTTTTAAAAACCGGTACGGTGAAAGAATCGGAATAGGGAGTGTTTACCGGTTTTATGGTCCGATTGGGGTCCGACCGATTGTCAAACCGATGATGTCATAAATAATAAATAATTAATTATTGATTATAAAAATAAATAAATAATTTTATAACTAGTCATTTTAACTAAAAAATTTAATAATAGTAAAATATTAAATATTAACTTACCAACTTTTGGACACCACTTAACAAAATTCAACCAAAAAAAAAAAAAAAACCATAAAAAGGTAAAGTGTAACAATTACAAAACATTTTTAGTTATTTTTTAATTTGTCAAATAACCAAAAGAAAGTCACCAATGGGTAACAATATCATTACCCACTTGATACTTTTTTCCCACCTATCCTACACTTACACGTTTATATCACACCCACAACACATTTATTCAAACTTTCAAACAACTTTCTGGACTTAAAAGTTTCTTTCCTATCCACTTTTTGCTAAAGTTTCATTTTCGGATTTCCCTCTTCAATATTCTCACCCTCTCTTTGTCTCTCTCATCGATACGGGTATGTGCAGTGCAAGTGCAACTATGCAAAAGCAGAAAACAAAGGTTAAAGTAGAGCGCGGAGTTGAGAGTGTGCCGCTGTGTGTGAGGCAGAGAGCGCAGTGGTGTGCCACTATGAGTGAGGGCAGAGAGTGTAGAAAGAGGTGCTGAGTGTGTGCTTGAGGTGAGCAGAGAGCTTGATTGATCTTTGAGTTAGGTGCGTCACTTCTAGAGATGAGAGAGTTGAGAACTTGAGATTTTAGATTTGAGAGCTTGAGGTAAGGGAGTGAGGTGTGAGTGAGATGAGAGAGTCTGAGGGTGAGGACTTTAGGCTTAGGGTTAGTTTTTAGGACTTTAGTATTAATTTTGAGGACCAAAACGACATAAATTTTCCGGAAAAGTCAAAAAACCCCCAACCGGTCATTAACCGGTTCGACCTCCGGTTTTTCAGGTTCTCAGGTTGAACCGGCCGATTTTTACTATTCACCGGGTTTTAAGTCATTTCCGGTTTTTTATCATAACCAGACCGGATTGAAGGCCAATTCCTAGTTGAACCGGTTCGGTCCAGTTTTTAAAACTATGCTTGAGCGTTGTCCTTCTGCTTCTGTCTCAGTGTCTATAGGTTATCCTCATGCTTGATCACCTTCCTCTTCATCACCGGGGAGACGAACTTTGATTCGTGCAATTGTTAAAGCATTTATAGCTGGATGAGTAGGCTTCAAACTAACATTTTGTGGAATTTCCACAACTTTTGCTCAAAAGAGCCTCATGAGAAAACTAGGGAGAATCAGCTTTGCCCTGGAAGTTGTCCCAGCTTCATCAGCAATGATGGAGAAGGCATGAGCACTAATATCAATGTTCTCCTGAAGCTCCATGAGAAAAATGGCTCTAGCATTACTAATGGTGGTCATCTTCTTCACCGAGTACAGGTTGAACATCATAATGTATGTAAGACATTTAAAATTCGGTGGAAAAGCTGTGGTGTTGAGACATCTGCCTTCTCGAACACCACCGATATTGGATTGAACCATTTCAATGGAGAGGATTCTGTCTTTGAAGTGCGTGAAATCATGCTCTAGATCCTTAAAGCCAAGAACATCATCAATATCTTCCAAGTCAATGGTGAACTCATGGCCTCTAATCCAACAATCGATTTCATCCTCTCATAAAATGGCATTGGCATAGAACTCACGAATCAAGGGTTCACAAACCCTAAGCAGATCACCAAGAAGCTTGTCCTAACCTCTATCTTGAAAACAACCTGGGATAAAATAATCCTTCAAATCAGCTAAGTCCACAAATTGCTCTTGGATGATTGGAGCCTTCTCAAAGAACTGATTGTATCTTTCAAAGTGTTGGATAGAGCAGAACTGAGTATTATCCATTTTCTTCCTTTTGTCAACACGATGTGTAGTGGTCTTCTTCTTTGGAGTTATCTACAAAAACATAGTAGCAAAGACCACAAAACAGAGCACAACATATGATAACAAAAATAATTAGTAACAAGTTAGTAGCAATGAAATGGACTTAGCATAAGGCCTTAAAGCATTAATTCAATATCAACTTGACATGTAAGAACATATAGCATCAAAGCACAACAGAGTTTTGGCATTAAGTCCTCAAACATATCACAATGTGTGTTATGCCAACAAATGACACCATGTACAACCTAGGGCATAGTGCAAATCACATAACCAAATAAAATTTCACAACCAATGAAGCAAGATCATCCCTACAGACATTGAATACCATGAAATTCACAGTAACATAATAAAATGTCTATGAGACATTTTAGCATGGGTATGATATGCACAACACAACATAGATAGGGTATAATACTAAAAAATGAGAAACAAATATGATAAGCATGTATTATAGGCATTATACTACCAAAACCAACAAAACCCAACCATCAAACTTAACAAAATATCCATAAACCTTATTCAACATCATATTTTAAAATCTCATCAAAAACACAAAATCCAAGAAATTAATGGCTCGAAACATGAAATACTTTGGAAAAAGAAAGAGCCCATACCTTTTCCTGAAGATTGGTGAAGAAATGATGAAGAAAAATGGAGGTTTTGTGAGTGAGAACGGTGAGTTTTGAAGAGGAAGGGACAGACAAGACAATGAACAGTCACAAAATGCAAGAGAAAAATGCAAAGTTTTTTAAAACTGCCCTAAAAATAACCTTCAATGAGCAAAAACACACATTTTTCGCGACTGGAATGAGTCGCGAACAAGTCGCTAGTTCAAGCCGCCAAAAACCCGTGTGACAAATTGTGAAAATTTTGTCTAAGTGTTTTTCACTACTAAAAGATCCACTTGCGAGTAAGTCGCGAAGGGAGTCGCGAAGCATTCTGAGTAAACTTCGCAACTAGAGCTTCCACTTGCGAACCAGTCGCCAAATTGAGTCGTGAAAATCCTAAAAACCCAGATTTTTGAAATTTTTCTAAGTCTTTTTCGTGACTGGGGGCTTGACTCACTAGAGAGCCGCAAAAGCTTCTAAGTAAGCTCGCGATTAGGGTCTCGCAACTTGCTTGACCTGTGAGGCAAGGTTGCCAAAACAGAGTTGCAGAGTTTTTGAAATTTTTTAAAACAAAAACACTTTTCAAAAACAATTAAAACACTCAAAAATCTTTTTGTGTTTGATCAACATATGATTAAGTAAGTGCAACACATTTAAACAAGTACAATCATACAAATGAATAAGGCAATCATTGAACATAGACATGTGTGATATGTGTGGGTACCAAAGATGAGATAGTCCTTAGTCTAATGTGAAGCTTCAATGATCAATTCAACCAAGACATACACAATTAGCACTTGGAAGAGTGACCAATCTCAATTATAGAAGTATGCATATATGACCTCCCACAAAACTTGATTACATACTTTTGAAACTTTTCATTTGGCTTCATACACATCATAACATTTGATCATTTTGAATCAATACATCTCATTTTGAGATCAATGCCTGAAATTTTTGATATTTCAATTAGATGAACAAGCCTTTGGCTTTTTGGGCATCATACAATTTCATAAAAGTCGCTTTCCCTTTTTCCTAGTCGAATACTAGTATGTGCAACGGCTTTTGTAGCTCATTATCTCTTTTTATTTTGAGATTTACATTGGTTGAGCTCTTTAAGCAAAGGAAATAAAAGAGTGGGAAGATATATAGGCACAAGTCTATGCAAGTCTCAAGATCAACAAAACCTTTGACTAATCATTCATAACAAGGTTGAAGATCTATTTACAACAGTCATATAGATGTCAAGATTTTTTCCACAATGATATGAGTGCATAAAGAACAAGCTACGCTCATAAATACACAAAGCCATTTGTACAAAAGTACAAGGCAAAACATGCATGCGACAAAACACAATAATGCTAATCAAACTTTTTTGGATTTTCTATTTTTTATGTGTTTTTGGATTTTTGACACAAAAGCAAGTAAAGATTGATAACAATAAAAATAAAAACATTCAAAGCAAATAACAAACAAACAAAAATTTTTCAAAACATGCTAGAATGATAGCAATATGCACACAACCAATCAATGTCACATTACATAGGAAGCATTAATGCATGGACATGTTGTAATGCTTATGCATGTGTACCATTCTTCACCCACACGACACGTGCATTTGAGGTGATATCCCTAGAGGATTTGGTACTATTATTGTGACTTTCAAACCTTCTGGTGAAGCTTGCCAAACAAGTAGTGAAGGAATCAATCATCTTCATCACATCCCTCACTCCGAGATCATCTTCTTGACTTTTTGATTGCTCAATAGTCTAATTCCCTTTGCCATTTCTTAGTCCTCTTGACCTTTTAGTACTTCCATTCTTTAATGCCCGAAGCTTATGGCAATTAGGCCTAGTGTGTCCTCGGATTCCACAATGGTGACAAAAGTGTTGAGTTTGCGGTCCTCTTTGTGACTTCGGAAGAGATTTTCCTTTCGCCTTGAATTTAGCCACTGCTGGGTTTGGAGGCTTTGTTAAAACCCGTTGAGCAATCACTTTTGGCTTCTTCTCATACTTCACTTTCTCAATAGCTAGAGTTGCTACCACTAGTTCCTTTGCTTTAACAAACTTCATCTCCTTAGACACATTGGTGCTTGAACTAGCCTCTCCGATGTATCCTAAGCCGCTCTTGTCAAAAAAGGGCTTTTGATGTGCAGGTACTTCATCAAGCTCATTGGAGGAAACCCGATCTACTTTAACATTAGCTTGAATCACCTCAATCTCAAGAAATTTAATCTTTGAACAGGCTTTAGTTAGCTCTCCGTTCAGCGTCTCAACTTCACACTTAGTCTCCTTGTACTGCACTAGAAGACTTTTGTAATCTTGCTCTACTTTCTTCATTTTTTTAATGGCTGCTTTAGTCACTCTTGCATATTCACCAGTCTTCTCAAAGAGAGTATTATAGGATTCTTGTAATCCCATTGTTCCTTCATCTTCCTCATCATCAAATTCCTCTACTATCCCCATTGACTCCACTTCAGTGTGCTCACCAAGCTCTTCCACTAACACACTCAAATTATTCGAAGATTGTACATGAACAATGGTCATAAATGCAGAGTAGTTTCCCTCTCTGTCACAGCTTTCTTCCGAGTTTGAATTAAAGGAGTTTATGTCACTAAAAGTAGTGGCATACACTTTACCCTTCCTTTTCAAATAGTTGGGACACTCTTTCTTGAGATGTCCATGACCGTTGCATTCGTAGCACACGATTCCTTGAGAGGATTGAAAATCCTTCCCATCTTTCTTCTTGAAATCCTTTTTCTCCTTCTAGGAATTTTGGAATTTTTCCTTCTCAGCAAACTTTCCATTTTTTTTGAACTTCAAGAACTTTCAAAAGTTCTTAACAAAATACGCCACATCCTTTTCGACCTCATTCTCATTTGATGAGTCTTGAGCTTTCACTCTCTCATTGATTGTCTTTAGAGCAAGGGATTTGCTCTTCCTTTGTGATGGTAGAGATAGCTCATCGGTTTGAAGTGAGCCAATAAGTTTTTGAACTTTGATCTCATCAAGGTCCTTGCTCTCTTCAATGACAGTAACCTTTGCACAAAAGCTCTCCGGTAATGATCGTAGAATTTTTCTCACAATCTTAGAGTCCCCCGTCTTTTCTCCCAAGTTAAATTTCCCAATTACCACCTTATTTAGCTTCCCATAAAATGAGTCAAATGACTTGTCTTCAGCTTTTCGAAGCGTGTGGTAAGCATTTGCAGCTTAGTGTCTTTCACCTTTTTGGTTCCCTCATAAATTGTTTCCAAAATTTGCCACGCCTCCTTGGCAATTGTAACATGAGAAATCCTGTGAAACTCATCAAGAGAAATACCATAGAAAATAGCATTTAAAGCCTTGCCATTAGCATTAGTTGCCGCAAGGGCTACCTTATCCCATCCGGATTTGGCGGCCTTCAACCTAGTCCATCCTATATCTACAGCATCCCAAACACTCTCATCAACAGAACATAGGAATGCCCTCATACGGAATTTCCAAAATGCATAGTTGCTTCCGTAAAAGTATGGAGGAGCATTAAGAGATTGAGATTGATCCATCTCAAAAAGGGGTCTAGGATCGCACTTAAGTAATTAAACCACAGCAAGTGCACCTGCTCTAATACCAATTGAAAGTTCAAATAGCGTATAAAACACAAATGAACATTTAGACCCCAAAATACAAAATTACCAACACAAACTTATAATCAAACAATATATGTGCAGAATATGAAATATAAGTTATATTCAAATTGGTAACACACTCTAAACCATAATTAATTACAAACACAGTAGCAATTAAAATGTAAAGAGAAAGGAAGGAGAGACGCAAACACAAAGATAACACGGTGATGTGTTATCAAAGAGGAAATCAAAGTACTCGGCGAAAAACCTCTCCGCTGCCCTCCAAGTGGTCAATAATCCACTAGAGAATGAA